>CM027574.2:15616847-15903694 GCA_015852605.2 Populus deltoides | reverse complement strand
TGGATTGAATTTATTGAGACATTCCTATATATGATTAAGTACACGCAAGGTTAAGAAAATGTGGTTGCAGATGCGTTGTCGCGAAGGTATGTTCTTCTTAATACTCCGAATACTAAATTATTAGGATTTGAGTATATTAAAGAATTATATCCTAATGATAATGATTTTGGTACCATTTATGTTGAGTGTAGATTAATTCAAATAGGGTAAAGAATAAGAAAATGCGTTTAATTTGTTGAAATCAAAATTAATTTCAAGAATAGGTATTGGCATTGTTCTAATGTAGAGAAACAACCCATTGCTTAATTTAGTGAAAAACTTAATGGTGCAGCTCTTAATTATCCGATTTATGACAAAGAGTTGTATGCATTAGTAAGGGCATTGAAAAATTAGCAACATTATCTTTGGCCAAGGAAGTTTGTGATACATACGGATCACAAATCATTGAAATATTTGAAAAGCCAAGGTAAGTTAAATAAGAAACAAGCCAGGTGGATTGAATTTATTGAGACATTCCTATATATGATTAAGTACACGCAAGGTTAAGAAAATATGGTTGCAGATGCTTTGTCGCAAAGGTATGTTCTTCTTAATACTCTGAATACTAAATTATTAGGATTTGAGTATATTAAAGAATTATATCCTGATGATAATGATTTTGGTACCATATATGTTGAGTGTAGATTTTCGACCAAGGATAAATTTTTTAGGCATGATGGACTTATGTTCAAGGAGAATTATTATATATGCCTAATTGTTTTATGCGTGAATTGGTTGTAAGAGAAGCTCATGGGGAAGGTTTAATAGGGTATTTTAGAATTGCCAAGACTTTAGAAGTTTTACATGAACATTTTTACTAGCCTAACATGAAAAGAGATGTGCAAAGAATTTATGATAGATGCATAACTTATAAACAAGCTAAGACTGGAGTAAAACCCCATGGGTTATATAAACCTTTACCTATTCCTAATGAACATTGAGTTGATATTTATATGGATTTTATTTTGGATTTACCAAGGCCTAGGAAAGGCAGAGACTCCATATTTGTTGTTGTGGATAGATTTCCCAAGATAACACATTTCACTACTTGTCATAAAACTGATGATGCAATAATTATCACAGATTTCTTTATGTAGAGAGTTCATTTGGTTACATGGTGTTCCTATGAGCATTGTGTCTGATCGAGATGTAAAGTTTTTCTGTTACTTTTAGAAGGTTTTGTGGGGGCAAGTTAAGGACAAAATTTTTATTTTCTACTGCTCGTCACCCATCAATAGATAGCCAAACAGTAGTTGTAAATAAGACTTTAACTCAATTATTAAGGGCTATCATTCAAAAGAATCTTAAAAATTAGGAAGATTATTTGCTTTTTATTGAATTTGCATATAATTATAGTGTGGATTCTACTACTCATTATTCACCATTTAAGATTGTTTATGATTTTAATCCTTTAACACCATTGGATTTAATTCCTCTACCTGTTGATGAAAGAGTTAGTCTTGATGGTAATAAAAAAAACACAGGTGGTGAAGGACTTACATACAAAGATTCAACAACAATGGATCTACCATGTGAGGGTGTTAGTGCTACATTCAATATTGAAGATCTCTCTTTCTTTGATGTAGGTGATGATTTGAGGTCGAATCCTTTTAAGGAGAGAGGGAATGATATGATCTAAGCAACACCAAAGAATCTATTGGAGGTTCCAATTGGTGCAGTGATAAGGTTTAGGGCTAAGATGTTCAAAGAGGCTTTTAATGGATTTCTTCTAGATACATGGGATAAGGTAGACTTTAAAAGGGTAATAAATAATGAAGAGCAAGCCTTTATTAATATGATTTATGTTTAAAAGGGCTTGTTGGTGGAAACAAGGTCATTACACAAGGATTGGGATACAAAGACTCAAATCGAACAGTTTGACCTTTTGCTATTGTTTTGATTATAACTAGAGATACAAGTTGAATTTAGATTAGATTTTTATTGGGTTGAAAACTAGACTTCTATACCTTTCCAATGATATATGGAACGCCTTCTAATTGATTAAGACAAGAGAGAACCAGCATATGAAGTTAGCTTTGATGCTGCCAGCAAATTATGAGAAAAACCGACCTTGTCTTATTTTAATTAGTTAGGCTATTGATTTATCTTTTTTTTTTGCAACACTTGTTCAAGTTTCAGACTTGTTTACGTTATTTATTTTAATTACTTTAGGCTAGTTTTAGCTTGGTTTGAGTATTATTTAAATTGGGTTTATGTGTGACCCATTAGAGAAACTAGAGTTACTTTTCTTTAATTCTTGCACTTGCCCCCAATATGGGGTGTGATCTTAGTCCGGGTTATTTTCTTAAGAAAAACTTACTAGGCTCAATAGAGATTGCAATGGATACTTTAGAGTTGCGAAATGATGATCAAATATGGTCTTTCCTCATTCCAAATGCGTGCATTTATGATCGGGCAAGCTTTGCTTTTCCATGTGAAATTCTTTGTTTAGCTAAGACCTTAGCTTTATTATGTGGGTTGTTTGTTTTTTAAGTTTTGTCTTTGAGTGTAAGATCACTTTTCAGTAGAGTCACTTAAATTCTCATAATCTTATTTACTAAAACAAACATCGATTTGGCTTTCGCTTTTGCGCTAAAACTTTGATTTTCCAAACATTTTCATGAAAATATAAGATCATGCATAATTTTTGAAGAAAGAAGGAAATACACCAAAGAAGTCTTGGTCAAACTTTAGTTTTGTTGATTGATGGGAATAATACATCACGCATAACATTTCTTTACAACATCAGAGTTTGTAGGTCTAGGTAGATCCTCTCTATCTATATTGGCCAAACTCCTCAACCCATACGTTAGTGGAGGAGTTGGCGACTGGCGTCAATTGCTGGAATTGGTTACTAGATTATTGTCTAAAGCGAGAAGAAATTTATAGCGGTGTCGCTATTCATGATGGTTACGGACGATAATCAGTAGTGAGGAAACTGGTGTTGGTGAGGGTGTATAGGAGGTTTTGGGTGGTTAGACAGCTGTAGAAGTCGAAATGGTGGCGGAGAGAGAGAAAGAGTAATTCTGACAAAGAAGATGATGGTTTTCTACAACTTTGGCCTCTGATTTCTTGATGCTCAGTTCATGGAATCCACCCCTATTTATAGGGGGTGGAAGAGGGACATTTTGTCTTTTCTGGTGCCAAATCATGAACTGAGATTTGACAGTTGAAGGCTATCCGAGTTGGCTTCTTTGAGCCCGTTCCATGGTCGTTGTGCTGTCAATTGGCCAGAAAAGACGATACTGGGGGGTAGTCAAATGTTAAGCCATAATTTTCTTGCAAGTTTTGTCAAATTTGATGAAGAGATGAAGAATAAAATGCCTTTGAAAAGTTGCCCTATGAGCAATCTTTACAGGCAAAAATGAAAAAGAAGATGAACAATAACAAAAACGGTGCCATTTTGGTAGAGTTCAATTTAGTCCTTCGATTTGTGATTTCTCTCAATTACATCTCTGAATGGCTTTAAACTTTCAATTTTATATAATTTTATCCTTGTCGAACTTCAATATCATCCCCGAATTCTAATGCCTTTTTCACATTAGTCATTAGTCTTGGATTTCTTCAATTTAACCCTTAATTAACTATTAAACTTAATTTGACTCATTTAAAGTTTAATTAAGTCTTTGCTCCTAATTAAATCCTTTAATTAGACCCAAATTAATTCTAAAACATAATTAAACTTTTAGTTTTCCTATGATTAAATCAAATTGGCTTATTAAAAATCTAATTGTATCTTTAGACATAATTTTTATGTAGATTCGTCCAATAATCATTTAATTTGACGTTGAATCTGTATTATCTCTCCAGTTTTGGGCATGACGGGTACAATCAGGCTTCCAACTTCGTCTAAAATTGCAGCTTGTTTTTATGCATATCTGAAATCCTTCCTCAGCCAGTTTTTTCCTCATCGTCAATCTCCTTACTATTATTATTTATTTTAAAAAGAAAAAAAAGGCAAGTTTAGGGGAATAATCCAGAAATGGGTTATGACATGGTTACTCATGTTCATACTATTTTTTATGGGAGGAGGATATTACATAAACTCCTTTCATTAGATAACAACTAGTGTCTCATTCCGTGAGGTGGTCAAAATGAGATGATCATGGATATGTCATTTCCTTATTATATGTAGAAACATGATAGGCTAAGGAAAAACTATTTCCTTGTTTGTTTGGAATACCAAGGGTTAGTAACATCTATTTGGCCAAGGTTTTTTTTTTTTCAAGCAAAGAATTTATTTAACACTCATTTATTTTAATTCCTAGAGTGTGCCGAGTTGGGCTTATTTTTTTAGAATACTTATTTTTATTAGTTTTAATGTTTCGGGCTTTATTTTAATTTGGATTGATGTTAGACCATTAGATCGACTAGGGTTTATTTTATTTCATGCATAATTATTACTTTTGTAAGATGATATTTTTTTAGGTTGGAAATACATCATTGCTATATATTATTATGCGTGTGAAAAGAAATTATCTTAATTTGGTTCTTCAATGAACTACTCTAACGTATCGAAGAATTGACCAACCTTCATGGTGTCTTCCATACTTATTCGCGTTTCTTCATAAGCTTTGGATGGATTTTTTTTTTCGTTATCTATCTATAGTTTTAATGTCTTTGTACAAGTTATTGTTGTGTCATGCTTAAAGCCTGAATTTAGCTTTCTTGTAAAGGAATGATTTGATTATGGGTTTTTGAATCTTTAAATCCACGAGACTCGCATCATCGACGATACGTCATCTGCACACATCATTAGCCCTTTTTTAAAATAAAATAGACAATGCGTCATTGACCCGTTAAGATTTTGGCCATGGAGAGGGTTGGAAAATCTAGGTCTGAGTTTTTTGGAACTGAAAATCCCATTTTTAAAACCTTTTTTCACTTGAAAACACCGAAGAAACATACTAAGAACCTTATTAAACTCATTTTCAACCGCAAAATACTCTTTAATTTGTCAAAAACATCTTAAATTAAACTAAATAAGATAAGAGTCATGAGCCTCAATCAACTTTTTCCAGAAGATGAAAGTTCTAAAAAACTTCAATGGCACGTTTCTTGCTATCGCAGGGGATATTGAGAAGAACTACACTTAAAATTGGTAAAACAAAATTGCCACATAGTTTTATGATAATTACGAAACACTAACTGATCTTCAAAGGTTCTAGATAAGGGGTTAGTTATGTAATAGAAAAGATATCAATCACCCTATATATCCTATATAAGATAAGTTGTATTATTATTCATTTTTTTATGATAAAAGTACTTATTATACTTACATGCTAAAAATTTGCCTAAATTTGTATATAGGAGTTTGTCGTAAAAGACTACTAAAACCTAAAGCGGTGATTTAGGACCTCGGTCCGGAAATAAGGCTCAATCCTTACTTTTTGAAACATGGGTAGTTGCACATGGGCACACTGTTAATGGGACATGTCGTCATCTAATTGTTTGGTTCAGGGTCACTAGAAGACCTAAGTGTACTAGTCTTATCAGAAATTTATAGGGTAAGAAACTAGTTGTGGCCAGGGAATGTATTAACACCCATAACACATCTTATCTGAGGTAAATTGCATTATGTAGTCTAGATATGATTTAAAGGTTTTGATGGGTTCTTACCCGATGGTCTGTTAATGGCCCAGAATAAAAATTTACTCTCATGAATAAATCTGGTATTTTAAATTTATTATCTGCTCATATGCCTAGATAAATTTTTATAGGAAGAGTCCATGTAGGTACTCTGATAGGGTTCACATATCCTAGAAGGCTAAATGTTTCTTTACAACTCATATATTATAGTGAAAAATACTTTCAATTAAAATTAGTAAATATCTAAAATAATCTTGAAAATTTTCTAGTCAACTTTTAGTATTTAAATACTAACCTACTTATAGGTCCAACATTTATACTAGGATATTGACCATTAATTTTCATGAATTAAAATTTTAGAGTTATTGAAATATTGGCCAAATCCTTAAGGAATTTTACAAACTTGGTATAAATTTCAAAAGATACAAAGGAAAGTTAACACAGGTAATTTTCTAAAATCATGCTAAAAACAATTCTCTCTTTTTTTACAAATAAAAATGCAATTTTTATAAAGAGTCGTATACAACAAACAAAAATCATTTTTAAAATTTTTTTTGGGCCATGTTTGGCAAAACCATATTTTTTGTTCAAAACAAAACTGTCAAAACAAGTCTAAGGACATGTTTGCAAACACGCCTTTAAGCCAAAATTCATGTTATCAAAACAATGGCAAACCAAACAAAACCTTAAGTATTTAACTCGGTTTTGACTCGACCAGGTCAACCCGAAAACACTGGTCCAACCATGAATTGAATAAAAAACCAAGGTTTAACCCAAAATAGAGATTTAAACTGAAATAAATCAAAACTATAAAAAAAACACAAAACATAAAATTTTCTAATGAAAACAGATCAAACACCAAGGAAAATGAAGAACATGAAGAATAATGAAGAACATTTAACCTCAAACCCAACAATATAAACATCAAATCATACCAAATTTCAAGCAATAAAAAGCAAGGTTTTGTTCACAATCAAGCATAGATAAAAAAAAAAAATCAAGCATTCATTTTTAATTATTACTTAAACATCAAGATTTTTGTTAAAATGAGTTTTGGTTCAAAATTGAAACCCCCAGATTAAAACCCACAAAACATGTTATTAATACATGAAAACCCTAAATTAGTTACTAATGGTGATAGATGAACTTGCAGAAAGCAAAATCAAATCAAAATGAAACCTAAAACTAGCACTCAAGACAATGTTCTTCAGATGAACATAAAGAACATAAACCCAAGTTGATCAGAAAACTTAGCATACACTGTCAAGCCTAGAAAATACATTTTAGGCCTCTAGACCAATTTCTCTTAGCCTTATCAAGCCACATTATCATAAACAAACAGGTTTGAATAAAAAACACTAACAAATAACCTCGAATCATTAAGAACATGTATAGGATTTCAACTTCCAAAAGTACAACCTTATTATCAATCAACAAAAACATTAAAACTCAATGCAAAACCGACTCTTTAAACACTTCAGACCCAAACTAAACTCAAGAATCAAGAACATGCAATAGCAACCTAGAAAAAAACCATTATGTGCCTTCTACTATCTTTGATAGATTCCAAAACTACCACTTTTCATCAAAACCAAACACACAAACACCTTTTAAACATCCTAACAACATTGGTAACAATTTCAAAACAAGATTAATCAATCAAAACAATATTTTCATTCATCAATCCACATAAATGCTAAAACACAAAATAATGCCAAAAAGATTAAAAAATGACATTAAACATTAAAAACGTATAAATGGGCATGCCACATGGACTTCACTCTTGAGTTTTCACGTGGTTATACCTTCTGCAAGCTTGCTGGCTATAAGCTGTTACTTCCCTTCTCTTTTCCTTCCTTCCTTCTTTCCCTTTCACTTTCTATTCTTTCCAAAACTTGCTAGACCTTCTATGTTAGGTCTCTGAACCTTCACACTAGGGTTTTTTTTTACAGAGTATATCCTCATATTTTTCTTTTTTTACTACCTCCCTTTTTTTCTTTGATTTATAGGGTTTTTCTAAGTTTTTTAGTGGATTCCCTCAAAGATTGATCAAATCTCAATCTTTTGATCAAAATGAGAGAGCTTTGGACAAATGTTAACAATTGGAACCTTTGTCCTTCAATGGTTTTTGGGAATGATGGTTTTCTCTTTCATGGAGACAAAGGCATGTGTCTCTCACCTTCTAATCTTGGATGAAAGATTTATGGCCCTTGATAAGAACTCTTTGTGATTTTTTAAGTGTGAACACAAGAAGAAGCTAGATGGTTTCGCACAAATAGGTATCTTAGTCAAGGCTAACCGAGTTGGCCACTTTTGAGGCTTCGTCGGAAAAACTCTAATATGAATGTCTTCAGAGACCACCTGAAATTGGTAGAGGAGATGCAACCCTTTTGTTTGGATCTATCCTTGGTCCATTTAGTGGTTTGTAGCTCCACATTTATTTACGTAAAAGTGTCAACTCGATCAGCCTAGAATTTGAAAATGCAATAATGGCTTATCAGGAACAAGATGTTGGAGACTTTTATGGAAGAATTGGGATGTAAACTTTCAATTTCATTAAAATGGGGTTGTAGAGGGGATGTTAGAGACTTACGCCCAATAAGCCCAGACCATGTGGTTGGACCAAAGCTCAACCTAAACTTAAAGGTGTGTATGGTCTGCCCTGGTTTTCCTTAAGAAATAAGGTTTTGTTCGACTCCTTACCTTTGATTTTAGGCTAAGCACATGTTTGCCAAATACATCTTAAGCTTTTTCCCTTTAGCCTTAATTTTATCTATATTTGTGTCTCTAGCCAAACAAACCCTTAAATTTTTTAAAAACATTTCTGAAAAAAATTAAGGGACCATTTTGAATTCATTTGTGAGTTCCTCACATGTTTTTCCTATAGTTTTTACCTCATATCATATTGTGAACTTATACTGTAAGATATGAGTCTGATATTAAGAATACTTGATTTTCTCAAAACAATTTCAAAAAAATAATAAAAATATTTTTTATTTTAAAAATAAAAAAATATTTTTTTCAAGAGTTTCATTTAATATTAGGTTGTAGACTTGCATTATAAAATACAGATCCGATATTAAAAATACTCGAATTTTTCTAAAATTTTGAAAAATCTAAAAAATTCAAAAAGATTTCCTCATTTCAAAAACATAAAAAATATGTTTTTTTCTTGCATATGACCAAATTCTAAAGGTTTTACATGCATATTTTCTAAAAAACAGAATCATTTTTATCATGCAAAATGGATATCGTAGCCAATTTATAATTATCCATTAGAATTTGGTCAAAATATCAAAAATCCCACAACAATTAATTAGTTTAATTAATATTTGGAGTATTAGAATTTAGCTATAGACTTTAATATTTGAGAGTATAAAATTACATTGTAAAGTATACCTTCATATATTAAAGATACAAAATAGTAAATAAATGCATTTCTAAAAATTGAGCTTTAGAATGGTTAGTATTTAACCTAATAAGATAGAGACATCTTCACGAAAGGAGATGTACCTTAAACTTTTGATAAGACTAACAAATAGAAACATGTCTTAGATCAATAATCAATCAATGATGCAATTTATCATAGATAAGGTGCACTAGAGGTGATATGTCTTTCCCCTGCACAACTAGTTCCCTTACCCAGACTCTCATAAACCATAAGTTTTCTAGTGACCATGATACTAGGTGGCTACTCCCTTTTAATCATAATTTTATGATTAACTTAAACACCCTTTAATCTAGGATGTTGATCTGTTATTCGACATCATGCATATCATGACACCTCTCACCATGATAAACCTTTTAATATCAAAATCAAATTTTTTTATGGTCATAATATGGCCAACAAACCACATTCTCTCTTCTCCTCTATTTTCCAATGACATTATCTCTCCTTTCTTATAACTCAAGAACTGAAACTTGAAACAAATGAAAGTTATGGCCTAAGTTTAAATGACTAAAACTAAAAGGACCAACAATGCATAAATGAAGATGTTTTGGATGGAAATGAAGTTTTTTGCTTGAAAATAAAAAGGCATTGTTATATTTTATTTGTTTTTATCTTGATCTTTCTTTGTTTAATTGTTTGTTATATTAAATTGACCTCCAATTTAAATTTGAAATTCTGTAAAAAAATCTTGAATTTCAATAAATGTGCTAAGATAAGAAAATCTCAACATATTAAATATCACCAACATCACATAAAAAAATAAAATTGAAATAGAATAAATTTTAATATCCAAAAGAAAAAAAAGGCACTCTTTAATGAAAAATGCAAATGCCTTATATAGACATCACACAATTAACGAGTCAGTTAAAAGAATTGTGGTACGAGAGAGGTGTTTCATTGTTCATATGAATAGTGAAGCTACACTATTTTTTTCTTTTTTTTTTTATTTTTGTCCTTTATTTTTATTAATTTTGTCTTCACACTTTCTTTTTGTTTTTTATGTAATCGTATTGTGACATAATTTCATGAGATAAAGTTTTAAATTGTAGTAGAAAGACAAAATTAAACAAGAAAACCACAATATAAAACACTAAAAAAATACATGGCTAGTCTCAGAGGTTTTATAATTTTTATTTTGATCTAAATATTTATTTTGTTCATTTTTAGTCATCGAGTTTGAAAGATAAGAGAGAGACTTGCTATAAAATAATGAAAGAAAGAGAAAGTAATTGGTTGGTCATAGTCCAATCTTGTTATCAACGAGTTTTATTTGATGAGGAAAGCTTCATTGATGTATTTTTCCCTTCATCTTACTTGAGAAAGTAAATTGAGGTTGATAGGTGATTTTTCCTTGTTTAGTTTTGTGTTTTTAACTGATTTTTGAGATGTTTTTAGTTGAAAGATTGGTTTTTTGGTATGATAAGAATGTTCATTAGGTGTTTTTATATGAAAATAGCTTTAAAATGAATTTTTAGATCAAATAAATTCTAACTTGAATTTTTGAGCACCTCTCTAGTGATCAATAACTAGAAAGATAAATGACACATCGTCTTTTTTTTTTTGAAAGGTTGTTTGCTCTTTTTATAAAAAAAAAGAAAAAAATGCAAAATGTGCAAGTCCCTGCATGCGACCTTTTTTTTCTTTTAGGCCACACATGCCCAGTCACATTGGCCTCTATTAATTCAACCCATTATGCTTTTTTAAAAATATTTTTAATTAAATTTCATTCAAATAAATAACATGAAAATACATTAAAAAATATCATTTTATTAAATATTACTCCATTTATATTTAATTTTTTATGACATCATATCATTTGTTTTTATAAAATTATTAAACATGCTACACAGAAATAACATGAAATAAATAACTTCAAAATATCTAACGAATATCATTTTTAATAATAAAATTATAGTTTTTTGATAAAAAAAATTGAGCACTTTTTTATAATATTTCATGATTTTTATTGATATTTTTTTAAAATTTTGACTTTTGGTTTTTCTACATAAATCTATTTTATTGTCGCATGATTACATAAAAAGCATGCAAAAAAACATTTCAGTGTGTTATTCTTATATTTTTAATACTTCCACTTCATATTAATAAAACCATTAATTTTTTTAAAAGTTTGCTTTTATGATTTTCATAATTTTTTGCTTCAAAAAATAAACATTCTAATAAATAAATTACCAAAAAAAATCACATTAATAGGATAAAGAGATTTTAATTAAAAATTTATCTTTTTATTGTTATTATGTATCCTTTACAATCTCATGGGTATTTATTAAATGAAATATATTACTAAGAAAAGCTACATTTTTTATTGATAAAAATAGATTAATAAGAAAAGGAAGCATTATTCGAGCAAATTATTTTATATTGTGTTTAAATTACTAATTTTTTTATAAAAAAATTATTAACATATGATGAAATAAAAAAATATGAATAGCTCTCAACAACACGAGATTAAATATTTTAATATATATTTATTTGTTATCTTCTCAATTAAATCTTATAATTATGTTAATACCTCATACTAGCATTTTATTTTTATTTATATATTTAATTCTTAATTTATTTAATTAAATAACCAAGTTAATATTTTTTATTCACAATAAAAAAAATCTTCAACCTACAAAAGATGTTGATGGTCATTATTATTTTTTTTATTAAAAAATAATTTTTTTTTTATCCAAACGGCAAAGAGAACGCGGGCAAAAACACTATAATATTCTAGTCTTATTGTATAATAATTAGATTGCACATGCGTGTGACTTCAACGAACGTCTTGAAGCCGACTTACGTAATCCTTTAAAACTTCTGAAATTGCGACCAACCACGGAACACGGGCTTATTGAGCTTGAGCTCCATCTACTGATAATCACTCCTGGCTGTCAGCTAAATTTCAAAAATTGAGTTTTTTTTTGTTTCCTCCCACTCTTCAGTTTTCAGTCGTCACCAAGAAAATATTTGAAAGAATATGCCAGGTAGCTTATCATGGAGATGGACACGTGTAAATTGGTGAATGGGGGTTTTTCCATGCTGGGACCTGGGGCTCGGGGGTAGGAGGAGGTGATGGTGCATGAATTCGAAAGAGGGTAGGTGAGGTGACTGGGAAATATCTCTTCGGCAGCCCACAGATTACGAAGGGTAGTTTTTGTCAATCATAAAGGGTCTGCTTGTAATTGCAACTACATATCCCTTTAGCAATTTGTCGCTTTTATTATGATCATCTTGACAATGGTAGGTGAGGTGATGTTCTTCGGCTCGGCTCGGCTATTCCCGCCATAAATACCATGCTCTCCTAACTTCCCAAGCAATGACTGCGCATGGAAAGAAGTTTTTAATGTTTGATTTTGACAATCGGTTTGTGAAAAAGCTTATATAGGTTATTGTAAATCTTTTCGTCATAGTTTTCTCATCCAATTCGATTTAAGATTTAGGTTTTAGATTTTAACCGGTTTCTCGATTTATTCGGATCAATTTTTTTAATTAAAATAACATTATTTTAATAAAAAAATAAAAATTAACAAGTTGCAATTAGATTTTTGACCAAGTCTTGTTATGTTATTAGGTCAACCGGGTTATAACAGGTTTTTTTTTCTATTTTTTTCAACCTGATCTAGTTCAAATCCTGAATCAATCCATCGAGCTGAATCGAGTTTTAAAACTATACTTTTTGTTTGCTTAGTAAATTCAAATAATAAAGCATCTGATTTATATATTGATATTGAAAATAATTATATATTGGAAGATACCAAATTATTATTAAAAAAAAAGATACCAAATACTTCTTTTTTGTTTTAATGGAAAGAGCGATGAAACCAGCCGGCTGCCTCTAATAAAGTAGGTGAAGAATTCGTGCTCCTAATAATAATAATAAAAAAAACTGAACAAATTGACTTTCCTCCCAACATCTCTCCGGAATTCCCGAAAATATCAAAATACACCCAGAATACCCTCTATATTCCCCAAAACACCCTTAACAACCACCACCATGTCTCTTACCAGCCTCCACCACCTTCTCCCGGGCCTCTCCTCTCTTGCACCAAACCAAACGTCCTATAAAAACCACCTTTGATTCTCTATCTCCACTTCAGGTACCCTCTCCCTCTCCCATTCACAAAGCACAAGCCCCTCCTTTTGTGTTCCAAAATCAGCAAGACACAATGTCTCTAACTAGCAGTTCCATAATCCCTTCCAAATCCTTGATCCCCTCCAACAAACCCCATCAGCCTTGTTTCTTCACCACTAAACCTTCCAGGTCCACCCTCCACATCTCCGCTGTCCACTCTGCCGATCCTTCCAAATCACCACCACCCATTAAAACACCTGCAGCAACATCCACTAAAGCAACAACCGTTGCACCAACAGTCAATGTGGGTGCTGGAAAATGGACAGTTGAAAGCTGGAAATCAAAGAAGGCCTTGCAACTCCCTGAATATCCTAACAAAGAAGATTTTGATTCGGTTCTCAAAACTCTCGATGCGTTCCCTCCAATTGTTTTCGCTGGTGAGGCCAGGAGTTTAGAGGAGAAGCTTGCTGAGGCTGCTATGGGCAATGCGTTTTTGTTGCAAGGAGGTGATTGTGCTGAGAGTTTTAAAGAGTTCAATGCTAATAATATCAGGGACACTTTCAGGATTCTTCTTCAAATGGGTGTTGTTCTGATGTTCGGTGGTCAAATGCCTGTTATCAAGGTTTTTTTTTTTCCCTTTCCTAATTGAATTGTTAGTATTACAGTGTAGAATCACATGAGAAGGGTTAATTTTTTTTTGTTTCATATTGAAGAGAATTATTGGTTTTTATTAAATTGGGATAAATGCGTGGATGCTGTTTTATAGGTGGGGAGGTTGGCAGGGCAGTTTGCGAAGCCGAGATCGGATCCATTTGAGGAAAAAGATGGAGTGAAACTGCCAAGTTACAGAGGGGACAATGTGAATGGAGATGCTTTTGATGAGAAGTCGAGGATACCTGACCCTCAGAGGATGATCAGGGCTTACTGTCAATCAGCAGCTACTTTGAATCTACTTAGGGCTTTTGCCACTGGTGGTTATGCAGCTATGCAAAGGGTTACTCAGTGGAATTTGGATTTCACAGAGCACAGTGAGCAAGGAGACAGGTAATAGTTTAATTTTGGAATCTTTTTTTATGAAGATATTCCGTTTATCTGGTTCTTGGATTGGTTTTGATGCTTTTTAGGGAGAGTTTTCATATAGGGACCAGTAAAAAGCTGAATCAATTTATTTTTGGTTATTTATGTTAGCTGATTTTTTAGAGTTTCATGAAATAGTGTCTGCACTTTTTTTTCTTTGTAACCGAGCAACCAGTCGGGTCGGTCCTCAACTACCCGTGGCGGGCATGCACTAGATAGTGATATTTACTCCATGTGTATTCATTTGATCAGAGCATCATTGGCAAGTTTCACGATCACAATTATCCATGCCTGAATTATCCGCACAAGGCAACCGAAGTTGTTTTTTTTTTTTACTTTTCTCCTATGATTGGCCTTTGAGAAGTTAGATTCTAAGATCCTCTCCACGTGCTCACCAATATGCTCCGATTTTAATGGTTTTGCTGCTATTTGGAGTTATGATGGGCTTTATGCCCTCCTTCATCCGATGCCATTAATATCACTTTAAACTTGTTGTTTAAAAGAGTCTCCTTTTTTTTTGGTGCTGCAATTTCTACTTCACTTTGTTTCAGTTATGATGGGTTCTCTTAAGAATATTTATGATGGATTCTATACTCGTACTGTTATTGGGTTAGATCTTCCTTCTATAACATGTTTATCTTGGATGGAAATGATTTCAGTTCATTGCTAATTTCATATCTTAATTGGGTCAGATTTTGCTTCTATAATATGTATATATATAATTGTCTTCATATGATAGGTACCGGGAACTTGCCCACCGGGTCGATGAGGCCCTTGGATTCATGGCTGCAGCTGGTCTCACTGTTGATCATCCTATCATGACAACTACTGAGTTCTGGACATCCCATGAGTGCTTGCTATTGCCATATGAGCAATCACTTACTAGGCTGGATTCAACTTCGGGTCTCTACTATGACTGCTCAGCCCATTTTCTCTGGGTTGGAGAGCGTACCAGGCAGCTAGATGGTGCTCATGTCGAGTTCTTGAGAGGAGTTGCAAATCCCCTAGGAATTAAGGTAACTTTCTTTCTTTGTTTTTTTAATCTAGCCAGCCAGTTTATATTTTAGTAATTCATTTTTGGCTGCTAGAAAGATCAGTTTTTTATTATTATTATTATTATTATTATTCAAAAAACTCACAAGACAGATATTTTAAAATAAATAGTATGTATAATAGTTTGGTTAGGAATGACATGGGTAGGAGCTTTTTTAGTTCTTCCCTCATCAAAATGCTTTTAAATACTAAATTACTTGAACAAAACTATTAGAATAGTTCAGGATTTTGAAGTACAAGTCAAAGAAAATAGCTTCGAATATAATACTACAAGTAAACAAAGGTCTTTTTCACTTGAGCTGTTAATTTATTGCGGTCTATAGAGTAAAAATGCCCACAAGGACTTCAATCTTAGCCTACATATTCTTTTGCGTGGATTAAATTTACCCCACTGAGGGAATTTTGTCTGCCCTTGTTTCTGGCTTCCTTTTTTTTTTTTTTTTTGTGATCCTGACCATGTAACGTTGTCAAGATTCCTTAAATTAAGTAATCAACAGATATTCTTAAGATGTTGGCCTAAGCTGGTGTTCTTGTGATTATGCTTATGGAATTCTGTTTCGTCTTTTTACGCATTTCTTATCCAAATTTAACTTGGCAACAAACTGAATCTGAACGGATCCTTAATATCACTATTCTTATTTTTCAGTTTTCATTTTGTAATTTGGTGCTTCCGACTTTTTATGCAATCTAGCTTCTGTGCTGCAGGTCAGTGATAAGATGAATCCAAATGAGCTAGTTAAGCTCATAGAGATTTTCAACCCCCAGAATAAACCAGGCAGAATAACAATTATTACTAGAATGGGAGCTGAGAACATGAGAGTGAAGCTTCCCCATCTAATCAGGGCTGTTCGCAGGGCTGGGCAAATTGTCACATGGGTCAGTGATCCTATGCATGGAAACACCATAAAGGCTCCATGCGGTCTGAAAACTCGCCCATTTGATTCCATCAGGGTATGATGCTTGTATCTTCGCTTGCATTAATTGATTAGCATTATTTGTGGATTTCATATGAGACGGCAAAAGAATGTTTAGGGGTTTAAATTGTGATATTAAGTAAGGGCTTTGAGGTATTTGAAGGAAATCATATACTTTAGCACTAGGAGTTAAACAAAAATCAAATTAAGAGGGAGGAAAACAAGTGGAGAAATAAAGGAACCGTACAAGATATTAGCTGTGGCCCTGTTTACTAGAACTAATTAGAAAAAGAAATTTTATTTCCCTAATATGCATCCAACAAAATGAGCTTATATGAAACCATTGGGATCTTATCCTTGTAAAATGGGTCATACATATCAATCATTTCTTGCAATTGAATTATCTTTCAAGGAGTGCCATCAATTTTGGCTCATTCATGAGGCTGAGCAACTAGTTCCAAAGTTGAAAATGGTGGGGGGGGCATTCGGTGGCTTTGAATAAGAGCCTACTTGATTTCCTAGAATTAATAAACATGAAGGCAATCAAAATCAGGAGTGGCAGGTGGGATAGTGTACTATACATAATACAGTAGAGGAAAAGGATTCGTGTAACCAGTCTTAACTAGTTTATGCCTGAGTCTTAGTTGAGCTGAGTTGGTAGGTGAGATAGTGACTTCTCCTATGAGGCCTTCATGTAGATTAGTTGGATCATATCCCTGGAGTAGGTAACTATATGGCTTTGGTGGGTAGGTGAGTAGATCTTTATCTGCAAGTTGACTTCGAATTCTATTTTGCAATAAAAAATTCTCATGTTCATTAGATGTTGTTTTCCTCTGTGCTCTATATACCAGTGGGAATGAATTCCCGGACCCATGTGATGGGTCATTCTGAGAGGGGGGGTGGTTGTAAGATTGTTGTTTATGCTATTGTTAGGAAATCTTTTTCAGAAAAAGAAATTCGGTGCAAATGATGCCCTTCTCCATTGTTATCAGATAAGCCTGTTTATATTATTTTAAAACAGAGGTTTACAGCATGATGGCATCGTTTTCATTATGCATATCCCTGACTGATGTTGTTACATCGTTAATTGGGCAGGCGGAGGTGAGAGCCTTCTTTGATGTGCATGAGCAAGAAGGAAGCCACCCAGGAGGAGTTCATCTAGAGATGACTGGCCAGAATGTGACAGAGTGCATTGGTGGATCACGGACTGTGACATTTGATGATTTGAGTTCACGCTACCATACCCACTGTGATCCCAGGCTCAACGCTTCACAATCTCTAGAGCTTGCATTCATCATTGCAGAGCGCCTTAGAAGGAGGAGGATTGGATCACAATCCACTGTCGCACCAGCATTGCTGTAGAATGGCTGCAAGAGGCACAGACAGCCATATATATATATATAATTTCCTTATTTTTACCAAGTTATTAGTAGCTGTATTATGTAAGATGATAATTTTCAGTTTATATATGTTGTGTTGTATAATCATGTGTGTGAATACCGGAAGACAATGATGTTTGAGACCTTGAAGAACAAGGAAATAAAGACAAGTTTAAGACTGCATTTCAAAACGACTTTTCTGTTTTCTGTGTCTTTGATTTTATTAACGAACAATACCATCATATCCAATGATTTTTCTTTATCCTCTATTCTTCTTAAAATTTGTGTTATTTTTTTTAATAATCTTTTTAAAAGATATTATGGGAAAACAGATTCTTGCTTTTAGATTTTATTAATAATATTATTATTATTATTATTATTTAAAGTGTGGTTGCGATATTTTTTTAAATGTTTTTTATTTAAAAATATATTAAAATAATATTTTTTTATTTTTAATATTAACACATGAAAATATTAAAAAAAAATAATTTTTAAAACAAAAAAAAAAAGCGCACAGGTGAATTTTGTCACTACTTTGTGTGTCGCGATGGTCTCACATATTGAAAATCTGCCAGTTGTGTTTTAGTTTCATAGGAAGAAGTCCTTTTCTTCTTCTTTTCTTTTCCATTGGCTCTCGTAATTATAAAATACTTTCTTGTTTCCCTGTTTCTCTCTTTTAGGTTGACATGGGTCCCACAACATGTAAAATTCCTGTTGGGAAAAGGCACTGATATAATAAAATTTACAATATAAAAAGTATCAATTTTTCTCTCACTTTGAGCAATTAAAAATAAGATAAATCAATCAACAAACTAAATAAACAATCACAATAAATTAACACATGAAAAACTTCAATGTGAGGAAAAACCACGGGATTAATTATCAATAATAATAATAATAATAATAATAATAATAGATAAACAAGTGTTATTACTTAGTTAAAAATAAGGACTAAAAACAATATATTATTGAAACACATCAACAATAAAAAAAAATTGAGAAGAATCTCATAAACTTGTGAAGAACAAACCAATTTAGACACTGCTACACTTCAATCTAACCGTTCATTATGAATAGTTATGTGTCCAAAATCTTGTAACAAAAACTCAGCTTAATTTAATGGTGAATCAACTTCTTATCAAAGTTTAAATAAAGGTTATTTAAGTTTTTTTTTTTCCTTTTATTTTCTCTTTGTATATATCAACCACCAACTTGAAAATAAGCCAAAATTAGCTTTTTATACCTATTTGCCTATATAACCTAAAAGGATTTAAGTCTGTCTTTTTTTCTCCCCTTAGTTTTATGGGTCATGACCTAAGAAATGAGGGACCAAACCTAATCATTCTTCCCCTTCCGACTCATGTAAAGGGCTTCACTATGTCTGTTTGTCTTCTATAGAATTCAAACTTCTCTCTTGGTAAAGACTTGGTCATCATATATGACATATTGTCATTAATATGGATTTTCTCAACAACAAAAGACTTCATTTCCATGACATTTTAAATCCATTGGTATCTAACCTCAATGTGTTTTTATCAAAAATGAAAAATATGATACTTACTTATATGGATTGCACTCTGACTGTTACAATGCAACAAAAAGCTCTCTAGGCCAAGTTCATTTAAGAACTTCTTCATCCATAACAATTTTCCCTCATTTCAATAAAAGCAATGTATTCAGTTTCTATAGTAGATAATGCAATATATTTTTGCAATCTTGATTGTCATAAAACCACCCCCTGCAAAGGTCGTTAAGTATCCAGAATCCAGATGTGGACTTTATGGACTTTATGAAATCAACATCACCAAATAATATGCATCTTTGTATCAATCAAACACAAGTTTACCATTTCTAAAACATAAACTAAAACTAAAAGTATCTTTGAGGTAAATGAGTATTCATTTCACTGTCGACTAGTGTTCTTTACCAGGATTAAAGAGCAACAGGCTAACCACACCAACAATATGATCTACGTCTAGCCTTCTGTAAACTATGGTATAAATTAAGCTACCAACTGTGGATGCATAAGTAACCTTCTTCATCTTTATTTTTCTCTTCATCACGTAAAGGTCATTGTTTAAAACTTAGCTTTAAGTGTCTTGTAAATGAAAAACAAATAGGTTCTGACTTGCTCATATTGAATATCTCTCTTGAGATAACCAAATTTTCTCATTCTTCCTGTCACAAGTAATTTTCATGCTAAGAATCTATTTTGTTACTCCTAAATCTTTCATTATAAAAAAACTTGATTAATTCTCCCTTTAAACTTTGGATCTTCTTAGCATTATAGCTAACAATCAACATAACATCCATTAATTGCAAAAGAATAATCAAGTTACCATTAGAAAACCTTTTTATAAACATATAATTATCAAAAGTGGTATCTACGATAACTATGCTCTACCATAAAAGAATTTGTACTTTCTATAATCTTTTTGAATATGTCTAAACTTGTCATAATAATAACACTTAAATCCCTTCTTTGATTAGTATCTCCCTCGTGCTTCAATTTGCTTTTTCTATCACTAGACTCTTTATCTCATTTGATGCGAGAAAATCTATTTTGGTTTCTCCTATAGTTTTTTATAACAAGTACATAAGACTTACAAGTACTTGTCCATTTACTAGATGGCACCACCAAAGTCTTCCAATTATTTAACAATTAACTCAATAGAATTAGTGCTTGTATCTTATTGGTTAGCTCGAGATTCATCAACAATAACTTATTTAGAAACCCTTGGAAGTCATTTACTTGCACTGAAGCATCTTAACCATCCTTTTACTTCAAATTCATAAGATCTCTAATCGCAAACGTCTTGTTTTGTGCACTCTCTTTAGTAAAGGTTTCTTCATCTTCCAAACTTTTTAGCAGTCATGTTCCAGAGAAATATGATTGATAGTCTTAGAAGATACATCATTTTTAACATTAGCAATCATTTTTCTATTAAGTGCATTTCATTTTGCCTCTTCCATATCGGCAAGCTTCTTTCTTTTGCACTCTAGCAACAAATCTAAATCATTGCAATAAAGGTGATCCTCCATTAATATCTTTCAATAAGAAATAATTAAAGGAAGTGAGTTTTATCATACCAAAATCTTTAGTGAGTTTTATCATACCAAAATCTTTCTTTTTTCATTTTAACTGCACAAGAAAATCAATTTGCACAACCAAACTCTGATACCATTTTATTAAAAAAAGATACCAATATAACCAAATTCACAGTCCCAATTCTTTTTCCTTTTTATGCAATTAAAAATAGGGTCAAACAATTAACAAACTAAGCGAATGATCACAATAAATCAATACTGAAGTTTTTTATGTGGAAAACCCTAATATGAGAAAAAATCATGAGGCCATAGTCCATAAAAAAGACTTACTATCAATAATAATAATAATAATAGGTACACAAGTGTTCTTTCTTAGTTAAAACTGAGGGTTACAACACAAATCATCAAGAACAACATATTTTTGGAATACATCAACATTAAAGAGAGACAGAGAAGAATTTCACAAAACTAACAGTCACACTTCTAAGAAGAACATACAAATATAGACACATCTAATTTTCAATTCAACCATACATAAAAAAGTGTTATGTGTTTAAAATCTTATGTCAAAACTTCAGTTCAATCCAACGGTGAATCAATTGCTTATCAAGTTTGAAGAAAGACTATTAAAGTTGCCCTCTTCTTTCTTTTTCTCTATGTACATGTCGGCTACCAACATGAAAAAAAGCTAAAATTGACGTTTTATACCTTATCACCTATATTACCTAAAAAGATTTAAGTCCTTGACCCTGTTTTCCTTAATTTACATGAGTTATGGCTTAAAAGAGGAAGGACCAAGCCCAACAATAAACTCTGGTGACTTATTTATCCAGTTGTATATCTTGATGCGAAGACTACTGTACTTTACATGAAGAGAATATCTTGGGGGCTATTTTCAGTGTTGGGAAGGAACTCAGAATGGCGAAGCCATGGGAAGAAGTTGAGCTTGCCGTGTGGGGTGAAGGGCCTCTACCTTCCTCATGTATTTGAGAGTCGCAGCTGTGCATACTGAGGTTGGCATCAAATCCACAGGATTTCGTGTAACGACTAACAATTCAAGTTGTAGCTTGCTGAAATATCATATTTTTAGCATAATTGAAATAAATCTGCATGCATATTCCAATGGAAAATGAAATCAATCACAAATTTATACATGCATGTGTCAGTCATGGACTTTATTTATTTATTTATTAAGGAAAATTCAGTGCATTTTTTATTTTTTTTGCAAAAGTTTAACTGAATTCTTTATTAAAAAAAAATTAAAAAAATCCCTTCTACCATGCAATTTACGGTCACCAAAATCAGTTATACGATTGCCGCGATTATAGATTGATTCAGCTTTGAAATTACTGGTTCCAGTAACCATACTGCATAATATAGAGTGCTTTTCAAAATTCAGTGAACCGGAAAAAAGAAGTGCAATGCCCCTTATGAATATTATAGAATTTGTCCTCGATTCATTGGCAGCAGAGTTTCTTGACCCTGATTTCGTGGAAGTTGAGGATTTAATTGCTGAAATAGCCAGTAATTCAAGACTTAATTCTGACGTCAGGAAGTTACCAGCTAATTTAGCGACCAACTTTTTGCTGCGACCTGAGAGTCTCTTACCGTTCAAAACTCCACGAATCCTCCAAGCAAGAAGCTAGTGCTGGTACAATGGCTCTAGCTTAACTACGCTGCGCTCGAATATTAAAATCAAGACCCAAAAGTACCACTTGACATTCAACTTCGCTGACAAAAATACTTGAAATGGAACAAAAAAGGCTCGCATGAAATAGTGTTATTAGGAATAGCTTAACTAATCATACCAAGACTTGAAAATATTCCAAATGATTATAGCAGAGAGTCATAATATCATGGCAAATCCAATGAACCTAGTGTCAAAGCACTTCCAAAACCATTCATGTAACACCTCAAAATATGACAACTCAAATTTAAAAAATAAAACTGACCCCGTTCCTCTTGCTACCAAAACCCAACTAGAGAGATTTGTAGATCTAAGCAACAATGGATGGCTTAGAAGCAATGGAAAGTCTGGACCTTTTCTTGGCTAAGCTCTCACTGCGACGATCTCTCTGCTCCTTCAATCTTGTGGCAAGAAGTTTCTGGTACTCAGCAGCCTCGGACTTGGCCTTGGCAATTCTCTTCTTTTTATCTGAAATCCTTGCTCGCTTCCTTTGCAAAGTCAAAGGAGTCACCAACCTCTGAATTTTGGGAGCCTTACTGACCTTCTTTCCTGCAACAAACAGGAACCACAAGACATTAATTACATTAACATGCTTAAGGCAAACAAGTCCCAAGAAGCTGCTTGCATCACTCCTGATCTTCTACAAAAAAATTAAACATGCATTTATAAGAATGGCAAGTCATACCAGCTTTGGTTGTGAATGATCTCCGGTAAGTATTGACATACTTGCGAACATCATCCTCCTTTGAGAGATTAAAAAGCTTGCGGATCTTTGATGCTCTCTTTGGACCTCTCATCCTTGGTTTCTCTGTGTCAGTGAGTCCCGGAAGATCATT
Source organism: Populus deltoides (assembly GCA_015852605.2). NCBI lineage: Eukaryota > Viridiplantae > Streptophyta > Magnoliopsida > Malpighiales > Salicaceae > Populus > Populus deltoides. The sequence continues at coordinate 15,880,546 of CM027574.2, read as the reverse complement.
CTCACCCTTCTTCACAATTACCAAGTTCAAAACAGAAAGGTCTTGACTGACAATACACCCGCGCACAGACTTCCTCCTGCGTTCTCCATTGCGCCTTCCATATCCACGGAAGCAGGGGGTTCCTATGGAGGCAAAACAGAAATGCAACTTAACATTAGTCAGGCAAACAGGAGTAAGCTATAAGGTTTTAGCAGACAATTTACCAAGAATGTTTAGCAATTTAGAGAGCATAACTTGGTCTAGCATTTAAGTGGTCACCAACCTCGGTAAAGCAAGAGACGGACACGACCAGGGGTTAGCACTCCCTGCTTCATGGGAAATCCTTGCTTGTCACAGCCTCCCATGATTTTGAAAACATAGCCCTTAAATTCCTATCAAACCCAGAGGATAATTGGTGGGAAACATGCAACTAATATAAACATTCACTGTATGGAAAACCAGAATGTGCATACCTCTCCAAGAGCATCTCCGCTGACCTCCTGTGAGATCCTCTTGTCAAAAAATGCCCGTCTACAGAGGCAAGATTTAAAAATGATAAAAAATCAGAATTAGAATTGCAAATAGCAATCACTAAACACACAAACATAGTAATCTGATCTTGCTGTTGACTACTGTCAAAGAATGGTTACTGCTAAATGCATTTACAGTAATCATGTTAGACTAGTTATGATACAGAATGGCGCGCTATATAGGTTGCTAATGTTTCTTACTCAAGGGAAGACTGTCACTCGAACAAGAAAAGGTAAAATAATATGGACACTTTGCTCACTTCGGAAGTTCAACAGTAAACTTATGCAAATGGATATTTTTCAACAACAAGTTCTTGAAAAGAAGAATTTTTGTATGACATAAAGAAATTGTGAAAGCCTTTTTATATCAGATCATGATTTATTTTCTTACTCGTTCTGATTTCAATTCTCCTATTGCAGGACTTGGATTGCACTTTATTACATTTTGACTATCGAAACTAACTGAGGTGTAAACAGATGATGAATCTAATGCTAAACAATGGATGCAGTAGATGTTCAGGTTCCAAACCAAAGCACATGAATATCAACACAGAATCCAGAAAAGATATACCAAAATTCTAAAGAAAGCTCTAACATTATCACATTTCAACATATTAGCTAAAACAACATTTTCACCCAAATAAGGACGTGCTAGACTTGTGTTTGAACATTTTGCAAAATTCAAAAAAAATCATAAAGCTCAAAAGCAGAAACTATATTAACAGCCCAAATAATGCACCTTTGTCCCAGTTCACGAGCATCTATCCCATTAATCTACAAAAGCAAATAGTTTGACTAGAAAAAAGAACTGATTAACTACAACGAAACCCCCAAAATCATAGACACTTTGACAGAAAAAAAAGGGGGCGGGGGAAGCTTACAGCTTCTGGTCATCGTCGATTTCGAGCTTTTTCTGGCATCCCGTAGTGGGATTTGCGATGTTGAACTGCGAAACACAAGCAGAGAACTCAATGAGACCAAGAGAATCATGAAATCAAATTTATTAAACGAAAACTTTGCTTGGTGTGATTGGTAGTGAAAAAGATTGGCCAAAAAAATTAAAACCTTCATAATGGGGAGATAGAAGCAGAAGCGGCGGTGCCCAAGTTGAGATGACTAAAAATAAAGAGAGACTGTGCCTTGCCTTCTGCTTAGGGTTTTAACGTGTGAACTTGGCTGTTTATTTATCTCATTCCTGGAATTTTTTATTATGTGTGTTTGCCTATTGTGTATTTATGCGGCTTACATTATCTACCGTACACGTGGTTTACAATGTGTTTGTTGGACCGTTCGATCACTATTTGGTTTCGTTCTATACCGATTTTTTTTAGAAGTATTTTTTCTTCTTCTTTTGATGCTATACAACAAATAAGCTTTCTTTAATTAAATAAATAAATAAATAAAAACATGAGAAAATTCGGACATGTTCGAGTATTACTTCTTTTTATTAAAAAAAAAATTTCAAATGATATACTTTTTATAAATAGAAAAAAAACTTTTTTTTCAAGACAAATATTTCGAAGTTAGAAACATCTAAAAGATATTTTTTAAAAACAAATTTACTATTAACATGGGTGTTTGGGTCAGCTTGTGTGCACCTCGACTAATCCCACGGGTTCTAAAATTAACGATGATGTAAGCTTCTAATGGCCCCGAGATTTGTAGGATTCAAATTGGTGACCTCTAAAAAACAAACTTAGGGTTTGATTAGTTGAGTTAGACCAATTATTTATTTTTTAAAATTTTACATGTCTTAAAAAGAGAGATAGAAAGGGCATTTCTTCATTTTTATTTATTTTAATAATTTTTTTTTAATAAAATGACCTTTCATTTTTTATTTAATTAAAATTATACAGTGTGAATATATTTTTATTTTTTTCTTTTCATGTAAAGTTCTTTATCTCTTTCCTCATTCTTCACTGACAATCCATCATCATCAAAACATCATCATGCAGTGCTTCTAACAAAACAAACAACAAAAACAACCTTACACTTAACACTTTTTATTCATTTATGCATAGTTTTATATGTTTATGTTCGGTCTTTATTTTATTTTCTCAATTGCATGGATTTTGATTGATTTGGAATCATTTTAGGATTTGGGATGAGAAAGTTTGAAACTTTGTGAGAAGGTGAGAATGTTCAAGGGATGGTTGTTATGATTTTGAATTCTAGAAAGCAACATGTGTATATGCAAAGCATATGTAGTTATGATATATTTGAGCGATTGATTATCTATCTAGCATTTCTATACCTGCTGCTGGTGGTGGTAAGGCTCATCTATTGGCTATTTTTTTTACCCACCCTTCCTTGTCCAGACGATCTTGTCAAGCAAGTGTTCTTCATGTAATTTTAAAGTTTCCTCAATGGTTATGCAAGTCTAGGAAATCAAATGGATTAGGGAGTATTTGGAAATGTTGTAGTGGTTATGGTTTAAAGTGTTTTTTGCTTAGAAATGTATTAAAATAATATATTTTTTTATTTTTAAAAATTTATTTTTATCATTCGCACATCAAAACAATCTGAAAACATTAAAAAATTAATTTTTTTAAATTAATGGAACGTGGTTTGAACCGCGTTTCCAATTAGACCCTACTGGCCTACCATGTCATGTTTCTTAAGGGCTTGGCTGTTGTTATGTTGAAACTACGCTAGGTTGCCCAAGATTGACAAGAAATCGTAAACAAACTTGCAATCCAAAAATTATGTTGCAGAAACTCTTGCAATAGGAAGAGGTGATCAGAAGGTATCACCACATCACTCATGAGATAACATTTATTTATCCAATTGAAGTAGTAGTTGTCCTCATGAGGGTCTTCATGTAATTTCCTATTGCAAATTTTGGGTTCCAATTTTTTTTATTTTTTTTAATTTTATCATGGACTCTGTTGGTTATGATTTTCACTTATCTATCCCCCACCTTTTTTTTCTTTTTTTGTTACACCAATGAGATGAATTTATTTGGTGTTTATGTTTCAATCCCTACCTTTTCTAGTTTCCACTGCTTGTTATCCTAGCATTAACCTGTTTTTGAATGTTAGGAGAACTAAATAATGTTCGGTTCATTATTTGATTTTTTTATATATATTTGTTATAGTTTTTAAACTTATATCTGTTGTTGTTTGGAATTCTTAAAATTGAATTCAATTCCAAAAATTAAATAAATTTTTTTATTTAGAATTTTTTTGAGAATACAGTTTGAATTCTAAATCTAGATGGAGACTCTTTTACAAGAACAAGTAGTATTTTATGCACACACAATTATAGTTATAAGAGTCTTTGTAACGAGTTTTTTTAAAATTAAAGGCAAAATGATCAAGATTATTAATTCAATTTATTTCCATATCTATTTCAAACAGTATAATTGAATTTAATTATGTGAATTAGTATTTTATTAAAAATATGAGAATTGTGATAGGTTATTAATTGAATTCAAATTGCTGTGGAATTAAATTCAATTTTACATGTGATTTGATTTCAAGCATACTAATAGTTATACTATCATAGAGTTTTCATTATTGAAAGATAGAGTTTATCGATTATTTATAGAATATTGTAGAGAATGATTAAGATTTCTTGACAATAATGGTACTAGAGTGATGTAAGAAGACATTAAAGTAGATATACTTCAATAGAATAAATAAGTTTGATTAGAAAAGTCATTCCGTGTCATATATGGAATGATTTTAAAAATTATATTGTATCTTAATTAATATTGTTTATAGGTGTCAAACTTATTATTAATAGACACTCTAATTGTGAAAATACTCTATTATTGTTGTGTATATTTATGCATCTCATTTAATTTATTAGGTGAAATTTTCTCAATAAAAAGGACAATACCCTTAAGATTAGGAAAAAATATATTTGTGAACATCAAAATGTAAAGAATATTATAGAAAGCAAGTTTAATTTAAATACGATCTTTATTTTATCAATTTTCTCTAAATAAAAAATATAATAATAAGAATAATAAAGAATATTACAGAAGAAAAATGATTTTATTATTATTGAAGAGGATCTTGTTCTTTTATTATTATTATTATTATTATTATTATTATTATTATTATTATTATTATTATTCAACTTGGCAAATAAATATATAATTGGAAAAATATTTCAATGAAAAGGGCATTAAGACTAGCTCACACCATGATCTAGAAGTTTATAAATATATAGGCCAAGTTTATAATGTTGTGTTTCTTATATTTTCTTCTAAAATAATTAACTTCATGTTTGGTTTGGTTTGATGTAATATAATGGTTTATTACATTCTTATATTTAATTATAACATTTTTAAAAGAATGAAAACTTGTTAATGCTTGAGATAATAAGAATTCCTCCAACCTAGTGTCCATAATGTTAAAAAATATCGTTGCTAAGAAAATAAATTAAAAAACTATTACATATCCTGTTTCTTTCTTCTTTTTTCTTTAGTTTTTTCTTTTTATTATAAAATTGTCTTACTTTTTTAATTATAACAGTTTATATTGTTGCAAAATAATTAATTGCATCTACAAATGGTAGCATTGTTGTTTGTCGGATGTTGGGTTGAAGAGCTCTTATGATCTTTTTGGCGTTACGGTTGAATTGTTGTTTCATTATTTTTTTGAATTTTTTTATTTACTTCTAAAAAAATTTGTATTTTTTGAATGTTTTGATGTACTGATGTTAAAAATAAATTTCAAAAAATATATATTATTTTGATGCTATTCAAGTAAAATTTTTTTTGAAAAATAATATGTATTATATTTTCAAACAAGCACTTACTCTACAAGAGATCATATAATTTTTATTCTTGAAGAATAATTATATAGGGATCTATTTGAAAAATATTTACTACAGGACCAAGTGATGGTTTTTAAAAATATAAGAACTAAAATAGTTTTTTTGAAAAAATTAGAAACTAAAATGAAACTTAAAAAAAAAAAAAACTCCATCACATCACTATGAATATGTTTTTTTTTATTAATGTGTGTGTCTGGGCTAGTTTGCGCGTACTTCGACTAATTCCACGAGTCCTAAAGTTAACAACTATATAAGTCCTTATTAGTCATGAGGTTTGTAAGACTCGAACAAGTAACCTTTAAAGAACAAATATCATTATGAATATTTTAATCAAGGAAAACGTAATGTATCAACCCATTCCATTCCGTTATTTTTTATTATTATTATTATAGTACATAATTGATTACATTATATTGTATTGGTCAAATATTAATTGTTGAGTGCAATTTAATGTGATTAAGATATTTTACATACATATAAATTAAAGAGTAGAATAAAGATAAGCATATAAATACAAATAAATGAATTTTATATGCATACACATGACATATGAATGTATTTAACTAAAAATTTAAAATAATATACTTACTTGCTAAGGGAACAAAAACATTGTTGTCAAGAATTATATCTTTTGTTCTTAAGATTAATTTACTTGTCACTAGGTGCAAATAATCTCTATACAAGTAATTTCTTAAGATTCTATCAACATTATCTCGAAATGTCTTAATTTTTATCAAGGTTTACGAACTAGAAAACAAAGTTGATTTTTTCTTTATGAGAACTTAACTTAAAACTTTAGAATTAGTAGGCAAAATAGAAAAGACAAATGAAGAAGGCATAATGAAAAAGACAAGAGAAGCATAAGACTTGCTCACCTTGTTATACATCTAGACAATTCTTTCATCCTTTATTTATATATGGAACCTAGGATGCTAGAATTATTTCTAATTGAAAAATTAATTATTGTTTTTTTTCATAAATACTTAACATTAAAAATGTTTAAGATATTAAACTAGACATAAAAAATATTTAAGATATTAAACCAAACATCAACAAAAATTATCATGGAGAAACTATTAAGATAAAGTATTAAAACTAACAGATTTAATGAATCTAATTTTGATTTTTTTTAATAAATACTTAATGTTAAAAATATTTAATATATTAAACTACATATTAAAAAAATTAACCAAAATTATCCTGAAAGAATTGATAAGACAAAGTATTAAACCTGAAAAATTTAATGAATCTAAACAAGTGATTATTCATAGGTTGGCCAAAAAAAATTTTCTTTGACTGAAAAGTTATTTTATAATTAACCCATATATGACCCGAGTACACATATATTGTTTTAGCTCAAAGTTTACATTTTCTAAGGCCTCTCTCTTTGGAAAGTTTGGTTCCCTAGAAGCTTAATTTTTACTTTCCAATATATAACTATATAAGCCACTTGAAAAACTTGTAATTGAAAAGATTAAGGTTTGGGGTTTAACAAATTGTCAACTAAGGTATTTTTCTAGATCAATTTTGTATTCACTCATGATTGATTTAAGACATGTCAATGTTCCAAGTTAAAATACTTATATTGAAAAACATTTTTAGCAAAGTTTTACTCTAAATATGAGTGAACTCCACTTTTAATTAACCTTAAATGTGCTCATTAATTATATTAAGAATCAATATCTACCACATTGTACCAAACACATCATGAATGTTTTTTTAAGAACTAACTTTTTTATAACTTTTTTGGTTGTTTCTTGATGTGTCTCATTGTCTTTCAACTCTAATGTAACTAAGATAGTTTTGTTTGTGAAAGTGGTGCTCTATCTACTATACTCAGTGCTTGTCATATCCCTCTTAGTCCTTACTCCTCCCGCAATGAATTATATATTGTGGCATATATTAGTATCTTAGGTATGTATGGGTAAAATCACATTTACAAACAAAAAAAAGTGAAATGAAGATTTGGTGGCGTTCAAATCACCATTAATTTGATGCTATCCAAGCAACACCAAGAGATCCGTTAGAGAATTTAGTTGGTTCAGTGACAAAACTTAGAGCTAAGAGGTTTAAAGAGGCTTTCAATGAATTTTTTTCAAGACACATGAACTGAGGTGAACTTCAAGAATATATTAAATAATGAAGTAGAAGTCTTTATTAATTTAATTCATGTTCAAAAAGCGTTTGTAGGTAGACATTTAGATATTATAAAAAGATTGGAATAAAAAGACTTAAATATGCTAATTTTGACATTTTCGCTACTGTTCTAGTCAAAATTGGAGCTACATAAGTAATTTTAATGTTGCATTAGAAAATAGACATCCATGTATTTATATATGGCACCATTTATATATGACTTCTAAATCTTTAAGACGAGAGAGAACCATGCATTTGAAGTTAAACTTTGATTTTAGCAGAAGATTACAAAAATAGTTTGACTATAGTTTTATTTATCTTTTAGTTATTATTGGGCCTTTTATAAATATTAGGGCTTTTATTTAAATTTAGGTTTATTGGATTATTTTTACTTATTAGTTTTATCCATAGAGTTCTTTCTAGTATATATAATCTTTTGTAGAGAATTTTTGAAATAAAAAGAGATTATTTTTAATAAAAAAAATTAGTATTCTTTCTATATTTTGTGTGGTTGAATGATTCTCATACTAAGTTCTTGATTGAATTTACAAACTCTTCGAAGCATTGATCAATTTCCTTGTGATCTTATACCACTCGTTTACATCTTTTTATAGGCATAGAGTGAGAGTGATTATTGCATTAAACTTTGTTTTTTCAAAGTAGGTTCTTGTCTGGTTAAGTTTCAAACCATTCAAATATAATTTAATTTAGCATATTTTGAAAGGTGTTTGTATCACAATTCCATAAAAAAAAAGAGGAAGCAATAACCAACACAAGAAGAAAAGGAGAAAGTGAAATCTTAGTCTTTCAAATACTACAACTTGTCTATTTTCCAACATTAATTAATGTCATCAATAATAAGGTTATGTTTCTTAAATTCCTTCATTCTTTATCTTAGTCACTTCAACATCATCCCTTGTGTTTCCTAAATTTTCTCAGACATAATCAATATCTAATACCATAATAAAAAAAATCTAACATACTTAATCGCTCTTGTTCTCATTCCTGACATCGCCAGTAAAATTGGTTATGTCTACTGCTTAGATTAAGGTTCATAGATCAGAAGAAGAAATAATATGCCAAAATGGTATTAAAACAGGAAGCACGTCAATGCATCTCTGGTATTTCTTAAATGTTTGTTAATGTCAATTGGTCAAGTAGTAGGCCATTAATTACTGTAAAGGCTTTAATACAAAATGGCTCAATACTTGTGTGAGAGGTGAAAGGTTATTATAATCTAAAAAATTATTATTTTACGTTTGTGTGAGAGGTGAAAGGTTATTATTCATTAATAGGCTGGTTAAACTATATATGGGCCGGTAAAAAATAATTATTTTACAACAAACTTACGCCTAAAATAGGGTGGTAAAAACTAATTTTTTATAATTTAAAAAATTATTTTACAGCAAATCTAATTGGGTTCATTTAAGACTCTTCAACTTTTTAATAAATAAAATATAATAAAATCTTATATTTTTCAAATGTGAAACAAAGAGTTTTGGATTTCATAAAAAAATATCAACCAAGAGTTTTTTTTATATCAATCTCTTATTCATCTAAAACTTGTTTTAATCATGTTAATGAAATTTTGTCAAAAAATAATTTCTAATAAAATTTTAACCTAAAAAATAAGTAAATTCCTTTTTAATTTAACTTTAAATATGCCAATTAATCATATTTCTAATAATCAGGCCTTGCCACACTTTACGAGATTAGATTAACTTAGATAGGGTATCCAACACTAGAAAACAATAATGCAGATGATTAAAAAAATTTAAAAGGGGCAGTGGTTTCACTTTAATATTTTTATTGTCGCTATATATTCATTAACATTATGAATTAAAATAATAAAATTATAATTTTATTTTTATTAACAAAACACAATTAGCCTTAACAGTGAGAGTATAACCATATTTTTGTTATTTATTGAATAATAAAATAACTAATATGCTTTTTAAGCAAAAAATAATGCACTGACGGGGTAGGGGTACTTTCAATCTTTTTATTTTAAAAGCACAATAAAATGACTACAGCCTTTGACATCCAGTAGTCTTCAACTTGGATCAGGGTTTTTTTTGGTATTTTCCTAGTGTTTTATCATCATCATCGTCATTATCATCATGTTTGATTAAGAAATATTTATTATTTTAGCATTTATAAAATATTATTTAATGTCAAAAAGTGGATTGCGCATGTAGACCATGTGGAGTTGAGTGGAAACGTTTACAATCTTTGGACGGCGCGTATGACGTTGTTCAGTTGTCAAATATTGGCATCAACAATGAGGTTTTAATCCTTACGATGTCACATCCATTACTGGGCGGGGTGTGTGTCCAAACAATATCGAGTTTTTTTTTTCTCTCTCTCCTCCTCAATTTCAAAGCATCTCCCTACACATTTTAAAAGCAACAATTCAATTTATTTCTCATTCAAATTTAGTTCTTATTATTTTTATTGTTATTTTTTTTATTTTAAATAATTCATAGAATTGATTTCTTTTACCTTTCAAATTTGATCCTCATTTTTCTGATTATGATCTTTTTTTAATCATTCTATTAATTGAATTAGCTTTCTATTTGTATCCCTCAATATTTTATATCATTCTCTTAATTGAATAATTTTTTTAATTGTATTCCTTAATATTTTATTTCATTTTATTTTATGTCAGATTTGGTCATTGTTCTTTTTAATTGCTATTTGTTTTTTTTAATCATTTTTTATTAAAATTTTCTTTTTCGATTTCATCCCGATAATTTTTTTGATTAGATTTTGTTAACCTGGAATTTGACCTTATAATTTTCTAAGGTTTGCTTTTTATAGGATGATTTTGATCTTAAAACCTGAGTCACAGGTTTGAAAAATCAAATTAGGTTGATTTAGATTGTTTTTTAGGTAATTTTTTACAATTAATTTTTGTGATTTCATCATTTTATAGTGTTATTCTAATTTCACAGAAGCCACCACTCTCCCAAGCATTCATTTAACTCATCCATGGTTTTCTTGAGAGCTCCTTATGTTTCGATTATTTGTGATAAGCTACAACGAGAGTTCATTGTAGAGTTTCTTTGCAGAATTCACCTTTGTTCATTTTGTACTTGGAATTTTTTTTTTGTTAAGTGAGAACCATTTTCATTTTATAAAATATAATTATCAAATATACCATATTTATTCTCAAGGTATTTTTGTAAAATACAGATCTTGGACCATTGACTAAGTTGCTCGTATGCTTAGACTAGCTCTGGCTATTCATAACAAAAAAAAAAAAAAAAACTTATGCGGCTACTCTCCTAATCTTGACCATGAAGTTCACATATGCAATATGTTATACAAGCCAAATCTTGAAAAAGATTTCAGCTTGTGACTTGGTGCCTGTTATATATTTCACCAGTTCTGTTAAAAAATCGAAGAGCTCAAGATCTGGAGTACAGTTCTTTTGGCAGAAGAACTCTTGTTATATGATAGAACAACACCAATTAAAGAAAAGAGCAAGCAATCTGGCTCTAGAAGTATCCGTGATCTTTAAACTTTGCCACACACATCACCTTACAAAATAATTTATCTCAGGTCACTTTACATAAATAAGCGAATATTAAGAACCAACGCGAAGGAAAATGTTATTGTAATATATTGAACAACAAAGAAACACAGGGGATCTACAAAAGGGCATCCGTATGCCACATGGCCAAACAAGGATCACAGTGTAACGAGTTCACCAGAAACAATCTGGCGCTCTCAATCATTGAACAATACCGCAGGAAAGTTGACAATTTATGTACACAGCTTCAGCTCATAATGGCACACGAAATCACCACTTGTCTCGATATCTTCAAGGTCTGCGTCAGCATCTAAGTCATCAAGATCCATGCTGCTTCCAAGCAAATGCTCTTCACCCTTTGACAGGAAGACAGGTTTGCTTGCCTCCTGTATTATAGACAGGACTTCTTCAACGCTTTGGGATGGGTTGTTGACATCATTGCTTTGCCAGCTTCCTCCTTCCATCAGCTCTATAGGCAAGTTCTTTAAGAACCATGGATGGTTTTTTATTTCTGGAATAGTAATCCTCTATACATAGACAAAAACATTAACTGATGAAAACAATAGGAGTTACAAAAAAGAAAAGGAAAAAGGTGGCAATGCTTTAAGGAATAAAGGGAAAAGAACTTTGTTCCTTCCAATCATTCAACTTGAAGGTGCTTGCGTGTCCTTATGTCTCCTACATTAAGAGCTGAAAACTTTCTAACAGGTATCAAATAGCAAGGGCTTATTTTAATTGGTCGTGGGAGTTTCCTACCAAAAATCAGGCACCTTGTTCTATCATCCATTACGAAAGCATCATAATATAATTGAAATCTTCTCCCTTTTATTTTCACTGCAATCATGGATGGAGATGCAGTTGATACCACAACACTTTTGTTCAAGCTAAAGCCAAGATACCTTTTCAGGGTCAGCCACAAATATTCGAGTTAAAAGATGCTTGCACTCTATAGAAACACGAACATAATCTGGAATTGAATAGTGGACACTGAGTATCCTCTGCAACGAGCAAACAGTAATTTAATCGGATCAATAATAGATTAGCTAGAATTCCATAATAAATATGCAGACCTTCAATAATTACACTACAACTAAATTCTATATGGTGCTTAATACTTTGTATAGCCACTTACCCCAATTGTCTTTCTGAAGTTCTTTGGACCATCAGGGTCTTCAAAGGGGTATGCCCCAACAAGCATTACATAGAGGGTAACCCCACAGGACCATACATCTGCAATCTGTAACTCTCCAAGATGAGACATAATACGAATGCTTTCAAACAACTTAAATGAGAAGCATGTGCATCAAAAAGGAAGAGAAAGTCAGAAAGATTGTTACCTTCCCATCATATTCCTTTTTTGATAGTACTTCTGGGGCAATGTAAGCTGGGGTGCCCACAGTAGATTTTGGCTGGGAATGCAACACAGCTGACTACACGATAAGCCAAGGAAATTAGTAACCAAAAGGGTGGTGAAACTTCAAGCACGCATGTTATCATTTAGTAAAAATGCTTACCTTTGAATACCCAAAGTCACATATCTTGACACGCGGTACTGTGTTTCCATCTAGGAGTGTATTTTCAAGCTTAAGATCTCTGTGGCAAATTTGCTGCAGCATAAATATCTCATCGTATCAAAATCAAAAACTATTCTTAAAACAATTACTGTGCATTTTATAAAGGTTGAAACAAATTGACAAAAGGAAGGTTAAACTTCTTACCATTGAATGACAGTAACTTACTCCGGATATCAATTGCTGGAAGAAAAACCTTGCCTGATGCAGAAAAACATAAAAACCCCAGAAGTAAAACATCAATCCGATTATACACTGCTAATTAATAAGTAACATTCAAAGCACAACATTTACTGCCTCTAGATGCTACATATTTCCTTTCATTCAACTTCCAAACAACCTTGAATGTTCATGTAATACTAGTAAAATTTCTTTGCTCTACTTTACCTCATCTTCACTAAATTTACCAGCACTGCATATCCTCTCAAAGAGTTCTCCTCCTGCAGCATACTCCATCACAATAGCTAAATGGGTTGGAGTTAGCAGGACCTGGAAGGATAACATCTAAAATCAAAGATTGTATCCTTCCCATTGAATTGATATATCCTAGGAAGTAACACTCAAAAGAGAATAATTAACAACATCTACTCCAATTAGTTCTTCTTAAAGTTGCTATGGACAATCCACTTTACTGTGGAGAAAATATATTTCAAGACATTTTATGGTCCTCCACAGAAAATAAAGAAAAAAACTCTACGGAGCAAAATGGAGTCCTTGCTTACTTGTTGCAGCATAAAACAATTACAAGACAACAGATGCCAATTAGCATTACTGGACAGAAAAATTTAAATAACAAACCTCTTTAAATCTAACTATATTGGGATGCTTCAATGACCTATGATTCATGATTTCCCTTTGCACGTGTTCATCAATCTGCAACCACAAAAGTAACTCCTCAATCAACCCCATGGTAAAGCACCCCCTGATGCTTAAAGATGACGAATTCATAATGGTAAAAACAAACAGGATTGAGTTTCAAGAGATTAGCAAACTATAATAAATATGGAAATTTTTTGAAATTGAAATAGGTAAACGGATAGTAAAACAGAGGAAACAGACCTTTTCGCCTCTCTCAAAAAACTTAACAGCAAAGAATTCTTTGGTACATCTATCTCTAACCAGCTTGGTCACCCCAAAATTTCCAGACCCAATATTCTTCAAAATCTCATAACGATCCATAGCTACCAAAAACAATGAAAATTTTATTTAGTTATATTGAGTCTCGCTCCTCCACTCCCCTATCTATAAAATTGGCTGTTCTTTTTATTGGTTTCTAGAAACACATAAGTACACTCAAAATTATTAATTAAAATTTGTGAGTTTTAAGGATTTTATTAAATATATCTAGGGTTGCTTAAAGTTTAAATAATAATTATAATTATATATATATATATATATATATATATATATATATATATATATATAATACTTTAATCATTTCTTTTAAGGCTAAGTTATTATAAATATTCAATTATTAAGTTTTTAATGATAATTTACACGAATTGGTAATGAAAAATAGCGTAAATTTTTTTTAAAAATAAATTAATATACCTTAAAATATTAACTCTTGTTTTTATGTTTTAAGTATTTATGTACTATATTTTACTAATTTTTTTATGATAAGAAATAAAAAATATAATTTTTTTATTAACCTTTTATTTTATGATAAAAACACTTGAACAGAATTTCTCTTATTTTGCTATGTTACCCCATGTCGGCCAACACTTGATTTTCATCCCGGTCCTATGTGAATGAGAGTGTAGCTAGGTCGAGTGAGTTAGGAATGCAGAAAGATCAGCCCTAGAAATTCGCGAGTTCACAACCTAGACTCTTCCCACTTCTCAAAGGCGATCAATTCGACTATTAATAAAAGTGCTACACTCCTTTTCGAGTTCTGCAAAAAATTACATACTATAGCCTAAAGCCTAATGGCACAATAAAAAACAGATTTGCCTCAACAAGTCGTGTAGGAATCCGGGGAAATCCTTCCTTGTCACTCTCAAAAAATATCAGCATAAAAAAAAGAAATCAGCTATGGGATAGGCACTCGGAGCAAGAACGAAGCCCATAGTGCCAATCAAAAGCAAATATCTAACCACAGCAAAGAAAAAGTTCTAGTCCACCCCCACACGATGATTGGGTAAAAATCCATTGTAAAAGAAACCATCAAGTCAGAATATATGCTCTCCTTTCAATGACCATTAACATGATATTCAACATCATCCTCATTCAATCTTTCAGGGATATTTGATCATGATTCAAATTTAATACGAAGCATATAATAGGTGGTTCAGTAGTAAGAGTTTAAAATTAAAGGATTTGCTTTTTATATGGTCTCAAGTTCGAGCCATGTGGTTGCTAATATGATAGTCACTGGAGGTTTACATGGTCGTTAACTTTAGGACCCGTGAGATTAGTCGAGGTGTGCGCAAGTTGACCCAGACACCCAATTTAATCTAAAAAAATATTAATAGGCACAAAATATATAATATACATAGTAAGGAATTAAAATTGGTAATCAATCAAAATTGAAGACAACACATGGTTTTTTAATTTACATGAAATCCTGAAATTGAATGCATCATTAATTAAATACACATTAAGATCATAAGATAAGTTCATACACAAAAGGTTAAGTCACTTTATAGGTAGTAGTTAAGATCATAGTCCTAAATTATCACTACATTACATCATTAGTTCAGGTAATAGAAATTACAATTCTATTACATAAGTGTTTTTACATTTCAAAACATACTACACTAAGACTCTATGAAGCGTCCTATGCATGGGAAGGTCCTGTTACGAAATAAATCAGATTTAGATGAAGGTAATAAGGTCAATTAATTAAAATACTTAATGCTAATATTTCATTTAAAAGTATCCTAACCTTTTTGTATTCAATTCAAATCAACCTTATGATTCATTGGATGTATATCACATGACCAATTAATTTAAATCCATAAGTATATACATGTCATCATACATGCATTTATTATTTATTTCAATTTTTATCATATCTTATGCAACAAATATATTCAATACATTAAGTAGAATACAAGATGTATACTGCATTAATTTAATACAATTTTGATATAACAAAATTATTTTCACTCCCATTATCTTTCTCTAATTGATCATGCTAGTTTTGGCACCAAATACATGTAAAATTTCCTTAATTTTGTCAAATTCCTTTAACATAATTTTCTTAAATTTTTCACTAATTCATTTGTCATTTTTAACTATTCAATTCGCGAAATAGTAATGTTCACCATTCTAAATGTAATCTTGGCTATCCAGAATGGGTATCATTAGCACTCACTAATCTAACACAATCCTAACTATCCAAAACTGGATATCATAAGTGTTTGCTAATCAAACACAATCACAACTATCTTCAACGGATATCATTAGCATTTGCTAGTCTAATACAATATTGACTATCTAAAATGGATATTATTGGCATTCACCAATCTAACACAATCCTAGTTACCTGAAATGGATACCATTGACATTCACCAATCTAACATAATCCTAGCTATTCAAAATGGATATCATTGGCATTCATCAATCTAACACAATCCCGGCTATTTGAGATGGATGCCATTAGCATTTGCTAATCTACCACAATCTTGGCTATTTGAAATGAATACCATTGACATTCACCAATCTAACACAATGTCAACTATTCGAAATGGATGCCATTAGCATTTACTAATCTAAACACAACCTTGAATCATCCAATCAAAATCTTCATTTCCCACATTATCAAACATTTTTTTTATTATTAACATCAATTCAACAATATCATTCTATGCAGTATATAATATCTAAACAATATGAGTAATTTAACAAAAGATAGAAGCAAAGGAATAAGACGTCTACATGCTCCTCCTGTGTTTCGGCCTCCTCCAAAAGAAGATATAATTCCCATCATCCCTCCTGATTCATAAAAAGGCTTTTAGTTTGTATCTTAGTCAAACTTTTTCTCTACAGTAATTCCATACTCATCTTGATATATACACATATCTTAGTCAAAACTATTTTATTGTTATATATATAACAATAAATTTGAGTTCATGATAAGCTTTTCTTGACATTCAATGATCATCAAAATGAAGAGTAAATGGTTAAATCATTAACAACGCACTTAAACATATATGAACCAATCTTCTTCTTCACTTTTCTCTTATTGGATGAATGGGTAGGGTTAGGTTTTACCTTCAATTCTTCACTAATTATAGATAAAATGTTATACTTCTAAGCCATTTTCTCTTAATTTTACCTAAACATGCAAGTTTTTTTCATTTTCCTCAAAATAGTCTAAGAACCCTAATTAAAGAGAAATCAGAAGTTTCAGAAATTAACTTATAATTTCTATTTAAAAGATGTCTAAAACACTTTAGTTTGTGTTTTAGCTCCTCTTAAATCCCCTCTCAATTTTTTCCCTTCCTTTTCTTCTTACTTATTTTCTTTTTCTTATTCTATTAGGTTTAACAAACCCTTCATCTCTTCTTTGTAGAAGCTCATGTATTTATCTTGTGTTTCCAATCCTTTCCTCTCATTGTTTTTCTTTCTTTAGAGGTGTAAGGGTGACATGGATGGCTGATTTGGTAGTGTAGCTCTAGTGAGGATAAAGAGAATAAGGTTTCTTCTCTTCTTCTAGCCATCAGCCTCTCCCTTAAGAGAGAGCTAACTTCTTCTTTTTTTGTGTTTATTTTGGTCCTTTAATCATTTATATTCAAGTCATATAGTCTCTCTTTTTTCTAACCTTTCAATTTAGTCCTTGGTTGGGTTATTAGCCTTTTATTCTCAACCCTTAACAATTTTACTTATCATACAATTCTATCCATCATTTCTCTCCAATTCCATAGTTGTTTATTTAATTTATTTCCTTTCTCTTTTCTCTCCCTCTTTTTTATTGTTACTTGTTTAATTTTAAATAATTCATGGTATTAGAATTTCTTTCAATTTTATCATCCTTTGATTTTTTTACTTATCAGATTTAGTCCTTATTTTTTTATTATGCTTTTTTTTATCCTTAATCATTTTCTTAATTAAATTATTTTTTCAAATACATCCCTTAATATTTCATTTCATTTTATTATTTTGTCAGATTTGGTCCTTGTCATAACCCAATTTTAGGTTTCCTCTAAAATCATCTTTTTCCTTAAAAAAACAATAAATAAGATAAAATAAAATAAACAAAAAAATGAAAATAAAAAATGAAAGAGTAAAAGTAGCTTGATTGGCAAAGATAGGATGAAGAAGGATTTAAATGCAAATTTGGAAGCTCAATTGCACCTTTGATGGACCCGAACGTGAAGAACAATGTAGATTCAAGGTTAACTTAAATGGATATCAAACAAATCTGCATAAAAATTAAGTTTGAGGAATTAATTAAATTTTTAATAAGCTAATTTGATTTAACCACAAGCCTAATTAAAGATTTAATTAATTTTAATAATTAATTTGGGTGAAAATTAAAAGAATTAATTAAGTGAAAGGACTTAATTAGACTTTTAATAGATCAAATTAATTTTATTAAGGATTTAATTGGTGAAAAAATAAATTTAGAAGCCTAATTCCAGTTTAATTGAGAAAATTGAAATTTTAAAGGATTAAATTTATTTTTTACAATCTCATTCGGATGAAATCAAGGGCGAAATTGCAAGAAAATTAAAGTTTGAAGGTCAATCAAGGGCTAAAGTTTGGGCACGTGAATTTGGGGACCAATTCTGGTTGAAAATAAAAGTGATATTGAAGAAATTATAAGTTTAAAGGTCAATTGAGGATGAAATTAAAAATATCTGAGACCAAGGACGAAGTTGAAATCAACATGGCTAGGCTAAGTCCCATTTAGAAAAAGGCTTTTGGGCCGTCTATCCACCCAAAAAAATTAGGTTTGGCTAGGCTTAGGTCCAACTTGTATACGTGGGCTTGCACCTTACTTTGGGCCCAGTAAGCCAAACCCATATGGCTGGGCTAAGCCCAACCAACCTTAAGGGCATGTTAAGGAAAATCCCTCTTTTTGGTCATTAAAGCATGTTTGCCAAACACGACCTCAAAGCATTTTTCATTTACCAAAGAAAGATTTGTCTTAAACCTTAGATAGACCAATAATTATGAACATAACCTAGAAAAACAATCAATCAACAATACAACTTACCATAGGTAGGGTGTACTGGGGTGATGCGTCTTCCCCTTGCACAACTAGTCCCTTTACCAGAATTTTTTTAGACCATTAGGTTTCTTAGTGACTATGATACTAGATGGTGACTCCTTCTTTATGATTAATCCCAAAACTTTTTCAATCCAAAAAGTTGATCCATCATTCAACATCATGCACGCCATGACAAGATGATGACTCCACAAGAGACACTCTGGTTGGACTAAGCTTTGTTAATTGTTTATTTGTTGTGCCTTATTTTATTGGTATGTGTAATTTAATTTTAGCATACATTTGTTTTACTAACTGTTCATTCATAAGTACATCGGATATGGATTAATACCTTCATGCATTTTAATTTTGAAAGAATAAACTCAATTCTAAGTTAGGAGGGGAGTAACAGTCAGCCTTGTGACTTTCATTCAAGTTCAGATTCATGAAAAACTTAACTATGAGCTTAGAGTTTACTCGATAATGACGATCACACTTTGCCCTAACCATTTCTTATAAACCCCCATATTGCCTTCAGGACCTACCCTTTATACAGTGGTCACTAGGAAAATTATAGACCCTTTTAAGACTAGGTAGTAAACCTACCCTTTATATAGTGGTTAGAACCTGCCCTCAGGATGTCGACTCTATAATAATTCATTTTGCATCAAGGCAGACCTGATAAAAAATCTCAAACTCTACAATAATTATCCAAGCTAAGACCATAACTTTCATGACCTTTTCTGAATATGGGTAAAAATCCAAGAAGACATAATTAGTTGAGGAGGACTGTCCAATGACCAAGGCAGGGGAATTACCGTACATGACTAAAGTACATTACTCTATGAATAAAATGGAGAAAGCTATGAGAGTTTTGAGGTATGTGGACAAGACTTTTTTTAAGATAAGGTATGTGAGAATTGCTTATATAATGAGGCTTCTATAATAGATTTCTACAGTCAAGGCCTTGTTGTATTTTTGGGACTTTGGGTTGTAGATGCTTCATGTTTGGGGATATCGACCTGACCCCCACTATCAAGGAATATGCTCAAATCTTAAATTTCTCCAACGAACCTCGTAAGGTATACTTCAGACAAAGAATTGGGGACATGATTACCGAAGTCACCAAATTGCTGCACTTAGATAAAGTTAACCAATATAGGATGACTAATAGGGGGTTTAAGTGAAAGCTCATTGAAACTAAGCTTAAGGTGAATAAAGATGAGGGAAATTAAGGAGAAGAAAGATACCAAGTAGTCGCTTTTCCATCTTTGGTTTGGTCCTATTTCATTTAGAAATTATTGGGATCATCAATGTTGAACTCGTCAATGCCTTTGTTGAATATAAACAAACAAGGAATAACCCTACTATAATTGTCTTGGCTGAAACTTTCATGTCTCTAAACCACTAAGCTACATGGAAAGGGAGTGATATGATGTTGCATTCCCTTGTTGTTCATATGGATAGTGAGTCATTTAGAAACACGAAGAGAAGTTTTTAATAATTTTTAGTTGTTCAACATGAGGCCCTTTAAATTGATTATGAGTGAGGATTAGAATAACTTGGATGAAAAGGCATGGGTGGAAAAATACTGGGCTATCCCTCATACTAATTTTATATGGAAAGGCCCTAGGGTAGAGAATTTCTTTTTATATCATGAGTTGCAAAGATAAAGCATAGGTCCAACTGATTGGGTTATCTGGTTATATTAATTATTTACCCTCATTGGTTGTTAGGTAGTTTGGAGGGGTTTAACAAGTGCTGAGGACTTGGGATTTAACTGAGTATACTAAGTTATTTAAGAATTTTGATTCTTTGGTTGAATTAGATGCTATCAAACATGATTGGAAGCAGTGTCCTGATCTATAAAGATAAACATGAAGAATCCTCAGTTAGTCCTAAGTATTCAATTTTGAGAAATAATGGGTTATCTGGGGTACTTGAAGGCTTGGGAATATAAAGCCTAATGGTTGTTAGAAAAGTTGGACCATCTGTCATCGAGAAACCTAAGAGAAAAAGGGTTAGCAATGAAAAAGAGCTACAAAATAGGTTGGATAATTTAAGAATAAAGTTAAGTTACAGTAAGAGTCAAGAGAAGTTCTTAGAAAACTAGCTATTAGAAGAAGAAAAGATGAAGGTCTTTTCGAACCAGCAATTGAGAGAAAATGATAAACAAATAGCCTCACTAATACAAGACTTGGAATGAGGGGAAATAATGATCAAGAGATGATTAGTGAATGGTAGGGCATGACTAAGAAGTATGAAGAAATTACATAGGAAATCCAGGAGCAGTTGAAGGAAAGAATGGCCAAGTACGACAAACTGATGAACAAGCATGTGATGCTAGAAAAAGAACTAGTTGTTTCAAAAAAGGTCTCCAAAGGTAAAGAAAATATTGACAAAGAACTGATTTCTTCTTTTAAAAAGGAAAGAGACAGTATTAGAAAAAGGTTGAAAGTTGAGGAAAAAAAAAACAGATTGGCTAGTTTCAACATTGAGGAAGAAAGAAGCTTAAGGGCTTAGTATAAAACCCAAGTTGATGATGAAAAAGAAGCTAGAAAGGTAGCCGATTAGACATGAGAGAGTACAAGGACAAAGTAAATACCCTAAGAGATTAAGTCTCCATAGTCTAGTCTAAGCTAGAAACCTGGGAGGAAGAATTGAATAAGCTGAAAGACCAGTATCAAGAAGCTGATGAAAAGCTGAGTGAGGTAAGATAGAAATTTAAATAATGGCAAGATCACATCAGCAAATTCAATCACAGATGAAAACAAAGATAATTGAGTTTGACATTGAATGAGAAGAACTTCAGAGCAGCTTGAAAAGACAGTTCAGGTGCTAGATAGGAACAATGAATCACTAGCTGTAAGAAACAATAAGCTACTTTAAGACAATATTGTGTTCCATTTCAATATTGAGAAGATAAACAAGTTGATTGATAAGGTGGCTCGAAGAGAAAATGAACTATAAGTGAAGGCCTATCTGATCCGCAATAGTGCTAGTAAATATGAGGAGTATTTGAATAAGGTTTTAGCTTTTATTAGAAAAGTAGCAAAAGGCGGATGACTTATAAAAATTAGTAGAGATGTATAGGCATAACTTTAAAAACCAACTCGGAGGTTAACCCAGTCAAGAGGCCGGGTTCCGGGTTTTATGGGTCAACCCGGGTCAACCCGCATAAATGCAAGGATATGTATGTGCGATCCCTTCAAATAAAACAAAATATCACACCTACAGACGTTATACCTTTACCTTTGTTGCTATCAAATGCTCTCCTTCACTTGAAACTGGCCATCCCAAAAATTAATAGTAAAGAAAGAAAGAGAGACATAACAGATTTGACGCACTTATTGCAAATAGAGAGAGAGAAACAGAGAAAGATCAACCATGAGAACTAGCAATCACTTGATAGGGGTACTCAACTTCCTTGACTTTTTTGCTATCAATACCCATCCTAGGAGATGGTATATGGCTAAGCGGTAGAGCCAACAACACAGATTGTCTGAAATTCTTACAGTGGTCATTAATAGTAATTGGGATCTCAATCATGGTTGTTTCTTTAGCCGGTTTCACTGGCGCGTGCTATCAAAACACTTCCTTGATATGGGTTTAGCTATTTGCTATGTTCTTCATCATCACCACATTTTTAGGGTTCATCATCTTTGCCTGTGTTGTCACTGATACAGGGTCGGGCAGCCCAATCTTAAATCGTGAGTTTTGTGACTATTATCTGCAGGACAAGGTTTATGGTAAGATGGGGAGAAGTATTAATGGCGTCCCTGAGACTGCAGACATGCCCGACCACAACTTCCCTCACCCCTCTTTGTCATCCCCCTGACCTTTTGGCCAAAACTAAAGAGCCCCTCCTTCTTCTTCCCCGATCTACGCAAAAACCACATTTGAAAAAGAAAAAAAAGACACCAAGTCGTGTCCGGGTTTACCCGGGTCGGCCCGCCGGGTCGACCGGGTTTTGCTGGGTTGTTGCACCGGCCGGTCTTTTAACAAACCCGGACCGGTCTAGCCACCGGGTCAACCCGCCAGGCCAGTTCGGGTTTAAAAACTATGTGTATAGGAGTCTTATCCTTGTATGTAAAAACTCTTTCTAAGAATTATTTGTTTTTGTTGAATGAAAAGGGCTTAGACTTATTTTTTTGTCATGTTTTTTTAATGTGTATGAAACTCAACTAAGACAAGGACTTGGAGAGATCTCCTTGGATTTGTCAGACTACGAATTCTGCATGTATTTAACAAGGAAGTCATAGATTAGCTCTTTGAACATGTTATCTATATTTGATGTACATGTACATACACTTACATCCATATGCACACGTGTATTCATGCTTTAGGGTTTTCATGTGTGCATATTTAGGTTGAAATATAGGTCCCTGTAAAGTCTAAATTCGCAGAATCCACAACACTAAACTTTGACAAAGAAACATAGAAGACAAGAAACATGCCCATAATGATGCTCACTTTCAAAAGGAGTTGGACTCTTTGGAGATTAATATGGCCTCCATTACTAGCTTGCTCAATCAAATGCTTAAAAAAAATCTCAGATGAAGGCCCTCCCAATTAGCCCGTGACTTTTTTTAGAGTCGGACAATAAATTAGCCTGAAGAAAAAATGGGTGGCCAAAGTCAGGAACCCTACTATAAGACAACATTTGTGCAGTTAACTATACTTGCACCTGCCTCAACTGCTATGGGTGGATTCACCAATAAAGCCCATATGACAAAATCCTTTAAGCATGCTGATTATGATTAGATAGCAACATTGGAAGCAAGAGTAAGAGCTATCAAAGGAGTGGACATGTATAATCTTGTACAAGCCATAAAGATTTGTTTTAAGATAATTTGAGTGGGGCAACACTAAGCTGGTACATGAGACTAGACAACACAAAGATTTGGGAATGGAAAGACCTCGTAAATGCTTTCATCAAGTAGTATAAGTACAATATGGACATTACCCCTAATAAATCAAGTATGTCTATTCTAGAAAAAAAAAGACAATGAAACCATGTGAGAGTACACTCAATGATTGAGGGATCTGACTGGACAAGTATATGCTCCATTTTTAGATAAAGAAATAGTCACCTTATTTGCAAATATGCTCAATGCGTCATACTGTGAGCATATGATGGATAGTTCAACACAATAATAAACTAACACTATAGTAGTTCAACATGGCAATACACTAACACTGTAGCCATGGCTGAACGTATAGAGTAAAGCATAAGGATTGGTAGAATCCCCTTACCTACTGAGAAAAGGGGCTTTGGAGGGAAGAAGAAGGATGTTCATCATATCGAGGCAAGCTATAAAGGCAAGAAAAATAGTTTCCAAAATTATAGCACTCAAACCTTTACATTCCAAATAGCCAACATCAACTTAAACTTGCCTTCTCCCGTTAAAAAGCCTGAAACCCAAAATAATCAAGCTACAAACCAACCCAAAAGAAACTGTCAAATAACCCAAGAACAACTACCCCCGTTATCTTTACCCTTGAGTGAGATGTATAAAAACTACTAAGTATTGGACTGGTAGCTCCAGTACCACTCGAACCACTATAACCACCTTATCCTAACTGGTACAAGCCAGAACTCACCTGTTAGTATCATGCTAGCATCGCAGGACATAACATTAACACCTGCAATGCCTTCAAAAAACAAGCTTATGAAGTTAATCAAAACCAAATGGTAAACATTTGAGAAGACTTCAAATATATATCATTTACCTAATCATGTTACAAGCAGCAGAATTGTAAATGCATTAGAGATTGAAAGTCCGAGGAGCTTAAAGGTGTCTCTAGATGGGATTTATAAAAATTGGTAGTAACTGGATACGAAAAGGGTAATTGTGAAGACGGGTTCACAAGTAGGGATTTCAGTAAGTATCACAAAAAAAATGCCATATAATTAACCAATATGAACAATTCCACAATGAGGTGATATAAATGCTGACTTGAGGAACTCTTAGAATTAAGAGGGCAACAAGTAGAGAGGTGCCCGTAATAGATGAACCTAGCTAGAACAAGAAAGTTTGTCAAGTATAGTTTACCATTGATGGGTTGCCTAAATTGATTTTGTACAGACCTACGGTGGCATGTAATGGAAAATACAATGCCTTTTCATAACATATAACTACAGGTATTTCTTCCAAAACACATAACCAACACCATTTTTTCAACCACATGGGGAAGCTCTATAAAAGGTGTTAAATGGGGCATATGTGTGTCAATAAATCAACTAGGAGACTATGGAGCACCTAGTAGGCAAAATCCATGCCTCAAGTTTTCTATATTTTACTGAAGGTGAGCTAGACCTTACTGGTACTGGATATAATAAACCATTGTACATTACCGTATGATGCAAAGATGTATTGATAAGCAAGGTGTTGATCGACAATGGCTCAACATTAAATATGTTTCCAAGACATATACTGAGGGATATGATTGTTGATGAAGTGCATATAAGGCCAAATACCATAATGGCGAAGGTGTATGATGGCTTGCCAAGACATATAACCAGACTTTGGAAGTGGAGCTATATATGGGGCCGCAAGTATTCTTAGTGAAACTACAAGTGATGGATATCCATCATTCCTATAGTATATTATTAGGAAGATCTTGGATCCACGTGGCAGGAGTGGTAGCTTTCTCATTACATCAGTGCTTGAAATACATTATGAATGGGATGCTAGTAACTGTCAAGGATGAAGAAACAATTTCTATTATAAGGAATATAGTTGTACCATTCATCGAGAATTATAGGGATGAGAATATTCATGCTTTTAAAATCATAAATGTTGAGTGACTTTCTGAGAATACAGTGCTAATAGGGCCAAATATTTCAAAAACAACAAGAATGATAGTTAATTGCTTTTTTAAACATGGATTCCTTTCTAATTTGATCCTGACACCAGAATGTTAGAACAAGTTAATTTAATGAAACTAAAATGTGTTAACTAAAGATTTGAGGTGAGATATAATCCCAATAAGGATGAATGTAGACGAGTTACCAGGATCAAGAAGGAAGTAAGAATGGCAAAAATTGAAGAAATAGAGTTAGAAAAGGAAAAAATGATAATCCCACCACTTCAGATGACCTTTCCAAAACTTGCTCAAGTGATTAGATATGATGATGGAGTGTTAAAGATAATAGACCTTTACATAAACATCATAAAATATGAGAGCAATAATGAGGAAAATGGCGAATATAGGGATGAGATGTTGTCATAGCTGTCTGTTCACACCATTGATGAAATTCTTGCAAAAGCCTTTGTGAAGAAGTTGGCCAATGGGGGGAGTGTACCAGAATTGGAGCCTGTTTTTGTTATGTTCAAAAAGTAATTTTTCTTGTTTGACCATGCTTGCTAGGATATCTTGTCTTGTTGTGTTTTTTTTTTAATCTTTTCCTGGTTTTGTTGACAATTTTGCTCATGATGCCACAAGATTTTGTTTTATCAATGAACTTGTTTTAATGAGATAATGCATTTCTTGTGTTTAAAATATGTCTTGTTTGCTTTTGTTTTTCCATGCAAATACACACTTACATAAGCACACCTTATATTTTCAGGAATTCTGAAATTAAATCTTCAACCAATCCACAAACATATTGCACTATGAATAATTGATCAAACTCTGATAACATAATTGCAATGGATGATAGAGAATGGGAAAAAATGACCTAAAAAAGTTTAGCAGGTTGGTTGACATGATAAAAAAATTGATGTCTTATCCTAAGTGTAGGAGTGTCGAAATAATAAATAACCCGGTAAGACTGGGGTCGAACCACAGGGAGGTGAACTATATAAAATTATAAACAACAAATGAAAAGGAGTTGAAAAGAACTTTTGAGATGTGATATTGATGTGAGTACTAATCAAAGATAAAAGCAATTGTCAAGGTTAAAGGATCCACTAATAGTATTAGAAATAAGTATAGGATAAACTCTTTTTATTAATCAACTAGAAACCACACACAAAGGAGGTTCCAATCGGATGATTTATCCTTAATAGTTCATTATAAATTTTTAACATGATCATATTAATTATCTTATTTTAGTAACACCATACTTTTAAATATTGTTAGGAATTCATGATGTTAACTTATGTTAACAACAAATCAAGTTCCTTTCATAGCACGAGTGTCGGTTATACCATACAGTAGGCTATGAAAGTGTCAAGTATTTGTTGTACCAAGGGTTGTACAACACAAATCTAGATTAATCATTTAATAAGAAAGGTATTAAGAATTAGTAAGATAAAAAGATAAGACATGTTAATAAGAAATTTTTTTGGATATAAACATTGAAGTCCATGTTGAGTTTATATTATACCTATTCTAACACCATTA
The DNA here is from genome assembly GCA_015852605.2 of Populus deltoides. NCBI lineage: Eukaryota > Viridiplantae > Streptophyta > Magnoliopsida > Malpighiales > Salicaceae > Populus > Populus deltoides. The sequence goes on along the minus strand of CM027574.2, from coordinate 15,853,498 downwards.
GTGAAACCTTTTCACCTTAACATAATAATCTTAGCTAAACATTGTGAAGAAGAGAAACATAAATAAACTAGATAAGAACATAGTTATGATAAAAAGCATAAACAAGATATTAATGAAAGCAAAACTTAAACATTACAAAAATACAAAGAAAGAAAGCAAGAATATGATCTAAAAATCAAGATATCTAAATGTAGGCAAATGCCTCCTTTTATAGGCTAAAATTCAGAACTATTGATTTGATGACTAATTATTGAGTGGGTGGCCACCTCTTGACTTGGTGACAACCATTATCTTCTTGTCTGAACAAAACAACATTGCTAACATCATAATTTGAACAAGTAGTCTTCATGAAAGTTCTAGGTATTTGTCTCAGCTTTCCAGTAAAACAAGAATGAGCTCATTTAGACTTCTAGAACTCGAAATATGGGCTGAACACTAAACAGTATCTGGGCTGCAGGACAGATTCCAACTTCTCTTTTGTTGCTACAATTTGAACTTGAAAACGACAGTTTTGAATCTTGGACTCTTCATGAAAGTTTTAGGCCTATGTCTTAGATTTCCATCCATACCAGACCTAAATCCAAGTTCTATAGCTCTATTTAGGATCCAATAACTAAATGGTGTTCTAGTTTGAATTGAACCAACATCTTTTCTTTAATCTTAGCCCTCTCTTCGTCTTCTCAATTTCAATAGTCAAAAAATCAATCAATCCTTTGAATTGTGAAACATGTCTGCATTTGAAATGAGCATTTACCATAAATTAAAGATATCTTATATTATCATACTTGTTATTATAAAACATGCTTAAGTTAGGGAATTTAATGATACTTTAGGTGCAATATGATGATATAAAACTTTGATAAAAATAAACTTTTAATTACCAATAATTGGTTGAAAAATCTAAGAAGTCCTTGAAACCCGTTAGTGAAGAATAAGAAGTAATAAATTTGGGTGCCAAACAAGATGGGAAAGAATTGAAGATTGATACCTTATTACGGTTAAGAAAAGGAATGGTCAGATCTCTCTGTTGCAAGATTATACAGACGTCTTTGCCTAGACTTATATAGACATACCTGATTTGGATATTGATATTGTGGTACATTCCCTTGATAAAAAGAAGTAAACCAGTCAAACAAAAGACCAGATGAATATGTTTGGATATGTTATTCAAGGTAAAGGTGAAAATTCAGAAGCAATGGGATGCATGATTCTTGAACATAGTCTATTATCGTCAATGAGTGGCTAATGTAGTTATAGTTCACAAGAAAGATGGTGTTGATTACAGAGACCAAAACATAGCGAGCCCAAAATATTACTATCTTTTGCCCCACATAAACACCTTAGTTGATAATGCTGTAAAAAACACCACTTATTCATTCATTAAAGGGATTCTAAGGTACAATCATATTAGAATGATAGAGAAAGACAAAAAGAAAACTATTTTGTCATACCTTGTGGAATCTTCTGCTACGAGGTAATCTATTTGGATTGAAGAATGTCGGTGCAATGTATTAAAAAGTCATGTACACCTTATTTCATAATATGATGCATCAAGAAGTGAAATTCTATATAGACGATATACTTGTCAAATCAAAGAAATAAGAATATCATGTGCAGGTATTGAGGAAGTTGTTTGAAAGGTTACAAAAGTTTCAATTAAGACTAAATCCTGTAAAGTATTCGTTCGAGGTAAAAATAGGAAAAATGTTGGGTTTTGCAGTGAGTAGTCAAGGAATAGAAATTGATCTAAACAAAGTAAAGGCAATCCAGCTTACTGTGGATTGTCGATGCCTAAAAAGGAGAAATAAGCAAAAAGTTTTCTTGGGCGTTTGAATTACATATCCCAACTTACTATGAATTGCGAGCCAATATTCTAATTACTTAGAAAGAAAAATCCAGGGGTATGGGATAGTGATTGCCAAGAAGATTTTGACAAGATCAAAAGGTATTTATAGAACCCACATTTGATAGTATCCTCTCTGCCAATAAGACCTCTGATTCTATAATTAACAATGATAAAAACAAGTATGAGATGCATGTTAGGCTAACATGATCAATATAGGTGGAAAGAACAAGCCATTTACTACCCGAACAAAAAGTGTAATAATTGTGAATCATTATATAGTGTGATAGAAAGGTTATATTGTGCAAAAGGCTTGGGCAGTACATGATGTATTACATGATTTGGTTGATATCAAAATTGGATTTGCTCACACACATATGTGAAAATCTTTATTTGTCAAGTTGGATAGCAAGATGGAAAATGTTATTGGAAAAATATGATATTGTCTTTATAACAAGGAAGACCGTAAAAAAAAGTGTATTTGTGGATCATCTAATAGATAATATTGTGGAAGATTATAAGTTGCTAAATTTTGATCTTCCCAATGAGGATGTATTAATGGTTGAGGATGATAGTGGTACAAATGTCTAGTGGACAGTATCTTTTGATGGAGCAATGAAATATATCATGGAATGGGATTGGAGCAGTGATAATTTCTCTAAAAAAGAAGTAGTATCTTATCTTAGTAAGTTTGCAGTTTGAATGAACCAATAACACAATCGAATATGAAGCTTGCATCATCAGTTTAAAAGTTGTTTTGGAGCTGAAAATTGGAAAATTTGATGTTTATAGAGATTCAATGCTAATTATCTGTCAGGTGAAGAGGAAAGGGCGATCTAAAAATGAGAAACTAAGGTCATACCAAGATTACCTCTTGAAATTGGCTAGGGAGTTCGATAAGATAAAATTTACTCGCATGAGTAGAGATAAAAATTATTTTACTGATATCTTAACCACCCTAGCTTTGATGACTCATATCAATATTGGGGGGGTAGGATTCAACCAATAAACATCAAAGTCAGAAATCTCTAAGCTCATTATTGTTCACTTGAAGAGTCACTAGATGAAAAACCGTGGTACAATAACATCAAAAGGTTTATCCAGCACCGAGAATATCCTTCAGGAGCTTCCAAGATGGATGAAAAGACTTTGAGGAGAATAACCATGAATTATTTCTTGGATTGTGAAATCCTATATAAGAGGTTGTCTGACGAGACTTTTCTTAAGTGTATGAATGAGAAAAAGGTTGAGCAAGCTTTATAAGAGGTTTGTGGGGAAATTTATGCCACTCATGCTAATGGGCATACAATGTCAAGACAAACACAACGATCTGGATACTTCTAGTTGACTATAAAAATGGACTGTGTTGACTATGTCAGGAAATATCACTAATGTTAAATATATAGGTATAAGATAAATACACCTCTGACACCCTTGTTTAATATGATCTTGCCTTATCCCTTTGATATGTGGGAATTGGATGTTATAAGACCAAATATCTAAAGGCCAGCAATAGGCATAGATTCATCTTGGTAGCCATCGATTACTTTACTAAATGGGTAAAAGCCAACTCTTACACATATGTGACACATAAAGTGGTCAAGAGGTTCATCGAGAATGATCTGATTTGTCACTATGACTTACTAGTAAAAATTTATAAATGACAATGCTCAGAATTTCAATGGGAAGTTAATTGTTGAACTCTACACCAAGTGGAAGATTAGCACTTTAATTCTTCTCCTTACAGACCTAAGATGATTGGTGTTATTGAGGCAGTTAAAAAAAATCTCAAAAAGATCATCTAGAAAATGGTAATCACTTACAACTTTTAACTCAAGATGCTTTCGTACGCATTTCACACTTACCACACCATCATTAGAACTTTTATGGGTGCAACCCCTTACTCTTTAGTATATGGGATGAAGGTGTTTATTCCTTTAGTAATAGATATTCCATCATTAAAGGTTCTAATGAATGCAAGTCTGGAAGAATTAGAATGGGCGAAGCTGAAATTTGAGCAGTTGAATCCAATTAATGAGAAGAGACTAGCAACAATCTGTCACCAATAGTTATATCAAAGTAGAATGACTAAAGCATACAATAAGAAGGTCAGGTCAAGGCTATTCAAAGAAGGAGACATAGTATTTGTTGTTACATATTTTTTACCCAAAAATATCAACAAAAGAAAAATAGAAAAAAGAAAATCTAAAAATACAATAGAATACACATGAAGAAAACCTAGAAGATTTGTCAAGTTGGTGATGAATGACCAACAGACAAGCAAAAAATTCAAAGGGCCAAAATGTACAAGATTAACAAAATTGGCGACTCAATCTTCATTGACAAAAAACCCATTCGGTGAAAATGTTTTTATATGTGGTAAAGAAATACAATTGAGAACTTAAATAGGATTTTAAAAGGCTTAATCAATTTTATTGAGAACTTGATTGAAAGGGAAATCAGTTTTTTGGAGTTAATTTGGATTTTAGTTGGAAGAAATTGAAGTTTGGGGATTAAAATTGGACTTTGAAAAGCTTAATTAGTCAAATTAGGGGCTTAATTGTAAAAGATTTAAAGTTTGATAGCCAATTAGGGGTTTGTTTCAAGAAATTCAAAACCAAAGACAAAATCGTAAAAGGTAGAGACTTTAAGGGCTGAAATTGACCAAATCAAGGGCTAAATTGAAAAAAAATTAAAAGTTTAATGGTCAATTGAGGGTCCAAATGCAAAAATTTGAAAAAGAAGGACCAAGACAAAAATGACTGTAAACTTTAGGCTAATGATTGAGTTTGGCAGGGGTGAAATTGCATAAAATTAAGAGTTTGAGAGGCAATTAAGTGTACAATTAAAAGCAATTAAAGAACAATGACTAAAATAAAATCTATCAAATTTCAAATTAAAAACCCTAATTTCTAAGGATTTAACCTAGACGACGCGTTGTTCAACCTCTGTTCATCTTTTTCTTTGGCAGTTCATGATGATCAGGTTGGCAAAGAGCTCATTCTGAAGTTCTAAACCATCAAATAACATGCAAGTTTTTTACAAATAGAAGAGAAGCATCCCCTCTACAACACTATTTTAATAAAATTGAACGTTTACATCCCAATTCTTCCATAAAAGTCCCCAACTTCTTATCTCTAATTAGCCATCACTTAATTTTTAGATTCTGGGTGAGTGAGCTTCTTTAACCAAGTGAATGTGGAGCTACAAACCTCCAAATTGAACAAAGTTGGATCCAAACAAAATATGTGCACTTTCAATGATGATGATGTTAGAATTGCTTTGATGAAGCCTTGAAAGTGGACAACCTAATCAACCTTGACTGAGATACCCGTTTACATAAAACCACCCAACTTTTTCATGTGTTCACACTTCAAAATTCCTAAAGGATTCTTATCAAAGGCTAATAACACTTCTCTCAAAAGCAAAGAGCTGAACCACTTCGTCTTAGCCTCCAAGTTTGATTAGAACCACCTAAATCAAAAATCATCTATCCTGTGATAAAACCAACCAAGTTTTGGTTTGTTATAACCCTAACAAACTCATCTAGAAGCTCTAAATTAGCCTATAAAAGGAGAGATAATCTAACAAAAAAGAAGGGACGAAAAGAAAAGAAAGGGAAGAAATGTGGTTAAGGTCTAAGGGATTCAATATTGAGTTCAAGAGCTAAAAAGGTTTAAAGGTTTGGCCTTGATGGGTTCAAAGAGAAGAAGAAAAAAAAACAGTAGCAAAAATTTACTCCCATTGAAGATTTCAAGCTTGGAAGGTATACTATTGCAAACTTTGAAAGTGGAATCCATGAGGCCTTCTAAATTCAAAACCCTTTGTTTACCGTATAATGCAATATTTTTTTTAATATATTGGTTTGAAGATTGGTTTCATGGCTTGTTAAGCTTGCATTTAGTTTGATTAAAATCTGCCAAATATGGCAACAAGGTATTTAACATTTTTCTGGTTTGTTAATGCATTGTTCTAGGCTCTTAAGTTTTGTTTTAGTCCTATAGAGTGCTAAAGTGTCAGTTTTGAACCTCATATTGGTTAAACATGCTGGACGATTTAATTTGGCAGTTTTGGAAAATGGAACTTAATGCATGTTTATGATGATTTGATGTTTTTGTTAGTTTCTTTTGATTCAACTATGGTTGGTATTGATAATATGATTTTTGAGGACCAAAATTAGTAGGTTTAGAGGCCTAAGAGTCCATTTTCTGTGTTTGACAGCTTGTTCTACAATTTTAGGTTTTTGCTGGGCAATGTTCTTCGTGTTCTTGCGAAGAGCATTGCCTTAACCCCATGATTTGGACTAGTTTTAGTCCATTTCTTTGTAGTAAACCATCCGAGCAACTTAATTAGTCAATAATTTAGGATTTATTTGCATCATTAACAAGTTTTTAGGGATTTTAATCTTAGAATTTTGGTTTTAAACCAAAACCCATTTTGATCAAATCCTGTTTTTTTTACTGATAATCAATGGGTTTTTTATGCTTGATTCTTGATATATAAAAACTATGCCTTTGTTTGTTTGAAATCTAGTCTAGGTTGGGTTTTACGCTGTTGGGTTCGGGTTTAAATGTTCTTCATTTTCTTTGTATTTGATCCGTTTTGTCTGAGAAATTTTGAGTTTTTATGTTTTTTTATGTGTAATCTATTTTTGGCTTTTGTCTTTGTTTTTGGGTCAATATGGTCGGGTCAAAATCAAGTCAGATATTTAAGGCTTTGTTTGGTTTGTTACTTTTTTTCATAAAATGATTTTTGGCCAAAAGAGGTGTTTTTTTTTTCGGAATTTACAACAAGTTTGTAAAATTCATTAAGAATTTGATCAATATTTCAAGAATCATAAAAATTTTATTTCATAGAAATTAATGGTCAACACCCTGATAAAAATGTTGGACCTATAAGTAGATTGATATTTAAATACTAGGAGTTAATTAGAAAATTTTCAGAATTATTTTTAGATATTCACCAATTTTACAACAAGTTGACTAGAAAATTTTCAGAATTTTTTTTAGATATTCACCAATTTTTAGATATTCACCAAAAGAGGTGTTTTTTTTTTTTAGAATTTACAACAAGTTTGTAAAATTCATTAAGAATTTGATCAATATTTCAAGAATCATAAAAATTTTATTTCATAGAAATTAATGGTCAACACCCTGATAAAAATGTTGGACCTATAAGTAGATTGATATTTAAATACTAGGAGTTGACTAGAAACTTTTCAGAATTATTTTTAGATATTCACCAATTTTAATTGAGAGAATTTTTCACCACAATATATGAATTGTGGCAAACCCTTTCACATTCCAGAATAGGTGAACCTTGTCTGGGCACTTACATGGACCTTATCTATAAGAATTTATCTGGATAAACGAGCCAATCATAAATTCAGAATATCAAATTTATTCATAAGAGTAAATCTTTATCCTGAACCATAGACTAACCATAAATTAAAAACAGATCAAAACCTTTAAACCATATGAAGATTACATAATATAGCTTACCTCAGGTAAGGTGCGCTGGGGGTGTTAATATCTTCTCTAGTCATAACTAGTTTCTTACCCTAGAATTTCTAATAAGAGCAGTACACTTGGGTCTCCTAACCAAACAACCAGGTGATGACTTCTTGACCCTTGACACCATTTGCCCATGCGCGACAGTATTGAAGAAGATCTTGCCAATATCATGAGAAGATCAAAGCAAATAGGTGTCGAACTATGATAGACCATATGTGGTGAATAAAGCCTTTTTCGGAGGAGCCTTGATTTTGACCAAATGAATGGAGATGATTTACCTAAACCTATAAACTTTAATGTTGTAAAGAAGTACAATGCATAATGTACTTTGTCAATAAATCAATAAAGATCAAAGTTTGACTAGAAAGTCTTTTGTATATTTTTCTTTTATAAACTTTGAAGAAAAAAACTCTACATGCTCTTATAGGTTTAAAAAACCTTGTTTTTTGTGTTTTCATAAAAGATCAAAAAGGTTTTGGGAAATCAAGATTATTTGTAAAAATTAAGAGGTCAAATTGGTGCTTGTTTTTAACAAGTGAGTTTTGGAAATTCAAGTGATCTCTTAGTGAGGCACCAAATACTAAAACTTGAAAAAAATAAACCAAACACCACTCAAATAACTTTGAAGTTGAGTCTTAGATGGCTAAATAAAGATTCATAATTTTATAAAAACAATTTTGCATATCCTAAACACATGCATTTGAAATGAGGAAATGCTATATTTGATAATCATTTCACAATACTTAAAAAATATCATTTGTAAGTCCTCATTGATCCTAGTAAGTTTTCCTTGCAAGAAAAGCCCTAATTAGGACCACACTCTATACTGGGGACAAATAACAGGATTAGAAAAGCAATTTGACCAGAAGATTATACGAAATGATCAATGGAAAGTCCAAGGATGCCCGAGTAAAGCTAGGGGCACGAAGAGATTCAAGGATTCAAAAAGGTTGAGCATGTCGTACGAAAATAAAAATAATGAGTATGATGATGATGATGATGCTCAAAATCAAATAGTTTGAATCCAACACTAGGGGCATACATGCCAAGACTATTTTACAAAGTCAATCCTAAAGTCTAGGAGACCATCAACCAATATGAAGGCTTGGGAACAAAGGCTAGTGTTCCTTAGTTCTAAGATCCTTTTTACACCTCTTGAGCTTATAAATATCATTTCTTTTCATAGCCTAGAGCCAAAGCCCACATTACATGCTTGATAAAGTCCTTTATAATCAAAAGCAAGTAATCTATGTTGATAAGCAATGATTTCTCATGTGAAATGAGATCTTCAAAGATTATAGTTATGTTCTATTATTCATACAAGTAAAATGAATGCTTCAAAGTTTTTTTTTTCTTTGAAACTCTTAAGTTGAAGCTTAAGACCTTTGACTAACAAATCATAAAAAAAGGTCACCTCATATTTTTTCTAAGAGAAAAACCGTCACCAAAATCTAAAATTCATCCTTCATAAACCTTGTCCATAGGAGTTACTTGAGTTTTTCAAAACAAATTTGTTTTAAACTTTCATTGAAATGGTTTTTGCTTTTGAAAATAGCTTTGAAATTCCAAAGATTTTTTTTGTGATGTCGATCTTTTATCTTCTTCATAACATCATCTTTGAGAAAACCTAAGCAAACAAAACTAGATAATATACTTAGAGGCATGATCAAACTAAGGGCAATTCAAGAAACCTAATAGGGCTAGCTACACAACTCCTTTTCTAAAATGACAAAAAATGAGAAGTAATTTTTTTAAATCCTCCAATGTCTTTTGAGAACTCAAGTTATAACTAGGAAATCTATCACAAAACAAGTATAGTGAATAATGAGTGATAGTCATAACGCCCTAGCAGTGGTACTCATATAATTATAGTGATAAATATGGAGGTCTTGAAAGGTCACAATTAATGAAACAAAGGTCTCTAAATAATAGGGTATGCCAAAATCATCCGAGCTTGTCAAATAAGCATCTCTTTTTTAAAGGCTAAGTCCATAAGTTGTAGCTCGAGTATGCAAAAGTGAAGAGCCATGAAAACTTGCTATAAATATTAAAGTCTTGAAAGATAAAGTCCATAAAGAAATAAGACGTATGTTTCTCATGTAAAAATATAAGCATATTAACCTCAATGCATTATATTTTGACCTGTACAGGGACTCTAAAGAAATAATCCTCGACGGGTTTGAATTTTCCCAGCAAAAAAACGTCTATTAAAGATTTAATTCCTACTAATACAGGGGTAAAAAAAGCCTAATTTTCAAGATATAAGATCATAAGATACCTTAAAGGTTATGTGTAAGCAACCATGAAGCATATCATCTCGAGTGTGATTTTAAGCCACTTACTCTTTGACAACATCTTTGAAATTATTTCTCCCGAGTGAGCCTTTGAGCCCTATCTCTTCTACATAGTGTTTTTTGCACTACTTTCTTCTGAATGCGCTTTTGAGCCCTTGTCATCCAGATAATGCATCTTTGAGCCCTATCTCTTCCCTTCTAACTGTGCCTTTAAGCCCTCGCCTTCCAAATAACATGTCTTTTAGCCTTATATCTTCTTCTTTTTTTCTTTTTTTTTTATCTAAAAGCGTCTTTAAGCCATTTCCTTTCCTTTTGAGTGTACCTTTAAGCCAAATCTCTTTCCTTTTGAGTGCGTATTTGAGTCCTCGCCTTTCAGATAGAAGCATTATCTCTTCCCTTTTGAGTACGCCTTTGATCCCTTATCTTCTAGATAGCACGCCTTTGAGCCCTCGTCTTCCAAATAACATGCCTTTGAGCTCCATCTCTTCTTTCTCGAGTGTGCCTTTGAGCCCTCACATTCCAAATAACACGTCTTTGAGCCCTATCTCTTTTATATATGACACTAATTTTTTTTCTGAGTGCGCCTTTGAGCCCTCATTATCTAGGTAGTGCACCGTTTAGCCTTATCTTTTTTAAATAGTGTGTTGGCACTATTTTCTTTTAAGTGTGCTTTTGAGTCCTCATTTCTGGAATTTTTGTTAGATCTACCATTCTCGAAAATCTTTGAATATCCTATCATTTTAAAAAGGACTAACGAATTCATGATTTGGTAAATCCACATCCCTTTATCTTTTCTTCTTTACAAGCTTACTATCCAAAGTCTCTTACGAGACTTTCTGTCGTAAGCATTGACAACTGTCATAACCTAATTTTGGGTTTCCAACAATTTCAAAAAAATAATAAATAAAATAAAATGAAAAATGAAAGATGACCAGTAGCTTGATTGGCAAAGATAGACGAAAGAGGGATTTAAGTGCAAAATTGGAGGATCAATTGCACCGTTGAAGGACCCGAATGTGAAGAATAATGCAGGTTCAAGGTTAACTTCAATGGATATCAGATGAATCTGCATAAAAATTAAATTTGAGGACTTAATTAGATTTTTAATAGGCTAATTTAATTTAACCACAAGCCTAATCAAAGGTTTAATTAAGTTTAAGAATTCATTTGAGTCAAATTAAAAGAATTAATTAAGTGCAAGGACTTAATTAGACCTTTAATAGGTCAAATTAATTTTATGAAGGACTTAATTGGTGAAAATTAAATTTTGAAGCCTAATCCAGGCTTAATTGAGAATATTTAGAATTTTAGAGTACTAAATTTAATTTTTACAAACTCAATCGGATGAAATTAGGGGCAAAATCGAAAGTAAATCAAAGTTTAGGGGTCAATTAAGGGCTAAATTGAAAAAATTCAAGACCAATTATCTTTTTACAAAAGAGGTGTGAAATTGGGGACCAAATTCGGTTGAAAATAGGGGTGAAATTGAAGATTTTAGAAGTTTGAAAGTGAATTGAGGACAAAATTGAATTAATTTGAAAAACATACTAAATCAAAGGGTCTTTCTAAAATTTTACAAGGGTAAAATTGAATTAATTCTTAAAATCAAAATTCAATTAAGTACCTAATTGAACAAATTTAAATGTTGAATATTGAAATCAAATGAAGGATTTATGACCTAATTTAGTTTATGATGGCCAAAACGATGTCATTTCATTTAAATAAAATTGTGCGTTTTGACCAAAACATCATGTCTTGGTTCAAAAAATGTCGTTTTGGTCAACACCTAATCAAAAAAATAAAGCTAGATGATGCGTCGTCCAGCCCTGTTCATTGTCTTCTTCCTTTAGTCTCATAAAAGCTGATCGAGAGATCTTTTTGTAGAGCCATTTAATACACCACTCATGCCTCAGGTAAGACAAAAAAAAAAAAAAAACACACTCTCTAGTAGCCATCATCATGTACTGCATGCTCAACCTTATTCTTAATGATGTGCCACCTAAAGAATCGCTAAAAAGCTGACCCAGACAGCCTTAAAAACCTAGTTTAGCAGTACCAAGTTATTGTTTTTCTACTAGTGGTTAGGATCCTTTCCAAATGAATCAAGGTACATGCTTGGAAGGGACCCCAAACACCTCTTTCATCCCTTATAAACAAGGGTGAAATTCAAGTGAAGAAAAACCAAAGGCTAGAGAGGAAAAGAAACTAAAGAAAAAAACCAGAGAAAAACTAGCTATAAAATCAACCTGAAACCCCATATTCCAACTATGTACCACCTCTATAATACCCTACACTACACCCACGTTTCATTCCAAGAAAAAATAACATGAAAACCACTGTTAGCCGCCCACCCTACCATTATTTCCATTCATTTCTTAGCGTCTACCATAGACCATCATTAACCTTCATTGTGAACCACTATGCCATGATGGGACCATCATCTACCAGCAAGCACCTCCTCCTAGCCAAGTAACTTCTTCTTTTCTTTTCTTTCCACATGAATCATACATCAATAATATGAAAAAAAACTATAATTACCTATTACAGGCAATCTTCTTTGCTAAAGGAAATGGCCATTAGATCGGGCCAATGATAAAAAAAAATAAGGTTAGGCCTCTTGCCTCTACCCAGCTCGTATGGTTGGGCTGATTCTCATAAAAAAGGCTTTTGGGCATCTATTGGCCCAACAAAATCGAGTTTGGCTGGGCTTGAGCCTAACTTGTATATGTGGGATTGGGCCTAGTAAGCCTAGCCCATATGGCTAGGCTAAGCCAAACCCATCCTTAAAGGCGTGTTTGGTATGCCCACTTTTTACCAAAGAAACATCCTTTTCTTTTCCTTAAGGCATGTTTGCCAAACACGGTCTTAAAGTATTTTTCATGCCTTTGATTTTAGGATAAGAGCATGTTTGAAAAACAAGCTCTACTGCCCTTTTTTAGCCTTTGTTTGTCCTTTATTTTTGTGTTAGCCAAACAAGCCCTAAACAATCTCCAAAAGTTCTAAAAAAATTTAGGAACCATTTAAAAAAAAAAATTGATTCCCTATCGTGTTTTTTCCAACAATTTCACTTAATGTTGGGCTATATACTTACACTATAAGATATGGAGCCGATATTAAAAATATCCTTTTTTCTTCAAAACATCGAAAAAAATCAAAAAAACTTCCTTGTTCTAGAATAAAAAAAATCTATTTTTGTTTGTGTGCATATGACCAAATTCTAAAAGTATTTTATGCATATTTTACAACAAAAAAATATCCGTCTTTATCATATTTTAAAAAGAATACAAAAATAGATATCATAACCAGTTTATGATTATCCATTAGAATTTGGCAAAATTTCAGAAATACCATAAAAATTAATTTGTTTAGTTGATATTCAGGGTATGAATTTTATAAAGTAATGCATATTTCCAATATTAAATTAAATGAATTAATAGAAATAAATGTTAGGAATTAGCTATAGATTTTATTATTTGGGGGTATAACATTACATTATGAAGTATATCCTCAAATATTAAAGATACAAAGTAGGAATTAGTGCGAAATTGAAATTTAGGCCCTAGAATAGTTAGGATTTAGCCCGGTAAAACAGAGACTTCCTCGCAAAGAAATATTTGCATTGAACCTTAGATAGACCAATGGATAAAAACATGACCTAGAAAAATATTTAATTTACAATGCAGCTTACCATAGACATGGTGAATTAGGGGTGATATGTCTTCTCCTTGCACAACTAGTCCCTTACCCAGACTCTCGCAAGCCATTAGATTCCTAGTAATAATGATATTAGGTGGCGACTCCTTCAAAATCTTAATTTTATGATTAATTCCAAAACCCTTTCAATCTAGGAGGCATGCCCATCATTTAACGCCTGCATGCCACAACAATCCTTATTTTTTTAATTACTATTTATTTTGTTTTTTTATCCTTTTTTATTGGAACTTTATTTTTCAATTTCATCCCTCAATATTTTATTAATCATGATTTTGTTAATCAAGAATTTGATTTCATGATTTTTTCAGGTTCACTTTCCATATGATGATTCCGACCTTGGGATCCAAGTTAAGGTTTTGAGAGATTGGCCTAAATTGGCTTAGGTATTTTTTTAGGTTTGTTTTTACAATTGATTTTTTTTATTCCATCCATTTTATAGGGTTATCTCGGTCTTATATGTCAGGTGACAAGTTTCGTGGGTTAATCTTGTTTGACTCAGGATAAATTTGTTTTTTTTTTCTAACTTATCTGTTATTGTTGCCTATTTTTTATTATACTATTGAATTAACTGATGTTATTGAATCCAATAGAGTCAATAACTTGATTATCAGATTTCTCTTCTTTAAAATCATTGTCGTTATCTATGCATTTTTTTTACATTGAAAAATAATTTGGTCCCGCATTATGTCGGCGACTAATCTAGTAAAAGCATGTTTGAGAGTGTGGTAGAAATTGTTTTTTAAAGTGTTTTTCACTAGAAAATGCTTTAAAATAATTTTTTTTATTTTTTAAAATTTATTTTTAATATTAACATGTTAAAATAATTTTTAAAAAAATAAAAATACAATCTCAACAGCTAAAGCCAAAGTGTTGACTGCACTGAGAGACAAGGAAAAGAGTTGACACGTGGAAAGAATGATGAGGTATGGATATAGCTTTGGTTTTAGGCCATGTTTGTTTCCCAGAAAGTAGTTTCCTGGAAACCACTTTCCAAACTTTCCTGTGTTTGTTTGCCATTAGAAAATTTGGTCAACGAAAAACACTTTCCAGTCAAAGAAAAATTTGGTTTAGTTTCTAAGAAAGTATTTTTCCTTTTGGCTGTGTTTGTTTTCCGGAAAGTGGTTTCCAGAAAACCACTTTCCAAACTTTTCTGTGTTTGTTTGCCATTAGAAAAGTTGGTCAACGGAAAACACTTTCTAGTCAAAGGAAAATTTGGCTTGGTTTTCAGGAAAGTGTTTTCCTGAAAAATTTGGGTGGAAAACACTTTCCGGAAATTGTGAAAAATTTAGAAATGTCATTATTTGCTGATTATATCAAATTTGATCCTCAAACTTTTGATTGTTATATATAATTTGTTTTAAATATTTATTTTTCAATTTCATCTCTTAAAATTTAATTTTTATATTAATTTTGATCCTTATTTTTATAATTGCTATTTGCTTTTTCCTTATCTTTTTTTATTGAAATTTTTTATCTATCAAATTCGGTTCTCATTCTTTTTGATTGTTACTTATTTTATTTGAAATAATTTATAAAATGTTAATTATTATTATTTTAATTTCTTCATCTTTTATTTTTTTAATATTTTAGATTTGATCTCAATTATTTTGATTATTATTTATTTTATTTGAGATAATTTATGAAATTATATTTTTTTTCAATTTTATTCTCATTTAAATTTTTAATTTATAAGATTTATTTCTCATTGTACTGCTAAATATTAAAAAATATTTTTAAAAAATAAATTATTTTTCAACAACCAAACACGAATCAGTTACTTTGAGTTTTGAGAAGAAACCACAACGAAAGTGAGTGATAAACTGAGAGACAGGCGGTGCGGATGTGGTCCCGGTTGAGAGCTGCAGAAATTCTGTTTCGCGAGGAGAAAAGCATTGTCCAAAAACCATGGACCCACCATCTCTTAAAAACATCTAAAAAAACATTTGGACGGTAAGATTCGCTTGCAAACAAAAACCTAGTGGCCCACGTGCCTTTTGTTTCTGTTGAAGATTTCAAACTTGGCTTGGCGCAGCGAAAGGTCCAGTCTTTTATGTTAAGTTAGGGCACGTTTGGTACAGTGAAAAGGAACAAACCTCGAAAAATGATAATTAAGGAAAAAAACTTCCACAACTATACAGTTTCTTGATTTGACTCTCAAAAAGTTTTATTTAATGTTTCGAAAATTTCCAATTCAGTCTTTTCGTCCATGTTCTTTCACGAATTCTCCAAATTATACTATCTCCGGTAAGAAATTATATTATTTAATTTTTTATTAAAAAGTAGTAAAATATTTTGATTGAATTATAATAAAATATTCTAGGGACCCATTAATAAAATATTCTTGGGGAACTTATTTAAGACAAGAGTCGGGAGACTTTCTTAAGGTTTTTTCTATAAAAAAAATCATTAAGGTGTTTTATAATTGTCCCTACAGGAGATGTGAGCAGGACCATGTGAAATGGCCATTGGGAGATTTAGTTGGAAAAGAAATGGCAATTTAGCTTTTAAAAGAAACTAAAAATTCTAAAATATACATTAATTTCAGAGATTTAAATAAAAAATTAGTTATATTTAAGAGAAGATAGATAGAAGTTATGATTGGCCACGTGATGTGATCTAATTAATATTAAGAGATCCGTTAAAGATTTTAGTTGGTCTAGTAACAAGACTTAAGACTAAGAGATTCAAAGAGGCTATAATGGACTTCTTCAAGATTCATGGGCTAAAGTGAATTTCAAGAATATATTAAATAATGAAGTACAAGTTTTTTTTATTTATTTAATTCATGTTCAAGAAGTGTTTCTACATAGACATTTAGATATTACAAAAAGATTGAAATAAAAAAAATTCTAATATGCTAGTTTTGACATTTCACTGTTGTTTTTGTCATAATTGGAGTTACAAAAGAAATTTTAATATGATTCCAGTTGCATTGAAGAGTAGACACCCATATCTTTCCAAAGATATATTTGGTATGCCTTCTAATTAATTAAAATGAGAGAGAATCATGTGTTTGAAGTTGGGTTTCGATTTTGTCAACAGATTACAAAAAAGATTTTAGTCTTATTTAAATTAGTTTGGCTATTATTTTATTTATATTTTATTTATTATTAGACATTTTAGAGATATTAGAATCTTTATTTAAATTTGAGTTTATTGGTGTAAACTCCCGCATAAATGTAAAACTATAAGTAATGAGACCTTGACGAGAAATGAAAACTCGGGATAAAAAGAAATAAATAAATTGCAGAAATAATGATAAATATTGTGTGTAATGGAAATGATGACCTCTATGAATAAATTTAAAGGTATTGATAAAGCTGAATAGAGAATTATGAATTTATGTTCAAAATTCGTAATATTGGTGAAACCAATAATGAGTTTTGATGGATAAAAAAATAAGAAAAAGATCCCAAGAAATTAATATTTTAATAATTAATAAACTATAAGAAAGGATAGTACAAAATAAAAGTAAAGAGTAAAGGTGCAAACATCAGTTCAAAATTGGTAACGTTACCGCTAAACAGTAACAAATTCGTAAATAAAATAAATAGTAAAAAGAAAAAAATAAATATATTTAGGATAAGAAAATGATCCTGAGAATTTAGTAAAATATTGATACGATTTATTCAAGGATTAAATAAGAAAATTCAGATATATAACGAAAAATCACAAATCAACCAACTTTTATTCTATTGTGCAAAACATTTAATCTAACCGTTAGATTAGGTTGAAATCTTACAAGGTGTCTTTGATATATTGTTCTACCTTGATTTAAAATTTTAGGTCGATTAGAGTTTGGTAAAGACTTGCAATTTAGATAGAAGTTAGGTAGTTTACGTGAAAAAAATCCAAAGGGGCATGTATGGGCATTTTTGTAATCAAAATGAAAAGTTACAACCCTCTCTTTTTAAATAAAGCTCCAACATTAGCCATGGGAGAAAATTAGAGAGTTTTAGCTTGTTCATTCAAAAATTGGTGAGAAATCCATCATATTTCTATGGGTTTTAAGTGATTTGTGTGGGGGAAAAAAAGTAAAACATCCAAATCAAACAATAATCAAGAGGAAAAAAAAAAGAAACAAGAGAGAGAATTCAGCTAGAGAAAGAGGTGGAGAATTTAAAGAAGATGGACCAAAAGGATTCTTCAAACTCCCTTTAAAAATTATGGGTAAGTGTTTTTGTATGTGATTACTTCATTTTTGTTGAAAAATATTGATGAGTATAAGTTTATGTAAATGAAAGTTTGGGTTTACATAATAATCCTTAAGGAGATGATGTTTTGTGTTAAATTTATTGTTAACCATATCATATATTTTGTTTAGAGTTGAATCATGGAAGAAATTTTAGAAAACAAATATATGGGTTGTGTTGGATGTAGTTTGGCCATGTATGTATTTAACCATCAAACTTCTAGCTAAATCTAGAGCTTAAAAACGATGCAATTTAGAGTCAGTTTCTTCATCAAAGTTGTAGATATGTATGTTAATTTTCAAATGAAACTAATATTGATTAATTATCAATTATATAACTTTATATATATGCTAAATATCGAGAAAAAGGTTTAAACCAACATAACTCCCAAGCAAATTTCAGATGCTACTATGATTGTTGATTTTAAGCTTGAAAGCGATATAATTGGGTGTTATAATTGGGTGTTTATTTCTTCATCAAAATTGTAGCTTTATGTCTTAGTTTTTCATAAAAACAAATCACAACTAACATTAAGGTTTATAGATCCTCTTATGATTAAAACACCAAATAATATTTTGGTTTGGTTAGACGACACCAACTAGAATTTGTCATTTCTGATCTTTTACTTGAAATTATGCTAAAAATGATAGAATAAGATGAGTATATTAACGAGCTTATAAAGTAAGAGAAGAATTTAGTTAAGATATTCTATAAAATTGTGTAAAATTGCTTGTTTAGAGGTGAACAAACATGATAAATAGATTTTTTAAAACAAAAGAATGAAATTAACCTATGGATGTATATCTATGGCTTGCTAAACTGATTGAGTTGATATGTGCAGTACATGATAATGTATACTTAAACTCTATTTTTATGGCTTTCCATAACAAAAGTGAAAGACAACTTATGATTTTCTTGAAAAGGTCATTTCAACCAAGAAATAAAGTGGGAAGAATTGAACTGGTTGTTTTGAAGTGTCATTATGGTTGTGTCAATTTATGTTAAGTAGGGTGTTTTAAGAATGAGGCATGAGAAAATCCCATGAATAATAGAAAGGAAACTTTGACTTTTATATTAGGATGTTTTAGCCAATTATGAACTTAGAGAAGGTTTGATTTTTTGTTTAAATTCTTGTTTAAGATGAATTAGCTGAACCATTTCCGTGGAGTTAGTTGAAGGCATGAGCATGTGATATATCGAACCAATAATATAAAACAAAAGTGTCTACCAGAAGGCAATCCAGCCAAAAAAAATCAGATTTGTTTTTTTTTTCTTATCTATTATTTGTCGTCATTCTCTTTTATTTCTTTTTTTTTATTTCAACATTAAGGACAATGTTATGTTTAAGTGTAGGGGGGAGAATTTTGGTTTTCTTTATTGTTTCTCTGTGTTTTATTAGAATTAGAAAAACCCATAAACATTTGGAAAAAAAAATTATTTATGTTTTCTAACCTTAAATATTAAGTTTTATCTATTGAACTCCCATTGATTTATGAGAATATGAGTATGATTTATGAGAATTAGTTGAGATAGATGAAAATATAAATCGAATGAATGGATGTGCATGCAAGTTTTTAAGTTTAATTATTTTAGGAATTAACTTTGAAAATATATCATGTTGACTTAATAGTGTAGTACCAAAATATACTTTTGAGCCTTCAACATGATATTCTTTGATTATGCATTCTTTCATTGATATGTATCTCTAGAACTTACTTCATTGTTGTTGAGATTACATTCACATTACATGTGTGCATGAAGATGACAAAGGCACTGAGAATTTTAAGCACTTGAGCCAAAAAGTCAACTCAAAGCATATTATACTTAGTGAGCCCTTTTGAGCTTATTTATCTTTTCTTTGCTTTACCCATGATATAAGCATTAACTTTTTATATTTTTTTCTTTTCTCCTAAGCAAGGATTAGTAGAGCATATACTTGTTGATATTCCATGAGAGTATGGTTGGAAATTATGTGGAAAAAAAAGTGATACTTGATGAAAGGAATAGACAAACTTGCCAAAGGTAAACCATTCAAAAAAAAAATTGTTCCATTATGTTCTCAAAGTTCTATGTTAATGGCGCTTGAAATCAAAAGAAGTTAAGTATTGATGCTTAAAGATGGTGAATTTATGTGCTTTGATGATATATCTTGTTTCGAAATTCATTTTTATAGAATGTTCTACTTCCTTTGATTTTAACCTTTTCTTTTCCTTTCTTTTACCTGCCTTTAACCTTAGCACCATTACAACCGAAAAGTAAGACCTTTTAATTTATGTATTGCTTGTAATATTTTTGTAATGTAGATGAGATTGAAGAACAAACTTATGGTAGAGTATATTCTTTGATTGAATTTGAGAGATTTCAACATATGAGTCCTAAACACGTGAGTGTTAGAGTGTGTATCAATGAGAGGACCTATCAATTTGGTATGATATAGATTTCATTTAAATCCCAACAATTAATTAAGTTTTGAAGTTTGCATGTAAATAAATTCATAAAAATTTATGTTTTTATCCTTCTTGATTATATTCTTTTTGATAATGCATACACTCTTGAACACTAATGGGAGATTAAGAGATTAATCATATATATTGTGTTAAGTCTTTTAAATTTTTTTTTTATTTTGGACTTTTGTAAGTTTGATTTTATCTCTCCTTTCTTGAGGACGAGCAAGAGCTAAGTGTGAGGATATTATTTGATAGTTTTACCCACATTAACTTGGTATTTTGCCCATGTTTTATATGTAAAATGCCTTGATATTTTTTGTTTTATGTTTTAAAGGTATTTTTGGATGTAAGATTCGAAAATAAGTACTTTGATGATAAAATTCAGACCATGTTCCAATTCGTATTGAATATTGGTAGATATGACCTTTAATCGATGTTTTTTTGTAGAACTTGAGTTGTATAGATCCAAATGAAGTGATTCTAGTGGAATTGTAAAGTTAACCTCCATACCTTTCTATACATATATGAAAAGAAAAATAAAAAAGAAAGAGCATGGAAATCGCAGCCTTCAAAGATAAGTCTTGTATTCTGCCAATTTTAACTTTTGACCATTTCAGCTTGAATATCTTGAGTTAGAGAAGTCCATTTGATGCAAACTCAATTTTGTTGGATTTTTTACTCAAATTCCTATCAACCTACCAAACTTCAGAAGACAATGAACTCATATGAGAGAGATATGATTTTCTAAGACAACCTATAAATTTTGTCAACAAACAGGTTTTCTGAAGAAACAAGTTTTAATTTACTTCCTAAACATCCAAACCGACATGACAATTATTTATTCATATGAAAAAGGTCTTTATTTGGGTAAATTAACTTCACTAAGTCCAAAGTCAAAGCTTGAAGATTTTAAGCAAGACTATTTTTCCTTCTTTATAAGAAAGAGTTACTGTACTACTTAAATATAGATTGTCTGCTTTGGAAAGGACTCCTAATTTTTTAAAGGATACAAACGGACTAGTAGGAATGTGGGGATTAGAGTGTTCCATCATATTGAAGAAAAGAGAGATAGGGAAAAAAAGAGGCGGTCAGAAAGAAGAAAGAAACTCTCATCTTTTTTCCTACACCTGAAATAATGTTTTCATCTATTCTATTCCTTAGTTTTTTGATAGTCATGCAAGGCTAAGTTATTTTTCTTCGTTGAAAGGATACAAAAGCCTTCAAATTTCAAAAACTATGAGATCTATTTTATCTTTTCTTTTTAGTTTATATGATGAGTATGAATGTTTTTCTATGCTTATTTTCTATAATTATTTAGTTTGATTATTAGAGTGGACTTTAAGTTATTATTCTAACTAATCTATTGCTAAGTTTTCTATCCAAACCAGAGTTGTGATATTTAACTTGTGAAGAGACTAAGTTTAATAATTATGACAGATCTATATTGTTAATCTTAGAGAAAACATTTAATTAAATCGAACATAGACTGCAGACTATTATGTTGTTTAGATTTATCAACCTTTCTAGTTCTTAAGGTTGTCATTGAATAAATTACTAGTGCTGACGCTATGGTTGTTTAATGGTTAGGGTTAGTTATACTATGGATCAATTAACTGACTAATATTAAAAAAAGATAAATACTCAGAATATAAATTGATGTATCGTTTCAATGATATATTTTGATTTTCATCGGTGGATGTTTGCTTCGGACCAAGGTTTTTCTTTTAATAAGTTTTGGTTTTTTTAATTTAGTTTGATTACTTTATTTCATTTACCCTAGCATAGCTTAGATAATCTTAACTCCCCCTCCAAACTTTGAATCATTTAGCATAAAGACTTGAACTAAATCTTCCTCGTGGGATCAACCCTTTGCTTGCTCTATACTATCTTATTTGTCTAAGCCAGGGTAATTAATTTTTGTGACCATAACATTACAACAATTTTGATCAATCCACCAAACAATCTTGCCTCCAATCACAAATATGGATCGAGTTTTGGATGGGTCGAACAATTGTTCTTGTATGTCTCCTGTAACTGGATGTTATATGTTTCCTAAAAAAAAAGTAAGCAAATTCATGAAAATAATAACTTTAGAAAATAGATTATTGAAATCCAACATACCACGAAGTACTGATCTTGGCTATTCACGAGCAGCTACACCCCATTCCAATGATCATCATTTCTTACATGCATTTTACAAAAAGCTCTATCGGTTTTGGTTCGCGTCCAATAATCATAGCCTATAAGATAAAATCGTTGTTAGTTAAACATATTTATATAAAACAACAATTTTAAAAAATGTATGTAATTAAAAAAAGAATCTTACCATCTATTTTGCATGCGAAATGAACAGAATGGACTCGTCAGTGTGCGTTGTAATAGAATCGAAAATCACGCAACCTATATGGTACAAATTAATTATCGATTAATAAATAAAAAATAAAATTTTAACATTTGGATAAAAAAAATATTAATCTTGATTTCAATCTTACCTAATTGTAGCGTGATTTTTTCAATCCCTCCTGGCAACAGCGTTGTCAGCTCTATCCTAGTAAAAGTTTTCCTTGCAGTTTAAATTTGTAAGAGAATAATTTCATTAATATTAATAAACTAATTGAATTAACATAATAATAAAAATTATTTAAGTTAATATTAACCTTAAACTTTCTAAACTATGCATCAATCATAGTTTTCATTTAAGATTTTTTAAAACCTGACTACATTGAAACAATGACACTTCTATCAACAATTTCATTGCCAATGTTATCAAGTGGGCAATCTCAATATTTATAAACCTGAAGTTGCATTCGTTCTTTATTTTTTAGTAGTGCATGAAAGAAAAACAAACTTACATCAAGTGGTCAGACTTCCTAGTAAATGGATCCTACTCTAAAGGGACCCTCCCTCGGCGTAGCAGTATCGTACTCGACGAGCTTGCATCGAGAGTAGCTGACTGTGACTCAAGTGTTTGTTCATGGTCGGCACCTAATAATTCATGATCATTAGAAACGCTATTAGAAAAACTATCAGTAATCATGTTCGTACGACACATTATTAACTTTCCCCTAAACATCTACATAAATTAAAAGATTGAAAAGAGGTAATAAGATTCCTAACTAAAAAAGATCTGGCAGTATCACCCCTATACGAGGGACTAACCAAAATTCTATTACCTGCATGTATAGTAAAAATAACTAAAGCCACAAACCAGTTGATTTTATTGATGATGGTGATAAAAAATTTATTTCTAAATTATTGCTACTACTATTATTATCATTTTCCTTTCTTTTTTACAATGGTCATCACCACCTTTTTATCTGTCCCACTAATTTTCTTTTGTCTATCTCTTTCTTCAAAATAAATTCTAAAAATATCTAATAGCATACCACTTTTGTAACCTTTTATCTTTTATCAAGTAATTAATTGGATTCACTTGTAAATTTCTAGAGACACTTAAGGGTGTGTTTGAGATTATGGTAGTAGTGGCGGGTTAAAGTGTTTTTCGCTTAGAAATGCATCAAAATAAAGTGTTTTTTATTTAAAAAAATTATTTTTGACATCAATACATCAAAACAATCTTAAAACATAAAAAAAAAAATTAAACAAAATTTTTTAAATTTTTTTTAAGAGAACACAGTTTGCACCGCATTTTTAAACATACATTTTTAGCATCCTTAAACATACATTTTTAGCATCCAACTAATACTCCGAAATAATTGATTAAATTACATTTACCCACACCCCAATCGAATAACTTGCCATCACAAATACATAATCAAGAAAAATCTTTGGCCTCTAAAATCTAATTATGCTTGTCCTTTATAATTTCATAGAAAACTGTCATTTATAATCTAAGTATTGTCAAATAAAAAGATCACATCAATGCCAAATTATTGAAATTTCTCCCTTCCAAAGAACCTCCTAAATTGTCCACGCAATTATAACATCAAAGTGGCTTTCAAAGACAGTATGCTCCTCCGGAAACTATTACCTTTTTTTTTTTTTCAAAAGCAATTAAAAAATATTTGGAAAAATTATGGAAAAAAACAAAAGCTTGTAGATTTTTTAATATTATGTAACATGGAATCATATTAATAATAAATATTATTAAATATTGTTTTAACAATTATAATAGCTACAAATAAAGCTTTCTCAAACGTTACCTTGTATCTTTTAATTTTTTCTTTCAAGACTGAGATTTCCCCATTTCTCCCCAATGAACAGATACCCAATAAAAATTCAGAAGGCATCGATGCATTGCATTAAAGGAGTTTTTTTTTTTTTTTGAAATTAACATGGTGAAATTTTTTTTCCTAAACTAATATAATTAAAAAAAATAATTAATACACTAACACCATTTGACTCGTTGCTCAGGTGAGACCTGGGCAACTTAATACACATAGGTCTCACCTGCACAACTCACTAAGCAAAAAAGAAAAGAGAAAAAAGAATTATTTGTTTTTTATTAGTTCATTCCTCATTTAAACCCTTAATCTCTTTAATCCAAATGCACCAAAAACAAGATTAAGCAGTCTCAAAAACATGTTAACAACCAAAAAAAAAATATGTTTTGAAGAATAAAAAATGAATGAAGAAGGACCTTGAAATCTTGCAAAAAAAAAAACCTAATTAAATTAACAAAACTTTGCCAAAAAAAAAAAGGAAGAAGAAGAAATATTACCTGGTGTAGAGGATGCAACCGGGTTGAGGATGGAGTGAGGGAGGAAGAGAATAAGGGATTAAGATGGGTGCAGAGAGAGAAATAAAAGGGGAAGAAAGAAGATGAGAGTTTTTGCTGGTTTGTGGAAAAATTAGGGATTGTGGTCTTTTAATTTCAGGTTTGTTTACCAATTGATTTGCCAATGGTTTTTTTGTCTAAAATATTAAATATTAATATTTTTAACATGTATTTCATCAGCAATATTTAAATGAAAATTTTAATTTAATAAAAAAATTTCAGAAACCCCTCAAAATATCACTTGTGACTTTTCATCCATCGGTGATTCCATAAATAATAGGCACAATGAATAATGTCATTGACAAGCGAATAATTTCATAACTCTTGGAAAAATACTAATGGACATTAATCGAAGGTGTGTCCGTATGCAATGGACATAATATACAGTGTCATTGAGAAGTGAATAATTCCAAAACTCTCGAGAAAATACCAATAGATATTAACAGTCGGTGTGTCCGTATATAATAGACATAATATATACTAACATTGAGAAGTGAATAGTTTTAGAACTCCTAGGAAAATATCGTCAGGCTTAATCTGTCAGTGTATTCATATGTAATGGACACCATGAACAATGCCATTGAAAAATGAATAGATGCAAAATTCTCCGGAATATACCAACTAACTTAAGTCATTGGTGTATCAGTTAGTATTTTATAGTTTGTCGGTAATTCCAACTATATAAAATAGTTTATGTGTCCGAATTGTATTTGTATTTCTTATCTATCCATCATGCAAATACATTCCATCACAGCACAACACGGTACAATAGCTCCAATTCTATTAATAGTAATAAAATAACAAAAAAATAATTGTTTCCTTGTTATGTAATAATAAATTCACATCGTTGCATTACATATGCCTGTTTGTCCTCAAAACATCATTTAACTCATCTATATCAACATCAGCATCATCATAAGTATTCTCATTGACATTAAAATTTGAATCTAAGTCGGTATACAGAGTAACTCGATATGCATTTACTAACTCATCAAGTTGAAAGATGTCATTTCCCATAGTTACTTCATCGTTACCATCTTGAACATCTTGGACATGATTCCTAGTTTTTGTTTTCACTACGGATAATCAATCAACTCCCAAACGATCCTTTCTAAAGGAAGAAGTGTATATGTAATAAACTTGTTGGATTGCTTGGTAAAAACAAAGACATCATCATTGTAAAGTCTAGCCTTTATATTATTTTTGACTAAACCATGATGGGGATCTACTTTGATTCCTCTATCAGTAGTATCATACCAATAGCATTTGAATAAAAAGACTCTATTTTGCTCGCTATGATATTACAATTCAATTACCTCTTCTAATTTTCTATAGTGGTTAACTTTAAACTCATTAGAATCATTTAACACATGCTCCATTATTATACGTCTATCTACCCTGACCATACTCTTCGGTATAAAAAACATGTCCATTGATGAAATATCTATTATAGCATTTCACCTTTCTTTCAACACCCGGACATAGTAAATTTGAACCAAAAGAAACATAGACCTTTAGTTTTGATTAACCTCTTCAAGATCAAACAATAGTGAATGGTTTCTCTCTTTTACATCATAAAAAGAGGGAAGAAGGTTCATAACCATGCTACCACCACCAAGGAGAGCCTACCTCTTAATTTTTTATTTTAAAAAAAAACCATTACAGCCTAAAATCCTAGCTCATAAACCCAGCAACACCCTTTTTCCTTCTCCTTTATTTTTGTTGAATCCATTTATATAACTTCAAGGGATTAGTATAACAACAATATATTCTCACTTCAAGGGTTAACAGATTTCAAGAAAAAAAATCATGCATCTATTGAACACAAGGTTTGAAGTGTGGTTTTGGAAAGAAACTTATGGATATATTTGGTCTTTTGTTTCTGTATATAAAAGGTTTGGTTAAGATTTTTGTTTTAAGCATGAAATATCTTGTTCGTTTTTTTATTTTTTGGATATCAAAATGAGATGAGATTGCGTATGTGTGCTTAGTTTTAAAGTGTTGGTTAAGTCTTGTTTTTATATTTTGCTTTAATATGGATAAAGCTTGAACCTTTTATACTTGGAAAATTAGAAAGGATTTTGGGCCTTAAGAAAATTTGATTTGATCCTTAAAGCATGAAACCTTCCTCTAAGATTTGTTTATGGATCAGGCATTTAAGGTATTTGGTTTTTAAACAAGGGCTATTTTTCTAAGCTCGTTTGCTTCTTGGATAAAGCTTGTGTCTATTATTGTTCAAGTATATTCAATTTCCTTGGACAAGGCCTGCAATGGTTTTGGGTAAATGAGTTGAGCCTTATAAAGGCTTAAGGCCATGTTTGGTAAGATTAAAATTTATCAAAGAAAAAATATGTTTTTATATTTTTTAGGCGTGTTTGGCAAATATACTTTTAAAGCAAATTTAATCTATTTTTCACAACATTTATTTTTGGTTTTTTTCTTTGCGAAGCATGCCCTATTTTAATTTTAATTATTTTTCAAAATTTGAAGAACCATTTGTAATTAATTTTGAGCTTTCCACATCATTGTTTACCCTTTTATATTTAATATTTGGGACTGTGAACTTATATGTAAGACGTTTTTTCTATTTTAAATAAACCAATTTTTGTTTTTTTAAAATATATATGTTAAAAAAAATTTCTTTAACAAAAATACATATACGTTTTAAATTGCATACGGCCAAGTTTCTAAAAAAAAAATCATGTTTTTGTTTTAATATAAAAATAAAAAAAATATGAAAGAAAAAGGTAAAGCCAAAAACAATATTTTACAAGATTTAGCATCCTTTAAAAAATAAAAAAAAAAAATTTTATATTTTGCATGCATCATAGGTTTAATAACAAGTTTATTAAAATCATGAGAACTTGGCCTATCAAAAAACCAATTTGTTTATTTTTAATATCAAGGATTATGTACTTATATGTATTAAAAGAAAGAAAATGCAAAAAATATATTTTAGCTCTAAAATGACTAGGCTTGACACATGAAGCCACTATCCACTCTAATATGGTGGACCTGCTTTAATCAATAGACATGCCAATGGTAAGAAAAACACAATGGTACATTAGTAATAATCAGACAAATAAACAATGCAGCTTACCTTAAGTAGAGTGTACTACGGATGATAATGTTCTTCTTATACACAATCAGTTCGCTCATCTAGACTCTGAAGACTAGTTAAGGTTCTTAGGCCTCATTTGTTTGCTTTTCTTTTAAAAAATAGTTTCTTTTTAGAAAGTGAATTTCGGGAAAGTGAATTATTTTTTGATATTTGGTAGTGTAATGGAAAATAAGTTGGAAAACACTTTCCAGTGTTTGGTTATGTCATGGAAAATGAGTTGAAAAATAACTTATTAATATTTTATTTTTTTCATGTTTATTAAAATAATGAGGAACAAATCTTACAAATTAAAAAGTTGAATGAGAATGAAATTGAAAAAAAAATATAATTTCATAAATTATCTCAAGTAAAATATATAATAATCAAAATAATAGAGATCAAATCTAATAAATAAAAAAATTGAAAGATGAAGAAATTAAAATAATAATAATAATAATAACCATTTCATAAATTATTTTAAATAAAATAAGTAACAATCAAAAGAATGAGGACCAAATTTGATAAATAAAAAATTTCAATTAAAAAATGATAAGAGAAAAGCATATAACAATTATAAAAATGAGGACCAAAGTTAATATAAAAATTAAATTCTAAGGGATAGAATTGAAAAAAAATATTCAAAACAAAATATATATAACAATCAAAAGTTTGAGGACCAAATTTGATATAATCAACAAATAATATGCTATTTCTAAATTTTTCACAACTTCCGGAAAGTTTTTTCCACCCAAAATAAAAGGAAAACACTTTCTTGGAAACCAAGTCAAATTTTTCTTTGACTAGAAAGTGTTTTTCGTTGACCAACTTTCCTAATGACAAACAAACACAGGAAAGTTTGGAAAATGGTTTCCTGGAAACCATTTTCCATCAAACAAACGCCCCCTTAATGACCAAAATACTAGGTGGCAACTCTAATCCTTTTTAACGATAAAAGATAACAATTTCTTATTCTTTCCATATCACATAAAAATCCTGATCCAAGAGGATGATTGTAGCGATGCACACGTGTAACACTTTTGATTATAAATCATATGAAACTTGTGAAACTTGTTTATTAGGTAAGATGACCAAAATACCATTTACTGGTAAGAGTGAAAGGTCTAAAGAATTGTTAGGTCTAATATATATACATGTATGTAGACCAATGACAATTCATTCTATGGGTGGATATACTTATTTCATTATATTTATTGATGACCATTCTAGAAATGGTTATATATATTTATGAAACACAAGTTTAAATTGTTGAAAGGTTTAAAGAATTGAGAAATGAAATTGAGAAAAAACTAGAAAGAATATTAAAATACTTTAATCAGATCAAAGTGATGACTATTTAAGTCAAATATTTCAAGATTATCTAACAGATAATGAGATTCTCTCATAATGGACACCTTCTGGAACACCATAATTTAATGGAGTTTCTGGAATGATAGATCATATATTATTGGATATGGTACGGTCCATGATGAGTTATGGAGACTTTTATCTTCTATCTAAGCTATGCCCTGCAAACTACTGCTTAACGTTTTAAATAAGGCTTCATCAAAATCTAATGATAAAACTTCATATGAGATATGAAATGGTAAGAAACCAAACCTATCATACTTAAAGATTTGGGGATATGATGTTTATATGAACCATATTGTATCTGAAAAGTTAGGAGCTAAGTTAGATAAATATAAGTTTATGATATATTCAAAAGAATTAATTGGATATCACTTCTACTATCTTGTTGAGCAAAAGATGTTTGTCTCAAAACACGCTACCTTTCAAGAAAAACAATTTGTTCTTGAAAGGAGTCGTAGGAGGACAATAAAACTTGAAGAAGTTCAAAAACCATAAACTAACATCCAAATAGAACCTGAACCCGGGGCTATAACATTAGATGTTTAGCCTGAAATTTAAGAAACACAAGAACTCGATACATTTTATATGTGATAGGACACGTCATGAACCATTGAGATATTATCTTTTCATGAAAGTCGACGATGACAAGTTGCTCATACTTGATGAGCCTAACAACTATATGAAAGCAATTTCTAATATTGACTATAAGAAATGACTTTAAGCTATGAAATCTAAAATTGATTCCATGTACTCCAACCAGGTATGGACTTTGGTTAATCTACCTATAGGGATAAAACTCATTGGATGTAAATGGATTTTTAAGAGAAAGATTAACAATGATGGTAATGTATAAGCATACAAATCTAGACTAGTTACCGAAGGTTACAAACAAAGACAATGGGTTAACTTTGATGAAACCTTCTTGTTGGTAGTTATGTTAAAACCCACAAGGATTTTGATTGCTAAGGCTGCATATCATGATTATGAGATGTGGTGAATAAATGTCAAAACTACATTTTTTTATTGGAAATCTTCACAAAGATGTGTATATGACATAACCTTAAGGTTTTGAATCTAGTAAATTTACCAACAAAGTATACAAGCTATAAAAATTCATTTCTAGACTTGAAAAAGCTTCAATTTGATGAGATAATTAAACAGTTTGATTTCATTAAAAATATAGATGAACCTTGTGTTTATAAAAATGTTAGTAGGAGTGAAGTCATTTCTAAATATTATATGTAGATGATATATTATTAATAGGAAATGACATTCCTTTCCTCCTATATATTGGGAATATAGATCTATAAACATAGATTTAAAAAGTTATTTAGATTATATCAATCCACGTACATAAATAAAATGTTAAAACGGTTTAGCATGGAAGAATCCAATATAGGATACTTACTAATTTCGCAAGGAATATGTCTCTCCAAATATATGTGTCCTAAGACACAAATTAAGAGAGATATGATGGAAATGATTCTTTATGTTTCGGCTATAGAATCCATTATGTATGTAATGCTATATACAAGACTAGATGTATCTTATACTTTAAGCATAACGAGTAGATATCAATTTAACCTAGATGAGAGTCACTAGAAAATAGTTCAAAACATTTTCATATACTTAAGAAGAACTATAAATGCCTTTCTAGTCTATGAAGGAAATGAACTAGAAGTTCATGGTTATTCAGATGTTAGTTTTTAATCAGATATTGATAATAGCAAATCTCAATCGGGATATGTTTTTACTCTAAATGGTAGTGTTGTGAGTTAGAAGAGTTACAAATAAAAGACCACAACAGATTCTATAATTAAAGTTGAATGCATCTCTACATTTATAGTGATAAAAAAGGTTGTTTGAATCAAGAAGTTCATCATTGAATTAGGTGGGGTTCCTAAAATTGTTGATCTAATAGCTTTGAATTGTGATAACAATAAAGTTATTGCACAAGCAAAGAAACCAATGTCTCATCAAAGATCCAACACATGTACTTAAACGATTCTATTTGATTAGAGAAATCATAAAGAGGAAAGATGTAAAGATACAACAAATACCCACTGAAACGAATCTTACAGATCCTCTCACTAAGACACTGTCTTAACATAATTATGATCACCGTAGGGAGGGATATTGTATTAGATACATGAATGATTGAATTTAGTGCAAGTCAGAGATTAATATGCCCTATAGCCAATTAGTTGGTTACATGTAGCACTGATTTTATTCATGTAAAACATGTTTATTATTAATAAGGTTTTTTTAATATTAAATTATATTTTATTAATGAATCTAATGTTTGATTAATAAATCTAGAGTAAAAATAAAGTTCATCGAGCAAACAATCTTTGCATAGAAAATTATAAAGTTCTTATAATTATAAGATTTTTATTGCATCAAAGCATTGTTCCTAAATATTCCTGGTCAATGTTCCATTAAGACTAGATATTAATTAGAGTTGTTGAGGCTAATGCATATTATGTTTTTTTTTCTTTATGAAAATAAGTAGCTGCTCTTATAAACTGAGATATGAGAGATACTTGAAACTAATATGCAAATGTTTGAAATGTACACTAAACTGACCTGCAAGAGAATTCTATATAAAAAGATCACATATGCCTATGAAAACCTTGTGTGATTATTGTATAAGTGTTTCTTAGACTTGAGATAACTAAGTTATCTTATATATGGAGTGTTATGCTTTGATCATGACCACATGTTGTCATAACCAAGGATAATAAATGGGAAAATATTAAGTATAACATAAACTATGTGAAGGTAATTTAGTAATCAGGAGAGGATTCATCATTCTATGTGAATTAGAGAAAATATTCTATTTGTTCTCAAATAGTATTTGTAAACCCCTGGTTATAATTTTTCTAGATTATTAAAATATGAGAAATTTAACCGATAGTAAAATAGGTTAAATTAAATTAAAGAACCCTAAATTCACATAAAAATGGTGAAATTAAAAGTGAACATAGTATTAAATTGTTAGAAAGAAAAATTAATTGGACAAAATAAATACGTAAGACCAAGAGGGGTCAATGTTCAAATAACAGAAGGCTGAGGGTTTATGTACAAATGATAAAAAGGGTCAGGGGTAAAGGTGCAGTTAACAAGAAGATATCATTATAAATACTATTTTATTTTCTCTCTTGGGGTGACTTGCAAGAGCAAGAGAGGGGTTAAGGTTCTTTGATCTTTTCTTCTTATTCCTTGATAAAAGCTACACCAAAATATTAACCTAGAGTGGTTAAAAAGAGTCAATAAGTGATAAAAGAGAGATATTTGGGTGGTTTAAAGAGTTTAGAGAGAGGCTAGAGAGAAGACATATTGATGGTAGAAACTCCGACAACTATAACTTCACATTCCACCATTGGATCAAAATGATATTTAAATAAGTTGTTCTCCTTCATGTCTTGTACATTCTCACTGGTGGGATCTTCTATATTAGTCTTTGGTTGATAGATATCTCAGGATGAACATTTCTAGGAAATACACTTCTGGACAGTCTCAGTTGCCAACCATTTTCGCCTCCGTCCACCGTTAGATCAGGCTATAATTTGGATATGTTGTGCGTCCAGATGCTATCTAAAGTCTGAATGGTGGAGATTAGAAACAAACACTCCGAATATATGTTATGCTTCTTCCACATCAGGTCTACAAGTTTTAGGCTAATTCAGTTAAACCCAAGTTTCTGGAAATTTCACTGTTGGGTGAAGTTGATATTTGGATATGTTATACTTATAATAATGAGTTACAACTTGGCTACATGCATTGTCTGGAATATTATTCATTGTTATTTATGGTTTTTTGAAACTGCTAAAATTTCGATGGACAGTAACAGTTCAAGGTTTAGACAAAAACCGTAAAACAGTAACAGTTTAAGACATAGACAGTAACAGTTAGATGGTAACAATTCAAATTTCAGTAAACTTTCATATGAATACCATATAAAAAAAATTAATTACTCTATTTTTCAATTGACATAAGATTGTTATTTTATCACGGTTGTGGGGGCGTTACATTAGGGATCAAAAGTGTCTCCAAAAAACTAAAGCAAGGCTGTTGTGACAACCCTACTAATGGGTGTTAAGGGGTTGATTTGGACATCCCCAAGAACAAAAATTAATGGGAAATTAGAGTCTCATATAGAATGATTAAGGTGAGGTAAGTTTGGGTTAAGAAATTACCTTAGAAAGTCTACACGGTTCGGGTTAACGGGTGGCTATGTGAACGTGAAATAATGATCTAATTTAGATGTGAAAATCTTGCATAAAATCATATAATAATGCTTTCTAGTTGATAAGAAAGCATTGAAAAAGGAAACGAATGATATGAAATGATGGTCTTGTGTGGAGCAAGAGAGGCATGGACTTTGGGATCCTAAGCTAGGAGAACGAAACCATAGAGAGGAACAAGTAGGTGTTTACCACCTCATCTCTTTATATTTTGAAGAGTTTAATATATTCTAAAATTTTATTTGTTTATATTGTATGTTGATTTACGATAGTAAATGATGAGAAATTTGAGAGTGTAAACAGGATTAAACATTACGGCTTGTGTCATGAGTGTTACCGGAGAAAACAATAAAATAAAATTGTATAAGCTTACTTTGCATATTGTCATAATTTCTAAAGACAACTTGGATTGATATAAAAGCCAGCCACTTAAGTGGGGGTAAGGAAAGTTAGTCGGTCCTATGAAGAGGAAAGATGAAAAGGGGGAAATTATGATTTTCTTTATTGAATCTATTATAATAGGTTGTTTTTTATGTGAATGTGTGTGTGAATTGAATGAAATTAGCATGAAAGGAATGAGGGAACTCTTGGTTCTTTAAGGCCATGCTTTCGGCCAATTATGCATCAAAAAGGAAGGATGTTTAATTCGAGATATTTAGCTTGATAACGTGTGTTTAATTGTGTTCAAATGAGAAAAAATGCATGTTGAAATAGCAAAGATTGTAACACCCTTAAATTATAATATCATGAAATCTCCCAACATTTCTTTGTCAATGTCAAGTATTGGGTACAAGGATTGTGTTTAGAAGAATATTGTTTGAAAAGTTAGTAAAATCAATAAAAATATTATATTTTGAAGTTAAGAGGGAAGATTGAAATAAATAGAATAAATTGGCTCTTAAAAAGATATTTTTGACACTCTTATATGGTAGGTGATCCGTATCTATGCTTTCTAGTTAAATTCCATGATTTAATATATTATTGATATGAAATGTGAATTAGCGAATGTTGGATATTATATGAAGGGATGAAGGTTTGTGTGATGATGTTGTTATTTTAGATAATATCCCGAATGTATGTGTGTTCAAGGTGAATGGTCTTTCGTGTGAATTGCTAAGTGATGGAAGTATCATTGACATAGAAAGTATGAGAAGTGCGATATGTGGCATGGACTAACATACATTTAGTGTATGTTAGGATCCCGGATAAGGAGATCACCATGCATCGATGCCTATGGGGCATGGACTAGCATACATTTAGTGTATGTTAGGATCCCGGGTAAAAGAATCATCATGTATCGACTAACATATATTTAGTATATATGTTGGGATCCTGGGTAAGGGAATCATCATGTATCGATTCCTATAGGGCATGGACTAGCATATTTTTAGTGTGTGTTAGGATCTCAAGTAAAGGGATCATCATGAATCGGCTAGCATATATTTAGTGTATGTTAAGATCCTGGGTAAAGAGATCACCATGCATCAACTAACATACATTTAGTGTATATTAGGGTCTCGAGTAAGGGGATCGCTATGCATT
Organism: Populus deltoides; assembly: GCA_015852605.2. Lineage (NCBI taxonomy): Eukaryota > Viridiplantae > Streptophyta > Magnoliopsida > Malpighiales > Salicaceae > Populus > Populus deltoides. Next base: position 15,818,499 of record CM027574.2, on the reverse strand, counting down.
GATGCCTACGAGGTGATGATGATACTGGTGAAATTGGTATCGGCAATATGTTAGGCGGAATAGTTGTGGTTGGTTTTGTGAAATCTTGATTGGAAGTTGAAAATGGAAGATGAAACGATTTTAGTAGTTGAATAAGAAAGAGTTCCAAAAAAAACAAAAGGGGAGAAGTGAATAGAATATGAATACATGTTTGCCTTTTTAAATTGTTGGATATTTGTATTACTATACTTATGCTATTCATGTTTCAATAATATGTATTTTGTTTCAAGACCATCGCATGCACGGCAGGAGTAGATCCTAGCTTTCGTTCACTTTTTGTTATCTAGTTCGAGGGAGTATTGTACCATCTATAAATCCCAACTTATTTTTAGCGTTTAAAGAGATGGTCATAGATCTGCACCAGGTAGAGTAATTATCGCTGTTGAGAGGCTTGGAAACAAGCACCGATCCTGGATGATCAGAATGGTAGAGAAAAAAAGGATCGAAGGCATTGTTCTTGTCTTCCTTGGAAAATTGCTCGCGCTCTATGATATTGGACAATCAGTAGAAAATTGAGGCAAGAAATAGAAGCAGAGACAGAGAGCGAGGTTACCAGCTCTGATACCATGTAAAACAGGAAACAGGGAAGAAAAGATTTGCCAGAAAATTGTCTTTCATTGAAAGAGTTACTGCCGCTTATATACAAGTGTTTTCCTATAATTATGCTTAGCTATATTAGGAATATGAATTACAATAGGAATAAATATACTTAACACCACATGTTTACATATTTGTTTCGTAACCCATTACGTAAACATTGGGATATTATCGATCCTTTCTTAACAAGTAGTGACAACAACCACCATGTACAACAAAACCCACGATAAAAAAGACCACACAACAGCCAATGGAGGATTTCAAGAAACCCCAGAACTTTTTCTCACCATTAAACCTGAGCAACAACGACCACCATCATAGATCATATTCTTTGATCTTTAATCTTTAATCTTTTCATGAAGAATTTCCTTGAATATCGATATATAAATTAAGAGATATTAGCTTCTTTTCTTTATTCCTTTATGTTTAATTTTGATTTGAAACTGGTGAAGCTATTGTTGAAAATTATCTCAAGAAAATATAAACCATCAAGAAGAAACCCATGTTTAAGAAGCTAATGTCAATTTATGAATGCCCACATGACAAATATATTTTTCTTCTTTCATGGGTTATCTCTGGAAAAGAGAAGAACTGTGTTTCTAGGAACTCTGAGCTATTAATATCTCTGGGCACTTTTTTTTCTATTATTATTTTAAGCTACCTTTGACTGAGTATTATAATTTTCGAAACTATAATTGGGAAGCTTACCATGCTGGGATTCAAAATGATTACGAAAATAAGCTAAAAAGTTAAAATTTAGAAACAACATTTGGAAAGGTAGCAGTTATTTGATGGAGGCACGGTTTTAATTGTGTGTTTTACATTGCAGTAACTATTGTTTTTTAAAATATTTTTATTTATAAATACATTAAAATAATATTTTTAATTTTTTAAAATTTATTTTTGATATTAGTATATCAAAATAATTAAAAAATATAAAAATATATTTTTTTAACAAATAACATTTTAGACACTGGTAAAACAAATAATAGTCGGCGAATATTCACCAATTTGATCAAATTCTAATTCGGTGAAAGATGCTATAATGATAAATGAGAATAGGTATTTTGCGAGGCTCAGCATATTTGTTCGTTTTTATATCTTTTGCTTCCTTGATGATACACATTAAAAACCACTATGTTCAATATTTCCGAAGATTAAGAGAGAGTTTCCACATCTTTAAACCAAAATATTTCTTCCTTTTAGATAGTGTTTAGTTAACTATTCCAGAACAGAAGAAATACGAACAATAAAGATTGCGGAAACAAGACAAAAATAAAATAAAATTAGAGAGATAATTGTATTTAGTAGTAATATACAAGATAAAATAATTATTTTTATATCTTGTTTCATTATGATTGACAAAAAAAAAATAAAATATAAAAAATTTTATTTTACCCTTAATATGTATTATTGTCAAACTTACATATTTCAAAAAAATACTTAAATATTATTTTTTTTTGTTACTTTAGTTTATATTGAGTATTGAAATCAATAATATTATAATAACCATAGTTATAAAATCAGAACAGACTTGACTGATTGACCCGGGACCTAAACTAGTCTAAGTTTAAGGAAAAATAAAGGAATGATTTACTCAACTTGACCTCGTAAAAAATCTAGGTCAACTTGGGATAAAAACATGGGTCAAAAACTAGTTGATATTTTTTTAAAAAATTGATCAAAATAAGATTGTTTTGATTATTTTTAATTTTTTGGGTCAATCGAGTTGACCTTCTTATCTAGTGACTTGAACCTTGCGTTGGATCGACTCTTAAATCGGGCTAACTTTTATCACTTTTATCCATGTGTTGACTCGGTCAACCCGTGACTGAAACTTTGCCCCTATTAATCCTTGAGTTAAGTTTTAAAACAGTGACAATAACCATTTTTGCTCTTATATTGACCTGGGTCAATGGTCAACCACACTTGTAACCCAAGTCTTGCCGCGGGTCGACTCCCGAATAGGTTTAAAACTATGATAATAACAATTTTTATTATTATGATGACTTGGGCAACCCAACTAGTGACCCGAGCCTCAACCAGTAACTCGAGCTTTGCCTTAGATCGAACCTCGAGTTGGGTTTTAAAATTATGATAATAATTATTTTGAAAATTAAGAGTTTTTACAATGATATTTTTGGAATAAAAAATAAAAAAAATATTATTTTCGGAGACATGTTTCCTTTATACCTCGTGTTTTTTAAGTATAAAAATTTACTCTAAAATTATTCCAAAGACAAATTTATTTTTATTTCTCTATCTTTATCTCTTAAATCAAACATATTTTTATCTCTAGTGTGTTCATACCCTCTGTCCCAAGACTAGTTTATATGCTAATGTCATGCCGTGGGGGGACACAAAATTTTTTAAACATAAAAAAAGTTTTCAGGTCATAGAAAATGCTTTGGTATTGTCATCAAACTCGTAAATACAATTGTTTTGAATTTCTATTTTTTTTTAAGATAAATTTTCCTATCAATGAATCTCTTGTATATCTTAGTCAACAAAAATGATTGTTTTAGCAAGTTACCAAAAATATATATCAAAATAGTATGTCTATACATTGAGTGATTGAAAGTTAAAACAATCCCAAGTGTGAAAAATTCATATTCCAAATCTATTTAGATATTTTTAAATAATAAACAACCGTCAATCAACTTTTCATAAATAATTTGTTATTAATATTATTATTTTTAGATCAGATATATAAGAATTAAAAAAATTATTAAAATCCAAATAAAATCTATAATAGTATTAAATATACATGTCAAAACAGAAAAATAAGTGAAATGTAAAAAGTACTAAATAAGAAAAGAAAAAAAAAACCCAGCAAAGAGCTAGACCCAACACATAGCCCACACGTGCATAATAAGTTAGGCCCACATGTTTGATTATGTTTTAATTTTTCTTTATTAAAAGGGCGGATGACAGGCATAATGTTGGATTTTTTTTTTATTAAGAGGTTTGCCCCTTATTTATTTTAGAAAAATAAAAAATAATAGGTCATCTATCAAAATTTAAAGCACTCAAACCTACAATCCTTAACTTATAAATCAACTAAACTACGACTGAGATTTATTACAAAATAATTAAAAATATATATGCCCAAACTTATGATCCTTAACTTATAAATCGACTAAGCTACGGCTGAGATTTATTATAAAATAATTAAAAAATATATCAAGTTGCTTTACTATTTATATGAAATAGGAAAACATCATAAAATAAAATCTTAAAAGGTCAATTGCTTTTTATTTTATTTTATTTTTCAAGTGGTTGAGTAATAAACAATAACCGTGAGATTTGTTGGGCTTTAAATGTTGCCGGCGCCCAATTTTATAGCTTTCTGAAATTATTGGCGTAAAATATTAGACCAAGCCCAACTAAGATGCCAACACCTCAAGTCTTCAATATTCCTCAATCTCGATAGTCAAACAAGCATCAGAACCTCATATTCCTACTTTTAAAAATTCAAACGTCCCCTATCCTTTGTTTGTTTCCTGGTAAAAAAAAAATGGGAAAGAAAGAAAGAAAAACACTTTAAAAACCACTTGTATTTATTAAAATCCCTCGTGTCCCAGGCCAGCCAAACAGCCCTCTTCTTTAATGATCCAACGGTCCACATCCCATCCCCCAAAACCCCCCATCCATCTTCACCAACGCAATCAACGCCACAGCACGCACTACCCCAAAAATAGCCCCCCCTTTTCCCTCTCAAATAACATAACATAAGCTAACCCCCCCCCTTCCCCTTCTCCGCTTTCCTGAAAACCAGACCTCTCTCTCTCTCTCTCTCTCCCCCCCCAATCTTCTCACTTTCTAAAAAAACCAAAACAATGGCAGCCACACCATCTGCTCGCGAGGAAAATGTCTACATGGCGAAACTCGCCGAGCAAGCCGAACGGTATGAAGAAATGGTGGAGTACATGGAGAAAGTCTCCGCCTCCATCGACAACGAGGAACTCACCGTAGAAGAGAGAAACCTCCTCTCTGTGGCTTACAAAAACGTGATCGGAGCTAGACGTGCTTCTTGGAGGATTATTTCCTCGATCGAGCAGAAAGAGGAGAGTCGTGGTAACGAAGACCATGTGTCTGTGATCCGTGACTATAGAGCTAAGATTGAGACCGAACTGTCTTCGATCTGTGACGGGATCTTGAAGTTGCTCGACACCAGGTTGATTCCAACGGCTTCTTCTGGTGATTCGAAGGTGTTTTATTTGAAGATGAAGGGGGATTATCACAGGTATTTGGCTGAGTTTAAAACTGGTGCTGAAAGGAAAGAGGCTGCTGAGAGTACTCTCACTGCTTACAAATCTGCTCAGGTTTTTTTTCCCTCAGATCTTACGCTTACGACTTTTCATTTTAGATTTGTTAAGTTTCGATGCCCATTTGTTTTTATTATCTATTTATAGATTTCTTTTTTTTTTTAAATTCAATTTGCTCTTTTGCGTAACATTTATTGTGATTACTCCTTACGCTGTCGATTTGTTAGCTAGACAACATTGATTGGCCTTTTTTTGGGTTAACGTTGATTTAATCTTTTTATCTTTTGCCCATAGATTTAACATCCGTTAATGGCAGCATGGTGAATTTTGTATAATTGTAATTCTACTCTGTATTCCTCCTCTGATTAGCTTGCTGTTTTGAATATTTGGATTTGTGATTGCAGGATATCGCAAATGCAGAACTGGCTCCCACTCACCCAATCCGTCTCGGATTGGCTCTTAACTTCTCAGTGTTTTACTATGAGATTCTCAACTCTCCAGATCGTGCTTGCAATCTTGCCAAACAGGTTTGCCTTTTAGTTTTTATCTTTGCGTTTGTTCTGTCTTCTAGGTGGTTGCAATGGCAGACAACGTAATGTAAACAAATTAAGAAAATTGAGTTGTGAATGTTGTTGCATTACCTTCCTGTGTGGTTGATGAGATCTTTGACAGAAACTTTGATGTTGGGTTTTAAGACCGCTGGTTTTGCTTTTGGAATGACATTCCTGACCAGATTAGCATGTGGTCAAGCTTCAAACTGGGGTTGTTAGATTTAAGCCTATTGTTGCTTGAGATTTTATCCTGTTTTCCATAACTGAAAGAAGTACCTCAACCTATATAAAACTGACTTTGCTCTGCTAATTTTTTAAACCATTTTTTGCTATATATTCGAATTTATATTTTTCTTAGGTTGATAGTTTTCTCTCCTTAAATTTATCAGGCTTTTGATGAGGCAATTGCTGAGCTGGATACATTGGGCGAGGAGTCATACAAGGACAGCACTTTGATCATGCAACTTCTTCGTGATAATCTTACTCTTTGGACATCTGACATGCAGGTAATGGGCTCTGTTCTTAATTCTTTTTGTTCCATTTGTTTCCATACTCCAATTCACAATTGGAATATTCTGTTCTGATTCAGGATGATGCTGCTGATGAGATCAAAGAAGCAGCACCTAAAACTGGTGATGAACAGTGAAGGTGCTTTACTGCAAACTAGTGTTGAACTTCTCTATATGTTTTTAACAGGAGATGGTGCTTGTTGCTAATTTGCTTGATTTGTAGGCATTCTTGTTTTGGTTATGAATTGTGGACGCACCAAGCTTTTTTTTTCTTGTTTTATTTTAGCTTGTCATATCAATTTGTGTTGAATTCTCAATGATATCTGGTTTTGTCATTTAAAATTCTCTTTCAAGAACATTTAATCTCGCCCTTGATTGCCATGTTCTCTTGGGGGTTGAATGGAGTTGCATTTTGGGTTTTTCTCCGCCAATGATGTGTTGTGAAAGCTCCTCAATTCGACCGCATTTACATGCTTGAAACAATTTCACCTTCTTCTTTCTGAATTACTCTAACGAAGACTGAAAGTTACTAAAAGTCCATAGGAATCTATTTGCTTGAGCAAAGATACAGCCTTTCATCTATCACTACTTAAATTCAGATGCTACCGTAAGAGGTTACTTGTTGAATGTTGGCATTTCCCTCGTCTCTCCCTCTCCAATCTCTTTTTTATTCAATAATTAAAAACAGACCGGGCCTAAACCTTACGTTAGCAAAGATTCATGAACTCTTCAATGATTCAGTTAATTAAATTGAATATAAAATATAGCTTTTAAAGATAGAGTTGCATGTATTGAAGAATATGATAAATATAAATGTTGAGAGAATAAGGAATGTTTTTGTTTTTGTCCAGTATGAATGAATTAAAAAAAAAATACCTTGAAGTTTCAAGATTGTTATGGTGTTGGATTCGGGAATACCCTACCAGGGACATCCCAAGTCAAATGAATTTGGTATGTAATGGTTTATTTGTAGCAGCTATGCATGTTGGATATAAAGCTAGTTGGGCCAAGCTAGTTGGGCCAATTAAGCCTCATAGAAGGTCATGCTACTTTCCTAGTGCTTGGAGCCAAGTTACAGTTAATTCTTATTCGATAAAAATCAATTTAATTTAAAAATTTAAATTGTTGAGTGATGTTTTACATATAATTTATATTATTTTTTAACATATCTTTTTAATTGAAAGTTTTTTGAACTTGAAACTAACATATATTCATATTCAATAATTTTAATTAAAATATAGAAAGAAATTGATGAGTTTTAAACTCATTATTTTTTTCATTAAGATTCTAATATCATACTTGTAAAATCCCGATCTAAAAATCAGAAAACTAATGTTAATGGAAAATTCTCAATTGAAAAAAATAACAATTAAGAAGGAAAATTGTTATAAATTAAGATAAAAACTCCTAGTAACTTAATTTAAATTTTGGATGAAATAAAATAATAAAATCAGTACGTCAAATGGTAACTAGTGATAAATAGTGTAAACATCCCAATTGGGTAAAATAATTATTTTAAAGGAAGGGTTTTTATAAATTAAGGTGAAAATAATTAGACAATATTATTATTATTATTATTATAAATAAAATAATGTATGATATCACACGCGAATAATGAGGAATTACGGTTAGTTAGTGACAAATTGCAGGAGGAATTATGAGAGGTAAATTGATACTTGAGATGAGATGAAATTATTTACGAGGAAGAGATTTGTACCTAGCCACTATTATAGAGAATTATATCAAAGGTTGTAGAGTTTAAGTTAAGGTACAAAGAGTGTTGATGAGTACTTCAATGAGACGAAACTTGATATGATTCGAGCTAATGTTAAAGGTAACAATGTTACTCCTACTTCTTGTAACTGTGGTATTAAATGCTTTTATTATATGAGTTTTGGTCATGTTGCTTTACAATGTCTAATCAAAATAGTTATGGTTATGAAAGCTTATAATAAGGTTGAGACTAATGGCGAGGATGAAGAAAAGAAGATGCCATAATTAAAGGATGTTAATGATGTTTGTGTTAAATATCCGGTTGAGAAAGAGGTACTTGTGGTGAGGAGAACATTGAATATGTATGTCAAAGTGGATGATTCAGAAGGTCAGAAGGAGGACATATTTCACTGGAGATGTCATGTTTATAATATGTTATGTAGCTTAATTATAGATTGTGATAGTTGAACTAATGTAGCTTGTACTTAATTGGTAAGAAAGTTGAACTTACACATCACCAAACATCCCATACTTTATAAATTACAATGATTAAATGATGGTGGTGAAGTGAAAGTGAATAAGTAGTTGGTTGCTTTTTCTATTGGTAAATATTGTGATTGGGTGTTTTGTGATGTTGTGCAAATGCAAGCTAGTTATATGTTGCTTGGTAGACCATGGTAATATGATAAGAGAGTTATGCATGATGGAGTGACAAATAAGTATTCCTTTGAGATGAATAAAACACTTGTAACTCTTGTATTTTTGACACCTAAACAAATATATGAGGAGCAACTAAAATTGAAGAAGGAGAAGATGGTTGAAAATGAGAGCTTGTATATCAAGGGGACCTTCTTTGCTAACAAGGTTCTTCTTGGTTTTGATGATGATGCTATTATTTGGCTCGATACCAATTTATTGACCTTAAAAGATGTTTTCCAAGATACACATTCGAGGTTGAATCTTTCTAAAGAAGAGGAGGATGATACAAACCAAGTTAGGTCCAAATTTGACCTTAAAATGTCTGTTGATCAGTTTTACGAGATCAAACATATCTTTTAAACCGTACATCAAAAGGAGCTGAAATTTTACAAGGAGACACTAGACACATGAAACTATAGTTTAGTAAATTTTAAGGTAAAATGAAGTTCGGAAAAATCCTAATTTAGAGGGTCAAAGTTACTAGACAAATCTTGTCAAATCTGCCATACTAAACCTTTATGTACTGTTTGGGACATATCTAGAGATACAGGTGGATGTTTGTTGTGATTCAAGTTGGGATAAAAACTATACATCTCAATATTTCCAACCATATATGTTAGGTCTAATTTGGTCAGCAAATTAGAGAATAAACGTTAGTTTCTATTTGTTTGTTTATGGCAAAACAACTTTTTTTTGTAGGGACAAAGATCGTACACTAACTTATCAAAGATTAATTAGCTTCGTGGCATCATTTGCATACTTATAATTCTTAGATACAAAGTTATCTCTAAATCCAAGTCTTTTTTCAATAGAGATTTACATCTAGGTCAAGGTTCTATCAAACTTAATTTTTAACTTTTTAAGTTGTTATCTGCTTTGTTGGGGGCTGCTTGACCACGTGATCAAGAGGTACGCATCAACTATACAAGCTTTCTTTACTAGAATATATATTTTATGACCTACTTGACCTTTAAGAACATTTTTTCGGAAGAGCAGATTGCTCTCTCCATATGGCTAGATCCTGGACCCTATATATATATATATATATATATATATATATATATATTTATATCAAGGCCTTAATAACCATAAACTTAAGCAAGCCTTGCAACTTGAGCATTTTCTTCTTAAATCTCTTCAAGTATATTATAGTGACCTCATCCTCTTGTTGTGTAATAGTGAAAAGTTTGGTGGAGCTTTTTATTGTTGGGATATTTATGTTAAAGTGAGTTTTGAGCTTTGCATAAAGATCTTTAAAGTTTAGAATAAACCTAAACTCTAAATTATAATACCATGTTTGGGATGATCCACAAAATATAGTTAAAAGGATTTTATATGTAATGTTAGTGTCTTGCATGACCATCTCTAAAATACTACATCCATTCTACATATGCTTCATAGGGTCAATGAACCCGTCAAAGTTGTTCAGGGTTATATTTATAGAGATAAAATACCTAGGTATGCTATAGTTCAACACTTATTTTTTTTCCTAGTGGAATACCCTTTACCTAAAAGGAGGTTATACACCTTCATATCAAAGGCATGTATAACCATTAATTTAACTTCTTTTCAAGGCCTTATCAAATCAAGGTTACTAGAGTATAACCTTGATGAGGAACAATAACAATTATGATGACTGCTTTTATGATTATGATTATGATTATGACTGCATGTTGCTTTATTTTTATTTTTTTACTTTTATACGTGTCAACTATACGAACACTCTGTATGATAATGAGAGTGGGTTTTGAGAATAATGGTGTTACCTTCTAATCTCTTACATGTAATTCTAACCAACTTCTTCTAGAAATTAAAGTTGTTTTTATATACTAAAAGGAGCAGGTGGTGGTACTATAGGTGAAGCCACCTACTAAAGAAGAGGAAAAACCTTGATTAGTTTTTATATAATTAAACGAGTCTCCATGAGTATTCTCACTTATCAGGCTTGATCTTGGAGATTTAGAAAAGTTATTGATGTATTTATGGTGAGGAGGTCTATAACCTTCTCATATCCTAGAGTTTTTGGGTTATCTATTATTGAAAGAACTAAAAAGTTTATTAAAAGAAAAGGGAGATGAATTGGTTTTTATTTAGTATCTCATAAATAGCATCATAGACAAGCTTTTAACAAACCCCACTGAAATTATTATTTTCAATGATAAGTAACTAGGCTAAAAAGTTAAAGAAGAAGAATTACACTGGAAGCTTATGAACACTGGAAGTCTTACATGGAGATTTAGGGACCTTTGATGCTTAAGTTAGTAAAGTTCTATCATGAATGTTATGTGAGTTGTTTAAATTACAAAAAAAAAAGATAATAATCACAGATGTTGAGAGAATAAGGAATGTTTTCTATACGTCTAACATGAATGTGCTTAAAATTACATGTTTCATAGGTGTTTTTATACCTAAAAAACATAACAATTTGCATCGAAAAAAGGGCATATGCAAACCCTCAACCTAAAATTATAAAACTAGTGTTAAATAGGGCAATCCTCAACCAAAAAAATAATAAAGTAAGAGGAACAATATTATGATTAGGGGCAAAAATCCCTAGAAAATTAGCTTTAAAGGCTTGGATGAAATAAAATAATAAATTGCTACGTGAAATGCTAACCCTGTGATGAATCATGTAAATCCCTAACCAGGAAATAATAAAATTAAAAGAATATTTTTGTGTGTGAGTGGTGCAAATCCTTGGTTATTTAGCGAAAAACACAGATCAATTAAAGAATTATCTTATGCATGAAAATATTGAAAGTCAGTGTGAACCTCGTGCATAACAATGTAATTTTCAACTATAAATTAATAAAATTTAGAGAACATTTTATTATGATAACTGATGAAGAATCCCAAGATAGCTATGCCAAAATCGGATGAAATAATTAAAAATTTCTATATGCAAAAATATTGATGAACATGGATATGACAATGCATATAGGATTTAAACGAGTGACATTATTGTAATTCTTGACAAAATCCCCCTCCCTCTCTCAATAAAACTAGTCAGCCGTGCAAAGGGGTAAGAACTCAGAATTTATGATTTTATCCTTTTTTCTTCTTCAAATTTACTTGGGTTATGAGTTATGAAATGCGATTAAGTTATTTTCATCCATGATATCAGACCAAATTATGAGAAATTAGAGAGAAAAGGTGTTAGTGGATTTTTATGTTTGGATTGAAATGTTCATGATTCTTGAAATTAAGGTTCATATTGTTTTTGTGATTGAATGTTTAATTGGGTTATTTATTATCGCTATTGGGTTATGATAATGTATAGAAATGTTTTGAATTGGGTTAATTGTATGACGAGTTGGAAAATCCCAAAATTTATGAATTTAGGGTTTATGTAAATTTTTATTGATATGATAAATTGAGTGATTGCTAGTTACTTGGGGTTTATATGATATGATTGATGATATAATTGAAGAAATTAAAAACTAATTTTGAGAAATCAAGACTTTAGTAACCTATCATATTTGGATATTTTAAGGATTTAGAAATTTGATTAAATTAGAATGATTTTGGTGTTTTAAATAATGTTTTGAAATGCTTGAGATTATGTATGACTTTTGAAATGTGGAATTATAAAAAGTTAGTTAATGTTGTTATATATTGGAAAGAGAAAAATATGGAGATTTGTAAGATTGTGTAATGTGAGTATTTTAATGATGATGTTATATTTAAATTTAATTAATATGATAATGGGATTGTGTTAGTTATATTTTTGCAAATCATGTGAAAAAGAATGCCTAAACCTTAGAAAATTTTTGTTAAGGTTGAAAAGATGGAAGTGTGGAATGTTAAGGAATTGAGTAAATTTTGGTGTTTTAGATATTATTGTTATACTTAAATTGAGTGGTGTGATTATAGAAGTGAGTTAATTTTGACGGAAATTTACGTGGAATAAATTAGTTAATATTGATTTATGTTGTTAAATGTGTGAAAGAAAAGAAGAAAATGTGGAGATTGGTAGAATTGTGTAAATGTTAGTATTTTAATGATGTTGTAATATTTAGAAAGATATTAGAATTTTACAATTTTAAAGGCTAATGTGATTGATTATGGAAATGCATTTGCTAGGAAAATAAGAATTTGTTCTAATTGTGAAATCATGTGTAAATTAATTATTATGTAGGCCTCATTAATTATAATTGCAATAGAATAATGGATGGTTGTATGTTTTACATATTAGAAAGGGAGTTTCATAAATGAAATTTGATAATTTTGATGTGGGAAGGTTTAATTAAACTAAAAAATGGGATAGATTGTGTTGATAATTAATGAATTTGATGGAAATTAAAGGAGATTGAAGTTAAATTTGAAATTCTAATATTTTCTTGAGTGTGACCGAACAAAAAAAAAATATGCATAAGAAAATTTATGCTAAACATATAAAGATCGTAGTGTGAAGGCTTGAGCAATATATGTTAAAATGATGAAATAGGCTAAAACTTGTACAATTGTTTATGGTAATGTGTGTATTTATATGTCCGACTAACTTGGTTGTTAAATAAGTGAATATGCGTGTTGGCCAAATAGGATATTAAAATTTTATCACTGGAGATTTTAAAAGAGATGTTTTAAGTAAGACTCATTTTCTCAGGAGCACTTTCAACAAGAACTTCAGGTAAGGGTTTCCTTTTTGCCATTTAATTAATTTAGTTGTTCATGTAAATGTTAAAATACAAATTGTATGCTTATTTCTATATATCAAGAACAAATGTTCATTATCAGAACTATGGTGTTATGGAAGATCAACTATGTTTTTATGAAATGATCAACAATGATTTGAAAATATTAAAAAAATTAATTTTAAACCAAAATTTTTAAAAATTTTAAAGGAAATGTTTTTAAAATTTTAAAGGAACTCGATTGGAAACTTATTCCCAAACATTAGCTATGTACCAACAACACAAATGATAGGTAGATAAAATTGAATTCGGGTGTTCCTACCTACATGTGATGGTGTTGGATCCGGACTTACCCCATTATGGACATCCCAAGTTCAAATGAGGGTTGATATATAATGTGCTAGTTGTAACAACTAGGCCATGTTGAACACTGTGCACGCCTCAGAGTTTATGCCACTGTTTTTTTTTTTTTTTGGTCGCCTAGACCCAAAGTGAGAGTTAAATTCTATCCGAGCAAGAAGGGCTCACATGGGACTGATGGCTAAAGATCTTGATGAGCTTTGTGTTTTTATTTTGTGTCAAGATTTGGTAATGGATAGGGTAAGCCTCGAGTCAAATCATAGGATCCAATCATGTGTCTCTTATTACAGATACGTTAGTTTTGGGTCTAAGAAGTATGATTGCTTTAATGCTGTTATAATCACTAGCATATGCATGATTCAATTTTGTAGACGACGCTGAGCAGCTGATGTCATGTCCTCCAGACAACCTTTTTCAACCATGGGTGGCAATAGTCAAGCTGGCCACTTCACGTGGTCCATAGGAGACGTCGAGCCAATCCTCTATCTTCTCAGCACGCAGATAAGCTTTTACCAGATTATTAGCTCCTTCACCAGATTCCTTATCCATTTTGATCGGTCAGCAATGGCGCCTCTGATTTGGACTTCGCGTTCTAAATATAAGTTTGGCAACGAGAAGATATACATGTCTTTGTAAATCTCGAAAAAGTTATTTTTCATGTCCGGTTATTTTTTACAACCCCATTTCTAATGTTAAATTTGCTCATCAGTCGAAAAACTCGGACTGTGCTAGAATAGATGCCATTAGCACTCGAAAAAAGTTATTTTTCATCTTTCTAATGTGTTTGATATCGTGGTCGTGATTGTGGTTGTGGTTTGAAAAAAATTATTTTATAAAAGTATTTTTAGTTGAGATTGGTTTGGAAAAATATATATTCAGTTAAAACTATGGTTGAAATTGAGGTTGAACAAAAAATAGTTTAATATGTTTGGTTAAAAAAATGATTTTCAAATTAAGGTTATAAAATAATTAATATATATATATATATTGATGATTTTTAATTTAAATATTATAGATTTAAGTACTGTTATTACATCATGAAATAAATAATATTGATATCAAATATTTTTTATTATTCCATTAAACTACGTGCAATTTCATCACGTACAAAATCTATCCAACAAAGACTATATTTTTCATGGTTTATTAAGCGCGCAACAACATCAGGTGAAAATATCATTAAGAACAAAATTTGAATTGCAATCAAATTCTGCAAATGTTACATCGTCAAATGATCTCCTTCTAATTTTTCGAATAAAACATAATTAAAAATAAAAATAAAAAATGATTTTTTTTTAACTGGGTCGGATCCGGCAAGAATAAAATTGGTAAGAACAAAATTGGGATTGTGATCAAATTCTGCAAATGCTATGTCATCAAACGATCTCCTTCTAATTTTTTGAATAAAACACAATTAAAAATAAAAATAAAAACTTAATTTTTTTTAACTAGGTCGGACCCGGCAAGAATAAAATTGGGATTGCGATCAAATTCTGCAAATGCTACGTCGTCAAACGATCTCCTTCTAATTTTTCGAATAAAACACAATTAAAAAAATAAAAATTAAATTTTTTTAACCCGGTCGGACCCGGTTCAATACATTTAGCTTTGGACCGGACCCGGTCGGTCCGGAATAGTAACAGGAACAGTGGAGAGTGACTTCATTGCGTTCCACAGGTTTGCGGAAAGCAGCAAAGAGCTGCTTTCCGCAAACCTGTGGTTATAACTCATTTTAGTCGGCCCCACATGAACAGTATATCGTGGTTTTTTTGTTACCAAACGTTTAAGGTTGTGGTTTGCTTTAAAAGCAACTGCAATTGCGTAAACAAACACCACCTAAGACTTTCGTTTTCAACACTTGAAAATGGTGGCGGAAAGAGACTAAAAATTGTTGTTGACAATAATGGGCCTACTTGAACAAGCAAGACACGCCTTGCAAATTTTGTTCACGATGTCACAATTCATAAATCAGTGACGGGTGATTATGAATATTTAGTTTATAAACATGCAATATTATAAGATTATAGTAAATTTACAATAAAAAAACAATATACAACTTGCATATACTAAATATATGTTGAATCATGCATAAGAAATTAAAACTAATTTATAGCATGCAAACTAAGCATATATTGAAATTAACTTACACAAAAACCAATATAGAATAAGTACTTGTTAAAACACTTAAAGTATAATCAATTTTCAAAATTATTGTTGTCAATGATTAACCATTTAAGCATATATTAAAATTATACTTAAACAATAATTTAAGGCTTTATTTCTCATTACTTTATGCAAAAATTGATTTCAATAAGCCTCACAAAATTACAACAACACCATTTTGTTTAGATGCATTTCTAAATAAGGTCCAACGTGTTAGTTTAATATATCATGTAACCAATCAGTTGGTTACATGTGGCATTATTATATTTATGTAAATACATATTTATTATTAATAAAGGCTTAATTTATCTTTAATATTCATATAATATTATATTAATGAATCTAATATTTTATTTATGAATCCAGAGCAAAGATAAACTCAATGTGACAAAGATGCTTTGCAAAAGAAATTATAAAATTATTATAATTATGGGATTCTTATTGTATCAAAGCATGATTCCTATTGTATCAAAGCATTATTTCTAAAATGTTTCTGGTCGATGCTCTTAAAAACTAGACATTTATTAGAGTCATAGAGATTGATACATATTATGTTCTTTTTTTTATGAAAGAAAGCAGTTGTTCTCATAAGTTGAGGTATAAGAAAAACTAGAACTAATATGTAGGTGCTAGTCATAAAACATGTACACTGCACTGATCTGCATGAGAATTTCATATGGAGACATCATCTATGTTTATAGAAAAGCTCACATAACGGTTATGTAAATGATCCTTAGACTTAAGATCACTAATTTATCTTATATAGAGTGTTGTTATCCTCTTTTGACCAAATAAAAAAATCAAGAAAAAAATATAAAAAAGAAATCCAAAATAAAAAAGGATATACATGACTAAAGCCTAGAAGATTGTCCAAGTTAGTGGTGAAAGACCAAAGTGACAAGTGGAAAAGTAGGAGGACCAAAATGTATAAAACTAGCAAAATTGACAACCCAATTCTAATAGATAAAAGGCCCCGTTGGTGAAAATATTTTTATTTGGAGTAAAGAAATACAAATTTGGATAGATAAGGACTCAATGAAAATTTTGGAAGGCTTAATTAAATATATTGAGGACTTAATTACAAGAAAATTTGATTTTTAAAGTCAATGTAGGCTTTAATTGGAAGAAATTAAAGTCTGGGGGTCGAGTTGTAATTTTAAAGAGTTAATTTGGTTAAATCACGAGATTAATTACATAAATATTGAAGTTTGATGGGCAATTAGAGACTCGATCGAAAAAATCTAAAACTAAAGACCAAGCTGAAAAAGGTGTGTGATTGTAGGGGCTAAAATTGACCAAATCAGGGGTCAAATTAAAAAAAATTAAAAGTTTGAAAGTCAATTAAGGGTTTACGTACACAAATCAGAAACCAAGGATCAAGATGAAAATAACGCTGAACTTTAGAGTTGATGATTGAGTTTGACAAGAGTAAATTTGCATGAAATTAACAGTTTGGGAGGTAATTACAAGTGCAGTTAAAAGAAATTGGAAGAATAGGGACTAAAGTGAAAAATTTCAAATTCCAAGTTAAAAATCCTAATTTCTAGGGTTTAGCCTAGAAAATGCATCAAGTAGGCACTTTCAAACGAATAAATGTGATGTTTATGACCACCTTTAGGGTTGTAACCACCACCATTCAACTAAAAAACACATTCTTTACAAATATCAAATACTCTCATTAAATGTTTATATCCTATTTTCTTTCAAGAACTCAACAACATCTTGTCTTCGATCAGCCATTACTGTATTTTTTTAATTTTAGGCTGATCGGGATAACACTTTTAAATGAATAAATATGGAGTTAAGGACCTCTAAAATGAGTAAAGATGGATCCAAACAAAAGGTATGCTTCTCCTTTACTACAATCAGGTGGTCTTCAATGATGTTTACACCGGAGTTGCTATAATGAAGCCTCGAAAGTGGGTAACTCAGTCATCGATAGTTGTGATACCCATTTCACAAAACCACTAATTTTTTTTTTTGTGTTTACACTTCAAGCCTTCTAAGTAGGTTCTTATCAAAGGTTGGTCATATTTCTCTCAATATCAAAAGGCCAGAAACGAGCTTCTTGGTCTCCAAGTTTGCAAAACCACCAAAACCTCTAAAAACCAAGTTTATTGCAAAACTACCATTGTAAAACCAGCATAAGTACAGAGTTCACAGTTGTAAAATGTACACTAGAACCCTCTCATTTTGATTAAAAGGTAAAGTTTTGATCAATCTATGTTTAAATCTATAAAAAAAAAACCTTAGCAAAACTCTATAAATACCCCATGGAAAATTAAAGCAAAAAAGAGGGGAAAAAAGAAAAGATTGATAAAGAAACTCTAAATGTGAAGGTTTAAGAGCTTAGCACAAGTATTTCGTAAGTTTTAAAAGGGCAGCAAGTTTGTGAAAGCAAACTTCATAAAGGAAAGCAAATAGGGTAGTAGCTACTCTATGAGCTTGAAGGTATTACTTTCTAATATAAAATAGGAGTCTATGCGGCTTGCTTGAGTTGTTTTTTATTGTCATTTGATTTGTATTTATGTTTACAAACATGGAGATGGAGTTTGGAATGCTTGGCAAGTAGTGTTGTAGTTGCCCATTTAATTACTATAATAGTCCATTTTTGTTTTCTAAAGCTCTTTTAGATTATTTTTTATGTTTTAGATGTAGTAAAAATCTTCTATTTAAGTTGTATATTCTTGATAAAATAGTGTTGTTTTAGTTTAACTTAAGTAATGCATGTTGAAGTT
Source organism: Populus deltoides (assembly GCA_015852605.2). Taxonomy (NCBI): domain Eukaryota; kingdom Viridiplantae; phylum Streptophyta; class Magnoliopsida; order Malpighiales; family Salicaceae; genus Populus; species Populus deltoides. The sequence continues at coordinate 15,800,228 of CM027574.2, read as the reverse complement.
ATGATGTTTATCTTGGATTTTCTAGGTTCGTTCATGACCAAAATGAGTTTAGAAAATCAATTTTGAATCCATATTGCATGAACATATAAATTGTTTTAAGTTGATAGTTTTTTGATTTAGTATCTTTTGCATGATTTTGATGTTATTTATTGATTCTTTTAATTCAAATATGATTGGTTATGGTAATGTGGTTTGTTGGAACTAAGGAAGCATATTTTAGAGGCATAAAAGGCTATTTTCTAGGTTTGGTAGCATGATCTTCATTTCTAGGTTTGTTGGGTAGTGCTCTTCATGTTCTTGGAAAGAACATTATCTTAGCTCTATAATTTGAACCGGTTTTGGTTCAATTCTTTGTACAGAACCGTTCGAGCAACTTGATTAGTCAATAATCTAGGGTTTTAGTTTTGAACTGAAACCTATATTAACAAAATCATAGTCTTTGAGTGATAATCGAAGTGCATGAATACTAGATTATTGATTCGTGCATGATTTTCATCATATCTATGTCCTTGGTTTATCCATTTTTGGTCTGATTTGAAATCCATATTTGTTCTTCGGTGTTTTTCATGTTCTTGGTTTTCCTAGGTTTTGATATGTTTTGATAAAGAGTTTTTAAGTTTTTTGTTGTTTTTAGTTTGATTTTTTTTATTCTGGTTTGGGTTTAGGTTTGTTTTTTGGGTTAAACCAGTGGACTTTAATTCTGTTTATAGTTGAACCAAAAGTTTTAAGTCAACTTGGTCAAGTAAAAAAAAAATTTAATGATTTTTAAGTACCAGGAGTTGACTAGAAAATTTTTAGAATTATTTTGGATATTCACTTATTTTAATTGGAAGTATTTTTTACCACAATATACGAGTTGTGAAAAACACTTTCGTCTCTCATGATAGATGAACCTTGTCAAGGCACCTACATAAATTCTTCTTATAAGAATTTACCTAGGCATACAAGCCTATAACAAATTAAAAATGCTAGATTTATTCATGAGCGTAAATATTTGTTCTGAACCATAGACGGACCAGCGGTTAGGAACCCATCAACACCTTTAAACCACATCCATACCATACAATGTAATTTACCTTAAGTAAGGAGTACTAGGGGTGCTAATACATTTCCTAGCCATAATTAGTAGCTTATCATGAAATTTCAAATAAGGTCAGTCCACCCGAATGTTCTAGTGACCCTAAACCAAACAACTAGGTGGCAACTCCTTGACATACCCCCTCGTTATGCGCATTATGTGCAATATAGAGAATACTATGCTTTGATCTTGTTATGTGTTATCTTAATCGAGATAACGAAGGGGTAGACATTAGGTATAGCATGAACTATATGAAGGTACTTAAGTGATCAATAGACGATTCATCATCATAGGTAAATTAGGGAAAATGTTCTATTTATTCTCAAATAATATTGATGGAGAAATTTATGGCCAATGTAGAATGAGATTTGAAAAGATTTTCAAATTTTATTCAAACGATCAATGACTATTATGTAGAGAACAAGCATGATTTAACATAGCAAACATACTACATGTTTTAATGTTAAATCAAAATATTATTGATGAAAGGATATTAATTATATTGAGCAACCGATTACTGAAAGATTAAGTCAAATCACAATAACTTTTCCAATATTTGAGGGATCATGATACATTACTAGACGATACAACTAATCTTAAAATATAAATTAATTATTTATTGAATTGATAATAAATTAAATTGTTTAATTTATTTAATTATATTTATTTAGAAGTATAATTTATATTTGGGCTAACATATTAGAAACCTAATGGGTCATACACATTAAGAACCATTAGTTAGAAATTAAACTAGGATGATTTAATTAAGAATGACTTGATTAAAATATATTTTAGAAATTAAAAACTAGAATATAATTAAACAAATATTATATTTCTAAACCTAGAAAAATCAAGTAAAGACTTGATTGAGTTAATTTTCTAATAAGTATGTTAGAAAATCAGGACCAAATATTTTAGTTTTTTTTTTGTTTTTACTTCTTCTAGGCTCAACTTCTTCTTTTTTCAATTGATGATAACTACTTAAGTTAGCCTCAATTATTCTTTTAAGTGAAAGCTTTTCTTATGTTTTTTTCAATGAAAACACATCTTCAAATAATGTAGCAATTCTTGATTTCATTATAATATTAGGATGAATGTCTTCAATACTTGACTTGTGTATAAGAAATTGATATGCATTACTATTATAAGCACATTCAATAAAAACATAATCCATAATTTTAGATCTTATCTTGACCATTTTGAGATTCGTTATTTCAATCTTTGCAAGACGACCACACATTAATGTATTTATAGGAAGGTCTTTTATTTTTTTCAGAATTTATATTGTGTTTTCTTTAGCTTCTTATAGGGTACTTTGTTGAGTATATAATTTATAGTCAAAATTGCCTCCCCCTATAACTTATCAAGTGCTCTCGAACTTATCAAGATGATAATCATCATTTCTTTTAAAGTTTGGTTTTAAGTTTAATATTATAATTTTATTGAGGTGAATAAGAAACAATAGTTTGGTAGATAATACTATTTTGAGAATAAAATTCACCAAAAAATGCTTCATATTCTCCATCTCTATCACTTCTACTTACCTTTATTTTTTTATCAAGTTTATTCTTATAATATTTAAACATTTCAAGAGCTTCATATTTGTTTCTAAATACATATGTATAACAATATATTGTACAAATATCTATAAAAGTAATATAATACTTTTTCTCACCTCTAGTTTGCACAAATTTTAAATCACTAATATTCGAGTGAATTGAGTTTACAGGTTCACTACTTATTTTAATTGTTTAAAAAAAGGTTTTGTGAATTTTGATTATATACAAACCTCAAACTTATGATTTTTCTCAAAATCATACTTAGTAATAAATCAAGATTTATTAATCTTTTATAGAATCATAATTCATATGACCTAATATGTCATGCAGCTTGTCATAAGACTCAAACAAATAAGGAAAAAGGCATCATCATCATCATTATTCATGGTTACAATGGTCATTATATTTATTTTAAAAAGGTCATCACTTCAATACCTATTTTCTACAAATATATCATTTTTAGAGAGTAAAACTTTATCACTCTCAAAGACCATCTTAAAACCATCTTTGCTCAATAATAAGTCTGCCACTAATTTTTTTCCTAATGTTAGCAACATGAAACACATTGTGAAGGATGCGAAGTTTTTCAGAAGTCATTTTCACTGTGACCTTCCCAAAACCTACCTTGGAGGTTGATGAATTACCCATGTAAAAATGTCACCATCCATTTCTTTTTAAGTGAAGGATATTTTTTTTTAATGCATGCATGTCTCGTTCTACTAGTATCAACCCACCACCAATATGCAATTTTTATCAAGTTAACTTTGAAAACAACATCAGACCAGTTCATTCTTGAAACTTCATTAACAAGGTTGATACTAGTTAACTTGATAATGGCTTCAGCAATCTTTTTCTTTTTAAGGTTTATTTTTTAGCCCTATTTCTACAATTCTTAGCCAAGTGCCTAATATTGTTGCATATAGAGAATTTACCATTGAATTTTTTTGAAATTCATTTTCCCTACACAAAAAGCTTTTTATTGTATAACTTCATCATTTATTCCATAAAATTTGTATTATAGGTGATACTACGAGAGTTGGCTCTTATTTCAAACAATTTATTGTCCTCTTTTATCCTTAGCCTCAAGATTAAGTCTTCAAGTTCCATTTCCTTGTACTTATACTTAAGGTAATTCTCAAAGTCTTTCCAAGATTATCATAAGTTTTTAATAATCACAATCACTTGGAATGATTTTCTTAGAACCATACCTATAGCATGAATATCATACAAGATGAGTTGAAACTCTTGAACCTAACTTATAATGGTGTTTAAATCAACCATTTTGAAATTCAGAAATTTGCTAACTATGAACTTTTTTCATACTAACATCTTCAACAATATGCTTTTATCCAAAGCCTCCCAAAATGTCTTTACATTCTTGATTAAACCATACACATCATCTAGTGTATTGTCCAATCCGTTCAAGATGTATTTCTTGGACACAACATTATTATAATTCCATGTGTCCATAGTTATGATAACAACAAAATCAGATTCATTATCTGATAGCTTTAGTGCTTTTTCCGACAAGAAATTTACTAAGTTCAAGATGGTTAGATAGAATAACATTTTTTGTTGTCACCTCTTAAAGTTTAATCCATTGAACTTTTCAGGTTCCTTACCATGTATCATAAAAAGTGATGGTAGAATCTTCTCAACTGAAGTAGTATTTGTTAAAGCGATACTGCAACAACTGATTCTAGAGTTTATGTCATGATAATCTTTTTATAAAATAATAGCCAAAATTATATAAATAAATTTGGCTTCTCAAATAAGTATAAAAATATATAGAACTAAAATAGAATTTTAATAAAATAAAGTTTGATAAAATTTTATTATAATTATAAAAAGCTAAACAAATAAATAAAACCTTTTCAATTATACAAGATAATATAAAACATGTTATGGTAGATTTAGTTAAGAAAAGGTACCATTTTAATATGCATCATATTGTAATAATATTATTTAATAAAATTAACCAAATAGCACATAGAAGTGATGTAGGAGACTTTTTCCTAACTTGTAGCCTTATATTAATGGACATAACTTTTGATTTATTCATTAGATTGAACTGAAATTTTGTTAGGGATTCTAGAGGCTCTATTTTTTATAGATTAAAATTTTATATCCATTTAAGTTTGGGAAGGCCTTTAAATAAAACCCATAAGTTATTATTCGGGATTTGCAAATATTTTCCTAGTTAATTTATGATTTTTTTTACTTGATTAAGAGCTCTTTTATTATGTTTTCAGATATTTTTAAGGCTTTTTGCTAGTATATAAGAAACCTAGAAGAGCTCTAATATGAAGTCTTGATTAGAATATTTATATGGTGAAATATTTAGCAATAAAGTTTTGAGTTAGGGTTTGTCGCGTGACCCTATTTTGTAGAATTTTGTGATGCTTGTTCTTGATATCTTTCTTGTATTGTGTCCATCTACATTAGTTGATATTATAGCTTAACAATTCCTAATGGTTAGTTATTGTATGTTGTTGAATAATCATGAATGAAAAAGGTGGTAAAATATGACGTGTTAATGTAAGAGGGGATGAAGAGGTTTTTTATTAGGAAAAAAGACATTTAAGAACTAGTGATACAAGAAACATAAATATGGATAGCAAAATTAATTGATAATTGGCATAAGGAGCCTAAAGGATCATAAATAGAGTGATCACATATTATGGTTAGCTTTGTAAACTCATTTTAGAAGCAAGAGCATAAGAAGCAACCTCTTGATTAGGATGAGTACCATGAAAATTTAATTTTTTGGATAATACTTATTAATTTCGTGAGAACCTTATAAGCAAAGGATTTTATTGATTGGTTGAATAAAGTAAAAATAATTTTTCGAGTACATGAAGGTTCTAAAATAGATAAGGGTAAAGCTAATTACCATAAAATTAAATATGAGAACTTTTGCTTAATGGGAGCAATTGAAAAGGTCTTGAGAAAGAAAAGTAAAATATAATATCAATGATTGAGAAAAGATAAGGAAGAAAATGAATGACCACTTTTTTTTATTTGGGTATACTCAAACCGTTTTACCAACAACCCTATGCATTGAGATATGATGAGAGAATTATTGATGAATAAATTGATAATTTCTATCAATTGATAACTAGGAATGATATTTCATAAACAAAAAAGTAGTTTGTTGTTAAGTACCTAAGTGGATTATAGTGGTCCTACCAAGACATGTTATGTTTATAATCCTTGTGAAGAATTTCAAAAGCTTATCAAAGGTCTTTGAATGTGGAGAAACCTCATATTGCTAGGGTAACTAATAAAGGTGAATTTCAATTTAACCAAAATAACACAAAGGTACACACCAACTAATAAAAGTTAATTGTGTAACCTAAATCAGCAACTAAACAAATCACAAGTCGGGGTTTGAGTTCTAGATTTAGTTTTGAATTTTGGTGTTTTAGTGTGGTAAGTTGGGTATCAAACTTCTAAGTGCTATAAACAAGAGAGCCATTCGTGTATAAATTTATTAGTAGAATAACCTAGCAAAAAGACAAGTAATCTTACTTATGATGATTCAAATGGTAATAATAAGGTTTTATAAGGTGATGATGGCATTACTTTGGTCACCTAAAAGAACTTGTTTGCTTTTAAATATGATTTGGGTGAGGATTGGTTATGCACGAGTCTTCTTCTTTTTTTCAATTTGTATCATCAAGGACAAGGTATGTGATTTGATCATTGGAAGTGATAGTTATGATAATGTGGTGTCATTTGATATGGTAGAGAAGTTACAGTTAAAGATAGAAGAACACCTCAATCTCTACAAATTAAAGTGGCTTAATCGAGATAGTAAGGTAATCATGGATGAACACTGTCTTGTTTTGTTTTCTATAGGAAATTGATATTTTGATAATGTTGGTGTTATATAGTGTCTCTAAATACATATCATCTACTACTAGATAGACTATGACAATATAATATGAATGTCATGCATGATGGATGGTTTAATATGTATACCTTCAGTATAAAGGAGAAATATATAGTATTGGCGTCTAAGAGAGATGAGGCAATTGCTAAGAGAAAGAGTAAAAACATGTTGTTTTTATCCTAGTTTTGGAGAAGAAGAAGAAGAAGAGAGATATGAAGAAGAGTGGAGAATTAGAATGATGTAAAAAATGGTACATTGTGGAACAAGCCATTAATGACTAATAAATTGTTTTTTATAAAGATTAGAAGTGCTCTAAGAATTTATTCTTGACCCTCTTTATATGAGTTGGCTAACTATACATTGCCAATATGCTAGAGGTCATTGGAGCACAAATGATACTAAAATCATTTTGAATAGTCGACAACAATGGGAACATAGCAAATGAATGGTCAAAACTCAAGGAAGGGTTCTTTCCAACTTATGAAGACTGATGCTTCAGAGTTTTTCCTAACTTGTAGCCTCATGTTAAAAAACATAACTTTGGATCTATTGATTAGATCAAACTGAAATTTTTCTTTGAGATTTTAAAGGCTATTTTTTTTTATAGGATTAAGATTTTAAAATCATCTGAGTTCAAAAAGACTTTCAAACAAGGCCTATAAGTTATTGCTTGGGATTTACAATATTCTTTGTTGATTTAGTATTTTCTTTTCTATTTGATTTATAGCTTTTTTATTACTTTATATACCAAAACTGATATAGAATGAATTCTAGTAACTACCAGAATAAATTCACTCCATTATCAGTTCTGATTGCCTGTTATAAAACAAGAATTATACATGATAATCTTTGTTTTAAATCTAAATTGTCCAGTTTTGAATAAACTTTTCCAATTCTTCTATTATGGGCTGATAAAAAATAATTATTTATGGATCAAATAATTTAAGCAAACCTAACAGTTTTGATTTTAAATCTGATATTTTTTTAGTTGAAAAAATTATCCAACTTTGAAGCAACTATACAAATTATTTTTTTCGTTAGCTAACAAAAAATATTTTTTTATGGGCTAAAGAATTGAATCAAACCTCACAATTTTGATTTTAAATTTGAAGTTTTTTAGCTAAAAAACCTATGCAGGTTTAAAAAATTATTTTATTCATAAGCTAAAACAATTACTAAAATAAATTCTCTCCATTATTAATTTTGATTACCGAATATAAAACAAGAATCAAACTTGATAATTTTGATTTTAAATTTAATGTTTTTTTAGCTAAAAACATTATTTGTATTTGAAGAAATTAATTCTTTTATTCAAGTTTCGATTGCCTGTTATAAAACAAGAATTATAGATGATAATCTTTGTTTTAAATCTAAATTGTTTAAACTTTTCCAATTCTTCTATTATGGGCTAATAAAAAATAATTATTTATGGATCAAATAATTTAAGCAAACCTAACAGTTTTGATTTTAAATCTGATATTTTTTTAGTTGAAAAAATTATCCAACTTTGAAGCAACTATATAAATTATTTTTTTCGTGAGCTAACAAAAAATATTTTTTTATGGGCTAAAGAATTGAATCAAACCTCACAATTTTGATTTTAAATTTGAAGTATTTTAGCTAAAAAAACTATACAAGTTTAAAAAATTATTTTATTCATAAGCTAAAACAATTACTAAAATAAATTCTCTCCATTATTAATTTTGATTACTTAATATAAAACAAGAATCAAACTTGATAATTTTGATTTTAAATTTAATGTTTTTTTAGCTAAAAAAATTATTTGTATTTGAAGAAATTAATTCTTTTATTCAAGTTTGAAGAAGTATAAATCTAAACCCAAGCCTAAGATACGTTCTTAGATTAGAATAAACCAAAACTCAGCTCAACCCAAGTCGCAAGCATGTCTGACTTATGTCTATAACTATTGATGTAGGATATTTACAAAACCGTCAAGTGTACTTCTGCGCAATTAGTGGTGATTCAGATACCATAAGCATCCAGGTAGAACAACAAGCCATTGATTGCGTAGAAAAGTCAAACCAGAGAGGAAAACTCTTGCCCATGTTAAAGATTTAGAACCCTACAAAGCCATTCGCATGCGCTTAAAACATATAATTGGCAAAGCTTTTGCCTAGAGGTGTCAACACAAAGGTTGTCAATTTCATTTCGTTTTGTTCGGAATAGTCGAAATATTTCATATCAATTCAAAAAACAAAACAAAATGGAACAAATTTCATCTCATTTTAAATTTTTGTCCGTTCTGGATTTTTCGGCTAAATTCTGCCCGGAACGTTCCGGTTTCATTCCACATGTTCCGTTCCGCTTTTGAAAAGCCATTGAATCAAATTGAACTTTGTTCAATTTAATTAATTAAACCACCCAATTATAAAAAATTATTTTTCATTACTATTTTCAATAACAATGATATTGAAAATAATATTGAAAATTATTATTACTATTTTCATTAACAATGATATTAATTTTTTAAAATTAGATTTATCACTAAATATATGGTTTATATTCATATTGTTTTTTCATGTTTATACTTTGTAGAAATTTGAGCAAAACAATGGATGCTTTAGATTCCATTATCCTTGATAACATTGACCTAACTTTCTATTTAAAATATTTGTGTTAAAACATTTTACTTTCATAATATTTTGTTTAAGTTGAATTACTTTAAGTTAAAGATTTATTTAATCTTGACTATTTAGAAATATTTTAAATTTTAAAATTATATTTGTTTGGCATTGTGTTTGTATTGTATAATTTATAATTAATTTATCTTGAATTTGAATTATATTTATTTTATATACACACACATATACATAAACAATACAATCCTAAAACGGCACGCCAAAACACTCTAAAAACTAAAATATTTCAATCTAATTAAAAAGACAATATATCTACCAAAACAGAATTGACACCCTTCTTGAACACCCCTTCTGCATCTGCTTAATCCCTGTAAGAATCCCAGAATGCAATCCAGAGGTGTGATCATTTTCAATTTCCAAATAAAATTTAAGGAGTCAAATGAATGAGGTTTATTACCCAATCACTTGTACGCACGCGTATGGTACGACGGTACCATAGAATATTGACTTGACAAAAATATTCCTTGAGCAATTTTTCTACTCATGCCTGGATTGCACATTTATATTTTACGTGAGCACCTTAGATAGTACTGCTATCAATTTGCAAAGTAGCACCCTGGAAAAAAATAAATAAATATATATATATATATAACCTTAAAAATAAAAAATATGTATATATCTCAAAAGTAACCATTGGAATTTTTTAACAACCTAATTGACCAGAGCGGCAAACACTTGTATGATCAAATTTTAATAACAATATTTACATAAACTATTAATAAAAAGGAATTAAATCTAAAAACCATAACCCTATGACTAAAAGGACAAGGTTTATTATTGTGTAGTAATAATAACGCCGCTAACCTGAAGAAGAAGAAGAATAAAATTAATTAGTACTTTTAAAGACTTCTCCATCTGGGGCTATGTACAGGCACTGTGGGTGAGAGAGGAAATGAAGACGGCGAAAGCAAAGGATATGGAGACCGCGGTGAATTCAAGCATCCAAAAGGCAAAGGTGACGTTGGCAATTGAAACTGCGGCTGTTCATGTGCCTGTGGCGCTACCATTCCCGCTGACTGCGAGGGATCTATTCCTTGTTGCTGGGGCGGGACGGGAAATTGCTGCTTTGAAGCTGTTTGATTGTTCCATCTAGGTGAAACAAGCGGTGCCAGCGGCGAGAATCCCGAGAACTGCTTGTTAGAATCAACAGCCGAGATCGTGTTCTGGAGATACCGCATGTAAGCAGAAACTGGAGACTCAGCCGCCGCGTGAACCGCCGGGAATGGCGGCAATGGTGAGAGAGGTGTCGTTGACCGTTGGATGAAGGTGTTGGTGGCGGAGGGGTTTGAGGCGGTGGTGAGTAGTTTTTGTTGAGGAGGGGGGATGACGCTGTTTAGCAGAGGAGGAGGGCGGTTGCTAACTTGAACCAAGGGTGGAGGACGAATACGTTGTAAGCGAGTGCTTTGAGGTTTGGGTGGGTGTATTGGTGGAGGGGTAGAGAATCTCTCGTGAGCTGGAGATCCAGTTAGTTTTTGTACCAGGTCACGGAAATCACTCTTGTTTATATTGTAAACAGGAGGCTGCTGCTGCCCCTGCAGATCTTGATTTGGCGGCTGTTGTGATGATGGCTGTGGTTGCAGCTGATTTGGCTGATCAAAAGGGTTTTTTTTTATGGTGGAGGTGGCGGTGATGACGGGGGGTTTGGAGATCTTGTGAGAGAGTTTGTTGAGGTGTTTGAGATAGTGATCTCTGTTGTTGATGGTGGTGCTAGTGCTATTAACACTGGTGATTGTAGAATCACCGGAGGATTGACAGCCTCTATCCATTATAGAAGCAAAAACCACTCTCTTTCTTTCTAGATCTAATCCAATGATATGGTGATAAATATTGCTGCAAGGCGAGGTTATTCTCTTCTTCTTTGTGGCGGACTTCAAAAGAGGTGTTTTAGATAGAGTAGCAGCAGGATCGCACAGATTAACAGATGACGTAGAGAATTAGTAGAAGTGGAGAGAGAGAGAGGAAAAGGGCAAAGAGATGTGATGGTGAGTTTATTATGGTGTGGTCTTTGCTTTTTACTGATTGGTTTTTGGAGGCTTAAAAGAAGAGAAAGGACAAGACCCGTATAAGGAGGAAGGCACGCACCCTCTCTCTCTCTCTCTCTCTCTGTCTGAGAAATCACTTAATCTTGGATCTATTCTTATCCTCGGAGGAGTGTTAAATAGTGTGTCTCCGTCAACAATGGTTGTGTTTTTCTCTCCCTTGTCTGTTTCCTTTGGTCAAAACAACCCAATTAATACTCGCTGCGGGACTGTCTCTGGACTTTCCCCTCGCACCCACCCAAAATTAAAAATTACTTCGTATTTTCCTTGTTTGTGACTGAGCATCTCCTTGACTGATCCCGTTGCTCCAAGTGATTTGCCTTGCCTTTTCTTTTCTTTCATTCTTCCACAGAGGATGTTGTATTTTATTCTTAAAAAAAAATTAGGATAATAGCATGATTAATAATATGTTTGGTATGGTGGTTGAATCCTCTTTTTGTTATTTTTTTTAATTATTTTTTTATATTTTTTTAATCATTTTAATGTGCAGATATTAAAAATAAAAAATAATTTATATATATATATAAATATATATATATATATATATATTTCCAACCAAAAATAATTTCTACTGTTATACCAAAAACCCTTAAAGAAGCAGCAAATTCAACCGAGGGGACTGGGTTTATTCAGATAATTAATGTATTTGCCATGTTTTACTGGTGTAGTTCATGGTGTATGTTTTTCCAACGAAACGACGCATTATCTCTCTTGGAATTTTCTATTGCCTGTCAAACTGGCGTTACAGTAGCATTTGAAACGTCCAACAAATTTCAAAATCAGAGTTGGCATCATCCTTGCGCCGTTTAGAAATCAAGGCTGCAAAAAGGGTTGGTATATCATCTTTCATCGCCAAAACACTCCTTCGTCCCAAACTTATGTCCCAAACTTTTATCGAGTGTTTTGAAATTTAGCACACTTAAAAAAATATTAAAAAAATAACACAAATAAAAAAATATTGAGGAATTTAGTATATTTAATCAAGTACTATAGATATTATCTATGACGCATCTAATAGACTTACCCTAGGATAGTTTCTTGTATCGTTAACTCACTGTCTAAAAAAAACCACTATTCACACAATTCAAAGAACTAATTTTCTAACATCAAAACACAATTCACATAAGCAACACATATCTTCAATCATAAGTAACGAAATTAGACTAAGAATTAACATAACATAACATTTTATTAAAATCAAATTAGCAATACATCAATTCATAATTCTCATAACATATAATAACATGTAACTATATATAATAATTGCTACAGCTCGTATAAAGGACTAGAGCATTTGTGGACGGGTCTGAAGTATCAACTTAACTCGTCCAACTTGAGAAAGGGTCTGTAATATCCATGTAAGTGTGAGGATGACCAATATCATCTCAATTCATGAATGGACCTGGGACGATTATGGACAGGACTTAGATGCTTAATGACAGGCCTAGGATGCTCATGGACGAATCAGCATCCTCAACACTCTCATGATAAGCAATCTCATTTTCCATTAATGCCACATTAAAATGCTTAACCTCTCTAACCTCTTAAATTTCACCACAACATAAATTAAGCGTAGTGCTGGCCACAATACGTCTCATCTCATCAACACCTTCACAGATAATTGTTGTTGTTTTCCTAGCCTCCTGTATCAAGTAATGAATCTATATACATATATTAAAAACAAATTAATAGTCATCATCCATAAGAAAAATAATCTAGTATTTAATAAATGTTGTATATAAAATAATATTGCATACCAATCAATTTTGTCTCGATATCGAGGCACATAATGCATTGGATTGCGATGACACCTTAGAAAACATGACCAGGTAGATGTAATGAAATGATATGTAATGGATAGATATCATTTCATGTAGGTATCTACATAAATCGTTAGATGTCGCTCCTTAAAAACACAATATCTCCTAGCATCCCAAAGAGCTAGGTAAGATGTATGAATCACCAACCAATTTTCATTATGCTTACTCTGATGACTAATATTGTGTAGCTTGTCACCGGTATCAATATAATCTGGTATATGCTGAGATAGTCCAAACTATCACATTACTCGATCTAGACAATGCATTTTAATAATGTCGAAGTCGTGCAACGAAACCTATGTTAACCAAAGGTCAGATCCCATCCCTCATGGCATATAAATGAAGTTAAAAGTATCAAGTCCTTTGTATATAACATCTATGTAACCTATCAGGACATATGAATACTTATATTAGATAACAAATAAATAATAAGTAATTTACATTCAAATAACAAAAAATTCAATACACATGTAACACTTACCTGATATGATTGATGTGTGTCCAACTCATCTTGATAAAACTCTTAGACATGAGTGGGATTTATTATGAAATATCTAACCCCACACCATCTAACATAATAAGCCACAAAGTTAGTATATTTTTTACATTCAAATTATATAAATAACATGTTGACTAGAATTAATTTTATTTTATTATTACTTAGAACTAATACATAGTGGCCTCTGAGTGATAATGTCAAACATATTATTACCCTAGTTCGTTTAATGTCCAATATGAATATGCTTTCATGATCAAAGCTATATTAATCAACGTTAACAATTATAAGTTAGTATTTAAAATGTTATTAATTCTAATAATCAAATAATTTACAAAAACATATACCTGAAGAAATAGTAGACACTTTTTGAATTTCAAAACTTTTTCATGTATGGGTTCCATTTAAATGCATAGGCTAAACACTCGAAAAAAAAAGTATAAATTCTTTTATCCATACACAGAAGAGTCTTAAGACTAAAAGTTTCTAAGGGTGTGTTTAGTAATAAAGTTTCACTTTATTTTTCCAAGAAAAATAGAAAAAGGAACATGTAAAAAGGATTTTATGTTCAGATGATATATTTTTACAAATTGAAAAAAGGAGAAATACATTTTAGTTTTTCCACCATAATGCTTGAAGTTGGAAAATATATAAAAGATGTTTTCCAAAATCTTTCAATAAATTAGAACAAAGTAGAAAAGGCATGTCTCCATCTTTTTCCACATTAATGAATATTTTCAAATAAAAATAGTTAATTTATATGAGTGTGATATTTTTTAGAACTATAAGTAAGAAATTGAGATTTATTGAATTCCTCTATTTAACAAAGCAAGTGAAATTGATCGATATTTATGTGTGTATTCTAGTTTGAATTTATATGGTAGTGATAATAAGTATTTTATGTTATTGAATCAAACAAAAACATAGCTAAACATTTTCAACATTCACGTAGGTCAGTATCTATTTATGCTAGTAGAGATAATATGTATTCTAAATATAAAATCATAGAAAATAGGTTATTTGAACATGATTTCTATTTTTCCATTTTTCTTCGTATGAAAAAACTACAATATAAACATATTTTTCATTTTTCCGAGTTAGAAAAATGTTCTGAAACTTTAAGAAATGAACATGCCTTTTTTTTAATGTTCTATTGAAGAAGAAAAACTTGAAAAGGAAAAGAAAGGGAAAAAAGAAAATTATTTTATGTCACTAAACAAGGTCTAAGTATGACAATTTTAGTTCACTTGATAGGAGGCGTATGAGGGCTTTAGATAAAAAAGATGTAAAATATAAATGCTACGACACTTTAGAAAAACTTTTCATTTCATATAATAAAAGAAAAAATAAAATTTAAAAGTTTATGATGGATAAATTTTTCTTACATATAGATTAAAAAAACCCCATAAGACTAAGGCTAAAGTTTAGTATATATTCAAATAAAAACAATTGCTCATTATTTATCTTTCAGATCTTCCATAGTTTGGTTCTCACCAATAATCTCCACATCAAAGCTTTAATTAACCCTAATCGCATTAGGCTTAGACTCCTCACCCTTTAAGGTTTTCTCTTCAAGTTGCTCTATAGTTGGTTCCTCCACTACTGATTGATTATTTATGGTCTTAAGATTATCTTCACCATTCTCCTCATTCTTCTTAATGTCCAAAACCAAGTATTAGTTTTTAATAGCTATATTCGCACTTCTAATGTAGATCTCTTTAAAGTTCGTGATAAGATCTAGGTGGAAGATTTAAAAAAAAAAACCACATCACTTTTAGACTAATTAAAAAAGTAAATATTGCTTATTATTTCTACCAATTTATGTTTAAAGGTCTCTTATAAAACCTAAGTCTCTTTAAAATCATCTTTGAACTTTTTCAATGTATCTCTTAGAGTACACATTTAGGAACATTCTATTAGGGCCCGATAAGCCTCATTATTAGCCTGGTCAGGGCTAGCTCCAACTTATTTACTTGTTATTGGTAAGTCAATAAATCCTAGTCAACCATTATGATTCTCTCATAGAAAATCTCAAACTCCATAGAATAGACATCCTTATCTTGTAATACCTTTTAGAGTACATCCCTAAAATTGGTTAATTATCTCTCTATGAAAGCTTAGGCAGCCCACATGAGTTGTTAAAATCATATTGAGAATGTGATTGTACATGGCTTCACAACTTGAAAGGTTATATAATTTTTTAAAGAAGTCCTGAAATATATTTGTCAAATATAAAATGCAAAGGCATCAGATTAAATTATAAACACCTTAAAAAATTTTGAACTTATATTGAAGATAAGTTAGGTAACTATATGCAAATGGTTAGTAAGCCCGGCATCCATTCATTTTTTATATCTCTTATGTACTGAATGAAATACCTTACCATATGATACTAAACATACCAAGTATCCTCTAGAGAGTGACATCTCACTCAAACATAAAATTTTATAGCATGGTTTTTCTCTTTAGTTAGTTGTTGAGGTTGAAGAAGAATAAACCTCACTTGTATCTCTTTAATTGAAGTAGCTGACAACAATTAGGCCATCACATCTTAGACAGACTGAAGAGGAGGGGGGTCACACTTTTGCTCATAGTAGGAGTGTTAGCTGACATAATTACAATGGAAAGGGGAGTTAGGTGCCTTGTCACCTTTAAAATTGGAAGATATAAATGAGTTCTCTATTTTATTTTTTTGTATTGTCCGGATACAAGCTTTGATATTAATGTACCAAAATTCATCTTTTTCTTTGAGATTTACTCTATTATTTATGTTTTTCTTTATCTTTAAACTTCTTCACCCCTTTTACATTAGAGATGATTTCTTAACTTCCTTGTGGATCAAGGAACCTAACTCCCCTTTCCATTGTAGGGTCTATATAAGGAAATTGCTTCTCTATATAAGGAAATTGCTTCTCTATATTTTACCATACACCATTCTCCCTCTGAACTTCTTCAAATTACAAGTTTTACTATGAAAGATCTTGAACATAGGACGATTAGTCTAGAGGGAAAAGATGTAGAACTAGGCCAATTCACATCCCTTTTTAGCACATCATATTAACTAATAGTAATGTCTAAGTACTTTTAAGGATGATGTCTTTTTATGGTGGCTTATGTACTTTTTAAAGGTAGCTTTGATGACTCATATATTTAAGTGTATTTGACTTACGTAAAGGTTATAATGGAAAAATACACTATATAAAAACCAAAAAGAGAGAGAGTTTCATACCATATTTGAATATACAAAATGGTATAATTATCTTTATCCCTTTTATTTTAGCATTTTCAGGTTATTTGACTATATTCTCTACTAAAAAAAGAAAGTCTTAACCACATAATTGTTTCCTAAGTAGGCATTGATATCCATTACCTATTACATTATAGTTGTGCTAGGGTAATATTTTCTAATTGGTTTTTAGGTTATATGGCAATCTTAGAGATAGCCATAATCTCTATTAGGAGTCCTTATCCCATTTTTTATAGCTTTTTAATTCCTCTCTGCTCAAGTTAGCCCCACACTCCCTAACTTTCCAAAATAAACATATTATATTTATGTTTTTACAAGTAGTAGAGAAAATGGTTAGCCTTAAACTAGGTTGGCTCTTCTGATTCTATCAAAATATAATTGGAATCTACCAATTCCTTATCATAAAATCACACATAAATTTTTCCACAACAATCAAAATAGGAATAAGAATAATTTAATGGTGCTTTTGGGGTGGTATGGGTGGTAATTATATGATTTCATAATAGTTGTTTCTCTTTGAAAATCATTACGATTGAGAGAGAAAATAAAAGAAAGACAAGATAATAACAAAAATGATTTTGTGAAAATGATAATGTGAGGATAGCTATATCCCTTATATATAAAGTATCATTTTAATAAATTAAAAAATATGATATTAAAGGATGTTAGCCCTTCAGATTCTTTTACATAATTTCCTTTTAAACATCCCATATATTGGACATAAAGTCGCTCAAACAATAACATTTCAAGACCCTAAGCAACAAAATGACAAAGTAAAAAGGTAAGAAAGTGCCCAATCATAAAAAAAAAATCATAGATACAAATAGTGGTTGATCAAGTCTTTTCATTATTACATCATAAAGAATTACTAAGGTAATTGATGGATCTAGTATTTATATCCTCAACTTGGGCCCCAAAGAATAAGATTCGAGACACAACCTAAGTCTAAAAGCATAAACATAGGATATAGCTTGAGTCCAAAAGTTGATGGGCTAGAAGCGTACTTGGGATCCTCAAGCTTGGACATGAGGCATCTCTCAATTGGGCTCGATTATACCACATGGCCCAATAGAAAATTGGACCTATAAGAAATTGCATGGCATATTTGAAGCCTAAAGGTATGATAGGACTCTTAATTGAATCAACTAGTCTATGAGGCAATGTACTTGAGCATACGTACCTTAACTCTGAATGCATACATTAGTGTTTGACTCACCCACATCAATTTGTACCAATAGACACATAGAGCAACAACAATTTTGTTGGACTCATTTTATCGGTTGATGGGGGCCACGCGATACGATCTTTTTTCCTTGAACATAATACCACCATCGATAAGGGACTTTAAGCTTAAATGATTACTGTTTGTTTATGTGTCACAATTATTTTTCTATTATATCCTTGTTCCTATGAAAAGTAAACTTGATTTATTAATATAAATACATCTTTATAAACCTCAAGATAGGTATTAACATTCTCTCTCAACATTCTAGTATTCACATCTTCATCTTTTCTATAAAGCTTTTGTTTTGCAAATGTTCTTAAGTTTACAAAAATATCCTTTTTCTTCAATTATACAACCTAATTATCTATTATTGAAAAGCTTAAATCCAATAAGTTTCGCTTAAAATCTCATAAGAAACATATGATTTTTTTTTAATGAAAAGGGTATTTTTGGACTATCTTGCATATCAATTTTAAAGATGCATCATAATTAAGCAATCCAGAATATTTAGAAGAGTTTAATAAAAAAATTAGACGTGAAACTCAGAGTTTAAATCCAAGAAGTGAAGGAATAGAGTAAACTTCATTGAAGATTGGAGGCAACATCTTGAATTATACAAATGGATGATATGGTAGGTTATATATATATATATATAATAAAAGATGGTAAATCCTATAAATATTAAGTAATTGGTCAAATAATAATAAAAAAGTATGTGTTCGTTCAACATAATGTTTGTTTGTTGATATTGCATTATTCAAATTTCTTTTAGTAATCTTTTTAAATATTTTCATGTTTTTTTCCAAATCAAGGAAAATCATTTTTAATAATAAAAATAACTGGATTTGTGGGTGAAATACATTTTTTTTTAATGTATAAGAGTTTTTAAAAATAAAATAAAGTAAATATTCCACAAAAAAGCATTTCTCTAGAATTATTTACAAAGTGCAACTTGACGGTGAAAAGTCCAATTATATTAGAGCCCAGTAACATGGAAGCTTGGAAATTTCAATGCAAAAAAAAAAAAAAATGTTGCACGGTCCAAAACAGTCAGTTACTAATCAAATTGAAGCTAGACAAGGAATTCCAAGTGCAGCTTGCGGTTCAAATTTGAAATGTGTTAAATGGGTTGAGTCATTGAAATAACAAAAGAAAATTCAAGCAAGATCTATTATTTTATGAAAAATGACTTTTTAAATTATTTTGTATTTGTTTATTTCTAGAAAAGTTAATCAACGAAAAACATTTTCTAATCAAAGAAAAATTTAGTTTAGTTTTCAAGAAAGTATTTTCTTTTTATTTTGAATGAAAAACACTTTTCAGAGTTGTGAAAAATTTAAAAATGTTATGTAATTTGTTGATTATATCAAATTTGGTCCTCAAACTTTTGATTGCTATATATTTTGTTTTAAATCTTGTTTTTTCTTTTCAATTTCATCCCTTAGAATTTGATTTAATTTGATTTATTTATCAACTATGGTCCTTATTTTTATAATTGTTATTTGCTTTCTCTTAACATTTTCTTAATTGAAATTTTTTATCTATCAAATTTGGTCCTCATGGTTTTGATTGTTATTTATTTTATTTGAAATAATTTATGAAATTGTAATTTTTTTTAATTTCATCATCTTTCAACTTTTTTATCTATTATTTTAGTAAACTTGAAAAAAATATTAACAATTTATTTTTCAGCTCATTTTTCATGAGATGGTCAAATACTGAAAAATATTTTCCAACTTATTTTCCATGATACTACTAAATATCTCAAAATAATTTACTATTTAAAATTTTATTTTAAAAAAATTAAATTTTTTAAAATAATTACTTTTCGCAAACAAACAAACTCAGATTAAACATTTCTTAACTTCTCAGCCTTTTTTTTAAAAAAAAAATCATATTCTTTAATATGACTAATTGTGTTATTAAAGTGGTTGGCAACTGGCATTGATGTAAAGGGTAGACGGTGCTTATCTCGAAGGTGGGTAGACAAATCTCCTCGCGGCTCAGGCTGCAATTTTTGGGCTATGTCAACGGGCCTCGAGTGTTTTTTTATATGTGCAGCAACAATAAAATAGCTATTTTCTATCGTGTGAAAATTATAAATTGGATTTCGAATCTATGAGCGCAAGCAATTTGTTTTGTCTTGTTCGTCAAATCAAGCTAAACATGGGGTCCATTATAATTCTTACACGCACACACTAAGTCTCTCATCCGTTTTAGAGCCTATGGAGACAGATAGGCTGGCAACGTACCCTCCTCGTCAGATGAAAAGGCTGCAAGAACAAATGATTCATGAACTCCAATATTATACAATATTATAAGATAGCAGCTGTGGCCTGTGAGGTTACGCCGGCGTCTTTTTGAGGCAACATGTGGTTTTTTACGGGGGTTTTAAAAAAAAAAATTTTATTATTATTTTATTTTAAATTAATATTTTTTTAGTGTTTTTAAATTATTTTGATGTATTGATGTAAAAAGTAAAGTTTAAAAAATAAAAAAATATTATTTTAATACATTTTAAAATAAAAAATATTTTAAAAAACATATAACAACAGGCTCAACTACACTAATTAAAAGAGTCAAGAAACACGAGAGATGACAATAATGTTACAACATTTTCATCAATGAAATCAGGAAATGAATCTCTGGCCTAGCGATTTTGACTACTTGGTACCTGACATCTCGGCACTGCATATCCCCTGCATACATTTTGACAGAAAATGAAATCAGGAAAGACCGGGAAATCTCTGTTTCTTTAATCTGTGTGCAAAAGGAGAGAGATCTTATAACTTTGAGTGTCTGTGCTTTTAATAACGGATCGGAAACTGCAGGGAAAGCCATAATACGCAGAGGTTCTTTTCTGAATAGACTATTAAGTTTACTGCTTTCACATGTTATTATATTGCACCAGTCCCCAACACACTGATACCATTCTTGTTCTTATTTTGTTGCTACACAAATAGCTGCAATATGCCGAAACCCTGGAGACCCACAGGTGATAGAAGAGATTGAAGTTGAACCCCCAAAAGCTTGGGAGATTCGCATCAGGATCCTTCACCTACTAACAGGGCCAAACCATGAATTTTTACTGATGACCCCTGGGCACCATTGCTGCTCCTTCACCTACTACCAGGGCCAAACCATTGGCAGCTGGTAGGGGCCAAGGTAAACCTGCTGCTCCAAAATTGGGCGTTGGACGTCCTCATCCGGGATGTAATTCAGGGATAGAGAACACGAAGAAGCAAGGATGGAAAATGAAGTTCTGTAATTTTATTTTTCTTTTCTGGTGACTGGTTTCGACATTAAAATGTAATATAGATCCTAGTTGACGTGAGTTATATCTGCTGCTCTCGGCCCATATATTTGATTTGTAATATCATTCTTTTCTGCATCATATTCTTTATGTTTTGTTTCTCCTTTTAATATAATTGTTATATGCTATAACAACTTGCAATGTATATAGTAGGTAAATTAGTTTCTGCCACAGCTTCTTTTTCGAATTAGCAAACTGATTGTTAGCTAATATATGAAATTTTATAAATATAATTGTACTGTATGAGATTTTTAAGTTAAATTATATATGAATTTTTATTTGAACTATATATTTTACTTGAACTTTTATATTGTTTGTTTTATTTTTGTTTTAATTGTGTTATACTATTATTTACTATTTGGTTAAAATTATCTATATAATTAGTTCAAAAAATTTACTTGTGATTTTACGACCTGGTTTTACAATTCAAGTTTATATTGAATTTTTCGTATCGTGTCAAAAAAGTGTTTTCAACAACCTTACATATAAACATATTTAATTTTAATAGATTTTATTTATCTTTATTATTCATCAAATATTTAATTCATGAATCTAGAATAAAGTTAAAGTTATTGAGACAAAAATATTTTGCAAATAAAATTATAAAGTTGTTATAATTATGAGATTTCTATTGTATCAAAATATTATTCCTAAAATGTTCTAGTCAATATTCTATTAAGTCGAGATATTAATTAGAGTAATTGAGACCGATACATATTATGTTCTTTTTTTATATAGAAAAAACAGTTGTTCTTATGAGCTGAGATATAAGAGATATCTAGAATTAATATGTAAGTGCTTGTCATAAGATATGTATACTAAACTGACCCGCATGAGAATTTCATATGAAGATATCACATATGTTTATGAAAAGACTCACGTGACGGTGACGGTGACGATTGTATAAGTGATTCTTAGACTTGAGATCATTAAGTTATCTTAGGAGTGTTAAGTTTTGATACTGTTATATGTTGTCCTAATCAATGGTAACAGATGAGCAGATATTGGGTATGACATGAATTATATGAAGATATTTAAGTAATCAAAAGAAGATTTATCACCCTAGATGAATTAATATTGATTGTAAATCTTTTTCATAAGGTGGAATGAGATTTGAAAAGAGTTTCAAATATTGTTCAAATAATCAAAGTAGACACATTATATGCTATAATATCTAATTAATTAAAACATTATTGATGAAAGAATAATAATTATATTGATAAATTGATCACTAAAAAGTTAAATCAAATTACTTTTGACTTTTCAAATAATATGAGGATAATGATAGGTTGCTAAACATTGTATTTGATCTTCAAATATAAATCAATCAATTGTTTACTTTGATAATAAATAAATAAATTTAATCCTATTTTAATTAGGATTATGATTTATATTTGGGCCAACTTATTAGGGAACTTAATGGGTAAGACATACAAGAACCATTAGTAAGAAATTAAAATGGAAAGATCAATCAAGTGTGAGTTGATTGTAGATAAGTTTTAGAAATTAAGAACTAAATTTTAATTTATATAAAGAATCACAATTCTATACTTAAAAAATCAAGTAAGGACATGATGGAATAAATTTTAATTTTTTTTCTGAAATAATATATGTCTTATTATTTAGGAGGCAAAATGATATTTTACCGTTTATATGACAGGTTTTCCTATAAATAAAATGTCATGCCTTTTATTTTCAAAATAATACACAATACATTATACAACACCTGAAAAACACTAAAGAAAAGAAATAATACTTAAAAGCATAACAATCCTTCTTTTCTAAAAAGGTTTAGGAGATTTTTCACTAGTAATTGATATACATTACCATTAAAGGTTGAACACTTGGACAACTTGTGGTTTGCAACAACTCAGCTTTAAAGTAATTATTTAAAGTCGAAAAGAAAATTTAATCTTAATGTAATTTTTATATAAATCCTAAACAACCCTAAATCTGTCTAACAAGATTTTAAAACTTCTAAAAAGCTTTTAAATATACTTTGTCTACTGAATGTATATGTTTTGAAAAACTGAACGTGTGAAAGAAGTGAACAAAAGAGATTTGGTATTATCCATGTTTACATCACATTAAGGATAAAACAGATATTGCGTGTCAGCTAAGAACAATATTTGCCCAAAGTTTAAGGCTAGCTTACTGTGGCCTGCCAAAGGATGGAACAAGCAGGTTCAAGGACATGAAAGGGAAAGTTTTGCACCATTTCTTGCATGTTTCAAGCCTTTTCTCAGTATATATGGTGGATGTTCCCATGCAATACAAGATTAGCCTTGTCATTCCTATCGATAAGGCCTCCCTTCTAATGCCTTTTCATTCATGAATGAAGTGTTTGTTTCCAATCACATACATTTTTATTTGACATTTTACAGACACTTATACCTCGTTTGATATTGCATTTCAAATGAGGTTTGAGTAATTTTTTAAATTTTTGGTTAAAATTATTTTTTTGGATTTTTTGATGTGTTAATATTTAAAATAATTTAAAAAAATAATAAAAATAATATTATTTTAATGTATTTCCGAGTGAAAAGCACTTTGAAAAGCAACTGTTACTATATTCTCAAACACCCTGTTAAACTACTTGTTACTAAAGTAATTCTTCTAATGTTACAAGCTTAGAATTGAGATTAATAGTGTTCGCATCGGATTCTTGGGACTTCTTTGTTTATCATCCTAGATTTAAATGTTCTCTTGATTTGTAGAAATGTTTTTTGAATCCAATAGATTTTATTTATACAAGCCGGGAAATATCTAAGATAGAAATTTATAAGTTAATTTGTTTAAAATTCTTTTCAAATTAATTAATTATGTGATGATATAATAGGATGATCTTCATCTTTCAAAAAAACTAAGGTGGTCAACACAAAAATTTTGTTAGGAGGCATGCTTCCTCTTCTAATAAATATTGTCTTAAAATTGAGTTTTTAAAGCATTTTTCTAAAAAAACTTGTTGATTAATGATTAATCACATAAAAACTAAACAATATCTATTCAAGAATTATATAAAATCATTTTTAAAATCTCGATTACGAGATGCTCAAGGTGTTTTTGGGGTCATCAATGGAAGGGCTACATCCAATCTTGGCTAAAAAATATCTCCCTGGCCCACTCTTGAATCCCTCACTCATCGGTCCAAGAAAAATATAATGAGCCGAGCCAGCAAGCCCGAAGCTTCCGAAAGTTATCTTCAAGTTAAACTACCGTCAGATGGAAACGTGGATTACAATGCGTGAAACTCAGCTTCCACCAACTTTTACCAGCACAGTAACACGCAGTAAAACGAAACTACTGGTGAGGTCAGGACAAGTCATAACCTAACCCGAGCGCTGCCTTCTTGATATCACTCTGGTTGGCCGCTCCCTCTTGTTGAATCAACTCAACCGCAAAGCTGATCGCTTTTTCCTCTTCTTCCACAAAATGGCGGAAACTGCTGTTGCAACCACCGAAGCCCCAACCCTATCTGAGGTTCCTCATCTCTCTCTCACTGTTCAAATGTTTACTTCGAGTTTCTAAATTTTTAAGCTCGGCCTAAAGTTTTTTTTTTTTTTTTGCATTTTCTTTATTCGGATCGTTAGTATGTTTTCGTTTCATGTAGAAAATTATTGGTGAAAATGAGGATAATTATGCGCTTTTTTCTTTGACTGGATCTTCTTTTGCTGTAAATCATGAAGGAAAACGTTGATGGTGATATTTTGATTGGTTGATTCTTTTTTTTCCCCCTTTTTTGGGTGGAAGAGTGAGAATCTCGATTTGTAGTTGCTACAGATTGTGCAAAAAACATATGTTTTGCATAAGAGATGTGCAATTACAGATGTACTGCCGGCTGCTGTTAATTTTTTTCTCTCAATCTGTGTTAATGCTGTCATAATAACTTGCATTTTTGGAAACAAGTTCTGTCTCTGTTTTCCTTTTCTTTTTAAAGCGAATGCTTCTTCAAATGAACCTGTGGCTATATGTTTCAATTACCAAAGGATAAGTATTTGTGGGATCGGGACCCAATAGATTGATGCCTTTCCCTCGCTGTTGTGTTTTGTTCTGCCCATTAAACTTGAGCTTGATCAACAGATCAACCCAAGCTTTAACAGTTGAGGGACACTCTTGTTGGCGTCAAGATAGGCTACTATTTCAGTATAAAATCAGCTGCTGTTTGACTTGTTCATATGCTCTGAACTCAGCTGCAAATTGGTTTGTAAGAGATAGATTTTTTTCACAACATTTACTTGCTATGTCTGCACATTTAGAATTTGACACAAATTTGATTTTTGTGCTCACTAACAAACGTTGCCTTTCACCAATGTAAATGTCTTTATTGTTAACCTGCACAAGTGAAAAATTTGAAGTGTGATGAGATGTTAAACCTCCAGCCCTTTGGTCATTTTGCATGTTCAAGAAATTTTTTCTGCATTGGCGTGCTACTAGTATTAACCAACCCATTTACTCACATGCTATGGCATGCAGCAATATTTATTGAAGGGAGAAGAAGAGAAGACCAATGTGGTTTCAAAACCTGTAGAAGTAAAAGAAGACGAGAAGCCAGCAACTGTTGTTTCTGAGGAAATTGTGGAGAAAGCTGAGGAACCACCAGCACCTGCTGCTGAAGAAAAAACTGAAGATACTCCTGCTGCTGTTGAAGAAAGCACTGAAACTCCCGCTACTGCTGAAAGCAACAGTGAAGATACCCCTGCTGCTGCTGAAGAAACCAATGAAGCTACAGAAGAGAACTCAGGAAAAGAAGCTGCAGAAGAGAAGCGGGAGATTAAGGTAACCATTTATCAAGATATTCTTCGTGGTGGTGGCATAATTGTGTCATATTCATTCTACTTCCATCTTCATGTTTCCCATATATTCATTTTGTGATGGGATTGCCTTGTTGATGTTTAGATTGAGACAGCACCAGCTGATTACCGATTCCCAACTACAAATCAAACAAGGCACTGCTTTACCAGATACATTGAATATCATCGGTAAGTGAAACCACACCCATGGTTCTTCTTCTTCTACCGCCATCTTTTTTTAATCATCATTCTTCCAAGTTGATGCTGACTCTTTCTTCCAAGATAAAACATTTATTCTTATAATTTTCTCCAGGTGTGTAGCTGCCAAGGGTGAAGATGCTTCAGAGTGTGATAAGTTTGCCAAATATTATCGTTCACTCTGCCCTAGTGAATGGGTATGTATATCTAAGATCTTCAATATACTAAGGAGCATGATATTATTTTTTCTCTCAACAACAGGCTATTCCAAAGCTGTTTAATGCTCTTTAAATGTCGAAGGATGTATGCCTGGCATAAAAATCTCGGAAGTTAAGATCTTAGTGTTACGTTGATATATACCATTGTCATGCCATGGGATGTTGAAGAAAGAAAAAACCAAGTCCTAAATATAGATCTTAATTTTCAACTTGATAAGCATTCTCATCACCTTTAAGATTGCTGTGATCTCACAACCAAGTCCTCTTCCAAACTCCAGATTTCTTTGTCCAAAGGTGCATTAGAATCCACTCAGGTTGGCTCCTGTGTTGATTTGTTTGAGCATCGCCTTTGAATCAACTATTTAGGATGAACTTCTTGAACTCTAAAATCCATGCCAATTGATGTCCCAATTTGTGTGCAAAGCCTCCTAACATCTGCAAGCCAAAAAGAGTGCCAAGCAAGAGCTTTATTGAAACAGGCCCTGCACTATAGATGGGGCACCCCCTCTCATCACACAATAAACCGCTCACACCTGGCATTCCTGGCTTAACTTTAGGGGCTCCATCAAGGTTCAACTTTACACTTGCGATTAGGTTTTCTATCTTTTCTGATGTCAAGATGTCTTGCCCGTTATAGCAGCAAGACTTACTGAACATCTTTAGCATAAGACAAAATTGCACTTTCCTCATCATTTATAGCTCTGTTATCCTCAAACAGACTTCTATTCCATATTGCCCCTACCAGCCAACAACCAACTCCATAATCGTGACAGTCAAAATCTTCCACAAACCCATACTCAGATTCTGTTGAATTTAGGCTGTAAGCACATCTATAATTGCCACTGCAAATTCTGTTCTGGTTATCCGGGAGCACTATTAGATATTCTTTTAGCAGTGCTTTGTTCATGAGGCATCTTGTTTTAGGCTGCTATATTTAAGCTTCTCATTTATGCTTGGGCTGCATTCTGATACTAGGTTTTTAGATGATTACCGAGCTAAGTATCATAACCATGAATCATTGCTGCAGATCATAATATTACTTTTTAAGGTTGAATTGGGCATCAATGTTCGTTTCTGTCTCCTGACCTGGCTATATTAATGCTGTGTAAGCCAACTTTTTCTTTGTTATCTGGTGGCAGGTAGAGAGATGGAATGAGCAAAGGTCGAATGGCACGTTTCCAGGCCCCCTGTAGGTGGTTCCTGTTTGAAGACCCCCATGCAGTTTGTTTTCTGCTGCTAAATCAAAGTTTCAACCAACAGATGAGTACCTTTAATGAAAAGTGTTTTCTCAGGGAATGCCCTGTTTGAATCAATGAGTTAATAAGAAATTTTGGCTTGTCTTTTAGAACTAGCTCAAGTCTAAACACAGAATGTGTTGCTTGTCTTAAGATGAAGCTTATTTTTTTTCCATTTTTTTTCCTGCTTTAACTGTTGTGTAACAGTTGCTCATTACTGTTTAGAACCCAAAAGAATCTTGAATCAGATAATAAGAACATATACTTCGCCTTGATTATTCTCAAGAAAGACTTCCTGCGGAATATCTCTTATCAAGTTTATACTTGTTGCTTTGCTGCTGTTTTACGCAGCTTAAAAGTTTGCTATTTACATCGAGCAAAAAATTGCGTAGTGGAATCAGATTCTCATCGATCTGCAACTAGGTGGTTCAAAACGCCACTTTATTTTCCTGCTGATGTGATCTGCGATCGATCATGCATCGGTTCATCTCGCCTGGAACCTCTTCCAGGCTCATGTAGCGAAGTTTGAGCTCTAATCATACTTGACTAAAAAGTTAAAATAGCTGCTCTTACGTGTTATTTGTGGTATGAGATAGTTTTGTAATGAAGGAGAAAATAGCCAATTACGGGTAAAGAATGAGAAATTGCAGTTAATAATCATCCATGAGGTCAGGGTGAAGGACACCTATTTGGTCTGCATGCGAGCAATAGTCTCTGTTGTCTATGCAACCCTTGCAGTCTAGTCTGCACCATCATTATCAATATTGCTCTTAGAATAAATTCTCATTCTATATAGATTCGTTTTCACTTTTTTATATATTTAAACCAAGCTCTCATCCTGTTAATTAAATATCCAATCACAACCACAGCAAACAATTACACCGTATTGACTCAAAAGAAAAAAAAAACATGTTTTCTCGTAATTCCATTTAAACTAATCTATTTCTTACCCTTCTAAAGATTAATTCAATACAATTTCACATCCTTTACACCAATTATTCAAACAAATCTTATCCTGGCCATAATTCTATTATTAAGGGTGAGGTTTAATTCCTTCCAATTTCTTGCAATGCAACCCTTACCCAATTACTAATTACTTGCATTTATACACAGTTCCATCACAATTCCATCAAATAATCCCAACTTCCCATTACTAATTTTTCCTCTTCAGTTCTTTCCACTAGAATTTTACCCATTTTATTTTCATGACATTAACCATTACCCATTATCAAACAATATTAAAATAATAAGTTATTCACAATTTCACATTCAAATCAATAATAACACATTCAACAATTCATATAACTCAAAACCATTCACTCTGATAATTTAAGTTTTTTATGGGTTTCTTGGCCTTGTTTCAAATGGATAATTTAAACTATAAACAAGTCTAAAGAATTAGATTGTAAGAGAAGTTATCAACTAGGTTCTCTTTCTTACCTTTTGAATTATTTTTCCACCTTTCTCTCTCCATTCTAACCCTTTCTTTAACTTTTCAAATTTTTAAAAATCCTCTTGATTCATCAAAACACCTTCACTACACACTCTATAATTCGCCTTACCCATTTAATCTTTACTTTTTCAAAGCAATTTCCTAAGAAAATGGAAAGAAACCCAACTAATTTATTAAATAAACCGATCGACCGTTTTCTTATTTAGACCCCGCTAATTTTATCTTCTAAATCATGTAATATTAATTGAATCCTTCATCTTTGTTCAAACCCACCATTCTAAAATTTCAAAATCTTTCTAACTTTAATTCTTTTAGTTGAGGTTTACATTCTCCCATCCTTTAAAAATTTCATCCCTAAAATTTAAATTTTATACTTGATATGGGAAAAGTTCAGAATACTTTATTCTCATCTTCAATTCTCTTTCCTAAGTTTCCTCTTCTACTTGAGTGCTTCTCTATAATACCTTAATTATAATAATCTTCTTATTTCTTAACTTTTTTTTCGCTTCAATCTAGTATCTTCACTAGTTTCACTTCAATTATCAAGTCCTCTTTAATCTTCAAAGGCACTTGTGGTATCATCCGTGAAGGGTCTTTCTCTCTCTCTCTCTTTGCAACATTGAAACATGAAATACTTCATGAATTTTGGCCAAGTGTGAGGGTAAAGCCAATTTATATGCTACTGGTTTAATTCTTCTCACCACTTCAAAAGGCCCAATATATCTCGATCCCAATTTACCTTTCATACCAAACTACAGCATATACTTCCATTAAGCAATTTTCAAGAATAATTTATCTCTAACATCAAACTCAAGTGGCCTCTATCTATTATCTGCATAACTTTTATATCTATCTTAAGCTACTTTCATTCTTTCCTTAATAATCATTACATTCTCAGTGGTGATTTGGGTCAACTCTAGTCCTATTACCTCTTTATCTTCAATTTCTTCCTAACATAATAATGTACGCAAGTGATTCTCCCAATTGTCCCCAAATTCCAACACAAATGCTCTTAATAAATCTTTTAAAGTCTGAATTGTTTTCTCTAATTGACCATCTATCTTAGGGTGAAAAGCAATGCTCAAACTCAATCTAGCTCCCAGAGCATCCTAAATATTAGGCCAAAGATGAGAAGTAAATCGGGGGCCATGATAAAATACAATAGATACAGGCACTTCGTGTAATCTGACTAATTTATTCATATACAATCTCACCAGCTTATCGACAGGGTCCGTCGTATTCATAGGCAAAAATAAAGTAAACTTCGTTAGTTCATCCACTATAACCTATATAACAATATTGCCTTTCTTCCCCCTTGAAAATCTAGATACAAAATCCATGATAATGTTTTTCCATTTCCATTCTGGTATTAAAAGCGATTGTAATGGTCCAACTAGTTTTTGATGTTCTGTTTTTACCTATTGACGTATTCTATATTTGACCCCACATTCAGCTATCTCCCTCTTTATATTAGGCCACCAATAATAATCCTTAAGATCTCTATGTATTTTGGTACTACCCAGATGTAAAACAAATTTTGATTCATAAGCTTCTTTCAAGATCTCCTCTTTAAGAGTCTTTTCATCAGGTGAATACATATTTTTTTATCCATTGTTACTATTTCATCTTCCAAGATCTAGAAGGGTGTTTCGATTCCTGCTTTCACTTTACTCTTCACTTTCTCCACTTTTGTATCTCTCTGAGCTTCAAACACTAGATCTCGGACTACAAAATGTACTTTGAATTATGCTAGCAAGGATCCTTCAGGTCTTATTTTCAATTGTGCATTAATCTTCTTCAACTTTACTATCTCTTTTCTATCCCTAGCCACCATTTCTCCTTCCGCTCCCTTTTCCTTTTCCTTACGACGAAGAGCATCTTCCACCGTATTAATGTTTCATAGATGGTGATCTATTACACAATCATAATCTTTGATTAAGTTTATCCACCATCTTTGTCATATATTTAACTCTTTCTACGACATTAGATACTTCATGATTTATAAATATTTGAACCTGAGATTCATATAAGTAATGCCTCCAAACTCTAAAGGCAAACACTATAATGACCAACTCTAAGTCATGAACAAGATAATTAACCTCATGTTGTTTCAATTGCCTTAAAGCAAAGGTAATCACTCTTCCATGCTGCATTAAAATACAACATAATCCCTTCTTTAATGCATCACTATAAACAATGAACCCTTATGAACCTGAAAAAAGTGTTAACACATGAGCAGTTATGAGTCTTCCTTTAAATTCCTAAAAGCTTTACTTACATTCTCTTGTCCATTCCCACCTTACTTCTTTCTAGGTCAGCTGAGTCAAAGGGGTTTCTATTGTTGAAAACCCCTTAATAAACCTTCTATAGTAACCGACAAGCCTAAGAAAATTTAGAATTTCTATCACATTTACAGGTATCTCCTACTCCAGCACTACTTCTACCTTCCTCGGATCTACATATATAAGTTATCTTGAGATAACATGTTTGAAAAAGACTACTTTTAATCAAAATTCACACTTGTTAAATTTGGAGAACAATTGTTGATCCCTAAAATTTTTAATACATGTCTCAAATATTGCTTGTGTTACTGCTACGAGCAAGACTAGACCAAATTATCATCTATAAAAACCATAACAAATTTGTTCAAGTAAGGTCTGAAGACTCAACTAATCAAATCCATAAATATTTCCAAAGCATTCGTCAACCCAAACGGCATCACAAAGAAACTTATAATGTCTACAGCAGGTTCTGAAGGTAGTCTTTGGTACATCTTGTTCCTTAATTATAAGTTGGTAGTATTCCGACCTCAGATCTATTTTCGAGAATACTCTTGGTCCTTTCAACTGATCAAATAAATTATCTATTTGGGGAAGTGAGTATTTATTCTTTATTGCCACCCTATTTAATTGTATGCAATCAATACAAAGTTGAAAGGTTTCATTTTTCTTTTTTACAAACAACACCGGGATACCCAATGTTGAGTTACTTGGGCGGATACACCTTTTATCTAGCAATTTTTGCAGTTGAACCTTTAATTCTACTAGCTCAGGAGGTGCCATTCTATAAGGTGTTTGGGCTACAGGGGTAGTTCGAGACATTATATATATAGAGACTTCAACCTCTCTTTCAAGGGTAATCCTAGCAACTCATATGAAAACACTTCAGGAAACACTTCAGTAGGTGCCATTCTATAAGGTGTTTCTCAAACGTGTGTACTAATTATTATCGCTCTTTCCATCTTACCAGGTAACACATTTAATTTTTTTTTCAACTCTAACAGATATAAACAAATGAGTGGCTTCAAGATCAATTAAAGCATATAGAGAATTTACTGTAGCATACCTGCCACCACCTCTAGATCAATTCTGACCTCCTCCTGGGTCATGTGATAAACTCTCCCATTGGTCCTCTCTCCATGTCCTCTGCGGGCTTCGAGGGGAAAGGAATGCGGTAGCAAACAAGATGAAGGGAAACCTAGAGCCATCAGAGCGTCAAAAACTGATTGAGGAAGGTATGGTTTGAATATTTTTCATTCTTTCGGTTTTTTGATTGCTTGTATCTGTCTAATGAATGTCCTTTCATTTTCTTCAGGAAAGAATCTGAAAGAAGGACTTGTAACTTTGGAAGAAGACCTGATTAAACTTACAGATGAGCTTCAGATGGAAGCACAATGTATACCTAACATGCTCATCCACATGCTCCGATTGGAGTGGAAGATAGTTCAACAGTGAGAGCGATGGTATGTAATTCTTTCAACTGCTTCCTTATATTTCACGAGTAAAATGAAACGTAGAACAAAACACAAAGACATGAATTGCTTTTTGCAACTAAAAGACCGAGCAGTTGAATTCAGTTACAAGTTTGCCAATTTTTTGTACTTATGATGTTGCATGAGATAATAGCATAATTCATTTGCAAGTATGTTGTTAGAGAAGTGTGCGTGCGTGTGTGCGAGTATGTTTGAAGGAGGGGATAATGCTGGACATCTTACAGGTTTAAGTATATTTCCCCTGAGCTCTTGTAGGCAGGCACCCCTGACTTGTTGATACTTATGCCTGACAATTAACAGGTTTACTCTATCAAGGATAGTGATCAATGCCTCATTGGCACTGCAGAGATTCCTGTGGGAGGAATCCACATGGATGCTATCCTTGCCGAGTCACTGTTGCCATTGAATTATGTGGCATTTTCCCATTGCTTCCGTACAGAGGCTGGCGTTGCAGACACTGCAACAAGGTATATTATCTGGCTTTATTCATTTGTATGACAGTTGTCTGATACTCTGACTAGATGCAAAGTGTCTCATATCAATACTCCATTCTTCATGGTGGGGTTCCTCCATTCAGGAATATCAGTGTTCATATTCAACTCTCATGTCTTGGCTAATTGCCAAATCATATATTCATGGCCTTGCTACTTTTGTTACATTATTGTTGATAACAGCAATCCAGTATTAAGTACTGTTTAGTTTCCTTACAAATGGAAAAATCCAATGATCATGCATCTCCTTTACACTGTCCACCTGCAGTTTGTTTCTGGCCCCGCTTTTTCAAACACCACTCCTCTCCTTGTAGTTATATGCTGGCTTGGTGAATTGCCAGGCTGCCAAATTTATTCAAGGCCTAGATAGTTTCTACTTGGTTGAATCTTCATGCCTTTTTATTAAAAGCACGAGAGATATGAAATAGACGTGAGTGCACTGAATTAGTTGGGCAGCAGAAGGTGCGTTGGATGTAACCATTATTGGCGATGACATTCGTCTTCATCAAGCCATTAATTTTCAACAAGCAGCAAGCACAAGGCTACAGAATGGCAGAGCTTGGAGTTGACACCAAGCCTGGCTTTCATCCTTGTAGCTGGGAGGAAGAATTACAACATCAGAGGTTGGTAAATGAAGAAAGAAGAATTACAACTTCAGGTGTTGATAATTGGAGGCATTCTCTAAATTGAGTTTTTATATTGTAGCGTCATATCTTGATTTGTTTATACCACAAACCACATTATAGCGAGTACCCGCGTGGCGTGGGACAACGAGGAGAATCGCAAACTAGAAACATGGATGTAGTGTTCCAAGCAGCTGAAATCACAGAGTCATTTCATGGTTTGAATCAAGTGGGAAGCTTGAAAACATCACTGCTTACAAAATTGTGAGAAGCATTAATAATTGCGCGTGATGGAACAGTTGATGGCTCCTTGAAAATGCAAATCGTCTGCGCTATAACTTGAGTTTGCTCAACTCAATCTTTCGGACAGGATATGTATATGCTTCATAATTGATTTGTTGGCCCATGGAACTTAATTTGGTGAGAGTAGTTATCAGATCGACCTGCAAGAAAATCAATTCCAAGACCGTAATTAGAACAGATCTAGAGGCAACATAAATTTGGAAATGCGAGGATTTAACGGTACATAATAGCATCAAATTCCCTCTGCTCCTCCATAGCAAGAACTACATCGCATAATTTCAAATTAGGCAGGTTCAATTGATTGGGATCCCTGTTGAGAATTATCAACTGACCTCATAATCTGTCTGAGACACTGTTTCTCGGCTACGTTGGTACTTCTGAACCCATGGTGTAACATCTGGATCAGTTGCCAGTAAGGCCTCTGTTGCTGCTTGATCAGGACCCAAGAATGCAGACATAACAGCTAGCTGGTCAACCAGGGAAGGAACAGAATTGGATCAGCGACCATCTATAGGTGTCTTTCCAAAGTGAAATTTCCTGTCTTTGTAGAAGGTTGTGAGCTCGTGATCCTTAATATATTTGTTGAAAGCATACCTGGCGGGGACCAAAGCCAATAGATGAGAACTTGTCTTTCATTTCTTGGACTGTGGCTTTCTCCCACTGGGGAACCCTCCCTTCTGGATCTGGCTCTTGGGAATCTGTCCTTCCGAATTGTCTATCAAACAATCCCCACTATAAGAACAACAACAATTGTTGGGATTAATTGCTTATCACTTTTTTCCCCCCCCCTTTTGTGGGGAACCCTTGGGATAGGAAAAATGATGAAATATCTACTTCTATCTGTATGTATTTACGAGAACTCATTTGAGCATAATTGCAGTCATCGTAATGTTCCTTTTTTACACAAGGAA
Source organism: Populus deltoides (assembly GCA_015852605.2). Classification (NCBI taxonomy): domain Eukaryota; kingdom Viridiplantae; phylum Streptophyta; class Magnoliopsida; order Malpighiales; family Salicaceae; genus Populus; species Populus deltoides. Next base: position 15,764,902 of record CM027574.2, on the reverse strand, counting down.
CTCCCTAACCTTTCTGCATACTATAACTCTTATGTAGCCACTGTTTTAGACCTTGACTTTAATAATAAGGCTGGTTCAGAGGTAGAGTTGCCAATATTTTATATATCCTGGTGCAAATTAAAACTGTCCACAACACAGCCAAATTAGAAACACTAACCTGTCCACTGGATCCATATGCGGAGTACAATATGCTTCCTTTCTGTTCATTACCGCCACACTTGCGGATGGCAGAAGCCAGAAATGTAGCCTTAACAGCACTTTGTCCTGCAGAGAACAAACAAAATTGAGTCAGGGACATTGGTCTTCTCTGTTGATGAATTAAATTCTGTTCATCTGTACATAAACTAGGTCATGCAATAAGGCTAGAGCATGCAGCACGGCATAAATTTGGGATTATTAATGTGTATAACCTGCATACGGGATAAGATCTGCAAAAGAGATGGGTCCACCCTTGGAATATGAATCTATCTCCTCCTTCGCTTCCTCTATTAAATTCAACGCGGCAGAAAGTCCCTTATTTTCAGGTCTGCTTATCTCTGAACTTCAGGTGGGAAAAAAGGAGAAGAAAATTAAGACAACATTCAGGCAAGGAGGTAAGTTATTGCTTCAAAAAGCAAAAGGGACTTCAATCAAGAAGCAGGGATTACTTCAGACAATAATTTACAATTCTGCAACCTAAGCAGGTGTTCTAATTTACTTAAGCATCCAAAAACCAGGAACAGCGAACATCACAGATCGTGATATAAGCGTACTGGCAGGATGCTTCACAAAGAACCTGTAGGAGGTTCTATTTGCTCATTCCTCAGTAAATAATCATAATCAATTGGGAGTTGATGCTTGCAGTGCGTATGCAAATGTCTGAGACCCAGTTTCTCTACATGCTAGAGGAAGAGGAAAGTGTAAACTTCCACACATTGATAAATCAGTGTACAAACTCATAAAAGATGATAACTTCATAACTGAAATACCTGAATCGTATGGATCCATTTGGGCCCCCAGATTTTGTAGCCTGCAAACTTAATCAGGAATTAATCAGAGCATTTCTTTCGACTTTTACCTTTAGTTAAGGACTTCCATAGCAATCATATAGGAATTCAACAGGTGAAGGAATTTGTCTGACCTTATCATAAGTAATGGCATCATTCAGAGCCAGAGTAAGAATGTATGGTACAAGTTCAGGTTTGCCCTGAAACAAATATCAACAGAATAGTGATCAAAGTTCAGGTTTGCCCTGAAACAAATATCAACAGAATAGTGATCAAAACACCATCAAAGCACGATGTAGATATTTCTATCCATTTTATGGAACTGCAGAACAACAACTTGATAAAAAGAAAGCATAAAGGCAAGGTTGTGTGGTTCACCTTTATAGCTGCGGAAAGGGTCTGCCTTATGCTGGCTGTGAGAAAGAAGATGCAACATCAACTGAGCAAACTGTAGCTGATTTGAGCATGCTTGGAAATGTTGAGATTAGGGAACTCACACTGAAACTCAGAACGCTGCCTGCGTTGGATCAAATCAGCAGCACTAGCCATTTCAACAAATGATCCTGAGCTTGCTAGCAATTCCTAAGTTCACAGCAAAACTGGTTAGAAACTCATCATCACATCATTCTACATTATGGATTTCCAACATATAAAGGATGCGTCAAAATACAACCATTAACATCAACATTCCACTAAATCAAAATGAGAGAATAATATAACTGAAATATTTCAGATATCACCTTTTTATTTTATTTTTTTCCTGAGCGGGAAAAAAAAAAGGCAATTAAATTGTATATCTCATAAATCAACAATGTTTCGAATGTAGGATTAGTGTCATCTGACCATGTATACCAAAACAACACACTAATGTATCGCCTTTGGAATAGAATCAAGAAGTGGATGGTCAAGTTTGCATAGAATGTGAATGCCAAATCCTTGAGCAATGAAAGGGAAGTGTTATTTCTCTCTTACCATGCCAACAGTAGCACCAAAGCATTTCAAAACCTCTCTTCGCCGTAGAACATTCTCACCAGGGACATCAGTGTCCATTTTATGACAACGAATAGCGACCTGATCAATATTTAGCCAAAAGGCAAAAGAGAGAAAAATAAATGATTCCATTTTCTGTAGCATTCCCAGCCAAGATGAAACTGAAGCAACATTTCAAGAGAACTTACAGCATGAGAAGGACATCTAATGGTAGGAGTAGTAGATATGGTTAAAGAAGGGACACTAACCAAAGAGGGGAGGGTTGATAGGAAAGAAGCACCCATAGTTGCCTCCACAGTGTAACCTCTGTGCTTTCGAGCTTACAAACAGAAGGCTCTTCCGTTTCGTGGAGAGAGGTAACAAGATTATGTGTGCCTACGTGGCTATACAGGTATACATGTGGAGTGGGCATGAGTGTTCGTGAGGAGATATGTGGATATCCTATCTTCTTTTCATTGGTTACCGACCCGGTTCGCCGACCCTTTTTTTTTTTTTTTTCAAGTAGTAAGAATGACAGCCTGCACATGCCGTCGCTCTCTTCCTTCATTTGTAGGGTAATTATTTAGTACTTTAGGAGTCCAAAGATCATTTTCGTTGTTCGGTTTACCATGCAAGGATAAAGATTATTGCAAAAGAAGGAGAGGTGGGCGACAATCGGGAGAAAAGAGAACTAATTGTTTTCACTTTTATTGCATTGAATGACGATGAATCGAATACATGCATCGAAGAAAAGGATGTTACTCTAGAGATCCAATGATAATCGTATCCCTAACTTCCTTCTAATCTGACTATTAAATTGTCCTCTTGAAAAATGAAAATTGCTTTTGGTTGATGGAATGAAAGGCCCCTTCTCTTCCCAACATAATCTGTGCCTGCACTGGCACCGAATAGCAGCAGCGTCCATTTGCTCGGTATCTTCATGCATGCCTCCACCCACCTAAACTCGAGATATACACAATCCGCATACCTAACCCTGATTCTGGCACAGCCGGCTTGCAGTATCAATGGATGATAGTGAATGATTAAATTTGCCACTATCCTCCCGCACTTGGATCTTGAAGAGAATTGTTCTTCAGCATCTAAACTAACTTGTTATGATAGAGGTGTTCAGATTCTGGGATTGCCCCTGACATAAACAATCTGGTAAAGGATTTACATAAAAAGCTTCTTCTGAACGAAACCTATCCGTGCCCTTTGTTCCAGAAATGGGGCCTTTCCTCTTCCTTGGGGAGCCTTGCCTATGCAACCAACATGAGAAACAAAATTTAAATTAGTGGATTCTATTTTCAAATCTTTATAGAATGCTGACCCGTCAAGATAATGGCCATGGAAGATAACCTCAAATCTCACAAAACGAGCAGTAGTTTCCCAGTGCCACCCAATTGTGGCTGCACAATATTAACTATACCTCACCTCTTCTCCCAGAAAAGCAGTGCCCATGGGCAACTCAGCTGTTGAAGATGTTTTTGGGTATTAATTGTGATTATAATGCTTAAGAATACATACCGTTTTCTGTGGCTTTCAATGACATGGTCTGATAAATATTTGCCTTCTTTCAGTTTTCCCTGCTCAATTTTATCAAACAGACGAACAAGTGCTTTCCTAAGGGACAAAAAAAGAAAATGCTCAGTGCAAAGAAATTGATCAAAATAAGCTAAAATATATATAAGAATATCCCATACCTGTCCGGGGAAATTGTTCTTCTATGTCCAAGAAAGCGACGATGACCTTCGACTGCCCTTGCCATGTTTCCAGAGTATGTCGGCATGAATACATCACTTTCAACAGATACAATATAGTCAAGCGCAGCCAGCTGTGACAAGTGATTGGTAAACGGTTCAAGCTCCTCAAAAGATGCCAACGTTTCCTGCAAGATGTTTAAAGGACATGCTAGTCATGGAGCAACACACTTAAAAAATTAGCAGCTCTCACTCATCCCGGCCCAACTTCTCGCACCAAAAAGAAAACAAAATCAGCACTTATAGACAGAATACAGAGAATATTCATGTATGTTTACAAGTCTCCATGCAAGCATAAGTATCTGTGCACTGTGATTGACAACAAAATGGCACATAGAAAGAGAAGGACGGTGATTTGTCAATTTTCCAGACTTCGATTCAACTTGATTACAAACACAATTCCAAAAATTACTTTTTATATGATGAATGGGTTAAAAGTATTATACATGGCATCCCCTCGTAATCTGCCTTCTAAAATAAACTACTATTTTGATTATCCACAAAAAACAATGAACACAAAAACAGCATACAAAATGCACAGGGCATCGTCAATGCAAGCAATTGCACTCATCATTAGTTGTGTAGATGGACTAGGGTGTATCCTTAGATGTGAGGAGTGAATTTTTTTTTTTTTTCAATCTTATGGTTTTCCTGAAGTATAAAATTTTGCATTGCTCTCACAGCAAGGCCTTTGAAAAGACATTTATCTATAGGTTAACAAAACTAACAATAACAACAATTAACTTATACAGAGAAAACATGGAAAAGTTCTATAGAAAAGCCAAAACACGAACCTTGCGCATCAACATAGGATATCGGGATTGTAGATCACCCATATGTGAATCACCTCCATATATCTCTCCTGCAGCAATGTAGATAGGGGTGTTTGATGGGTAACCAAGAGCAGATAGAAATATTGCAGCCTCCTTTGGAGTTAAGGGGCAAAAACCCTTGGATCTCTGCTCCCTGGGATCAATATCCTTCACTTTCCAGTTATCATTTGCCTCTCTTCATGTCACATAAAATACATAAGCAAAAAAGCCCAAACATTGAATTGAATTCATTATCACATAAGCAGCAAAATTACCGTATCATTTTTAGTTCATTTGCCTCATCAGGAGACAAATCATGTGTACATCCACTGAAGGCAAGCATGTCCTTCTCATATCGTAAGTGCAGGGAAATATAAGGACCATATGACCTCATGCGGTCCACCAACAACTACAATGCCAATGTGACTTGAAATCATATCATTGCACATACAAGAATCAACAAGAGCAAAAATATCTAGCTATTTTCACCTTTCCCATTGCTTCAATTTGAGGTGCAAAACGGAGGGCTTCATAACAGGCACGGCAACGCAGCTTCTGAATATCAGGAGGGAGATTGTTATTTGCTAGGCGAGAGTCAGTCTTGGCAGCCCGAATAACCTGTGAAAACAAATTTATGTTAGGAAGATTGTGTTAGAATTTCAATAATAAATGAGTAAAACCAGCAGATTGCAATCATAAATACCAAGTGAAACTTCCAATTGATATACCTTATAATCAGCCCACATGCTTGCTATCTCTTCCTGGTAGTAGTCCATACCAGACCAGCTTTTAAAATATTTAACTGCTTTCATAGAACTACCTATTTCCTTGGGAAGCTTTTTTATGACTTTCACATCATTAGCTAGAGCATTGATAAAATGATCTTCATCAAAGACATCTGAAAAGTTGCTGCAAAAAAAGAACAACGAACAAAGAAAGAAAGAGCTATGGCATCATGACATGAAAGGGCCCAACAACTTGAAATTTTCACTGATCTAAAATTACCTGGAATCTTGCCAATATGACTTTTTATCTAGTTTTGGAACAACAAGAGTGGCATTTATGATATGTGCAATAGCTACCATATCACATATCTGCAATTCAAGAAAGACACTGTTTCTCAACCCCAGTACAAAAACACAAGAACCAATTAAAAAAAAACACAAATTATTGGTGCCTTAATAAATTGTACCATAGAGCACAGCACAACTACATACATCTTCCAGGATAACATAGAAACAGAATAAGAATTTGGGAAGCCTAACAAATAGCGTAGAGTAATAAAATTTCAGAATTTCAAACACAGCCATTGTGATTGACAAACTTAAGTAGTCATGGATATCGACACTGTAAATTTTTATAAACGATAGACTGTAGATAAGTACCCCAGCTCGCATCTGGTTGAGACCTCCATTTGTATGAGCTAGAAGGTAACCTCTCGACTCTGAAGGAGCTGAGAAACAGTAGGTAAAGCAGAAATAAGCAAACAGGAAAAAGTTTTTAAAAGAAGCAAATCAATATGAAATTAAAGCCAAACTTACAAGTATAGTTAGGACTAGGTTGAGTACAAGGCAAATAATTGCGATTTGGTGGAGGCTTCCATAGTTTGGTACAGTTGGGGTTCCGCTCAGAACACTGTCAAGTCTAAAGGAGTGAAAACATGAAAGATGCATGACTGACTGCTTAGAATAAAGAAAAACATAAACACTTATGACGCTCAATCCACAGCTACACACAGACTAATCCCAAATTGTTTCCTCACCATACTTTTCATTTCTGTTAAATTTCATCAATGAATCAGGATTAAAAAAAAAAAGTGCTTGAATTGGAAAATATATTGGAATGAATTGCATGTAATAAGACCTGGTGGGATGAGAGAGGGCCTTTGTATACATTGGGAGGAGTGATCTCACTTGTCCAGCTCTGTTCTTGCTCTTTGCCCAATATCTTGTCTCTGATTTCAATTTGCTACAGATAATATTTTTTTTATTGTTAAAAAAAATAGTATGAACTAAAATCCCACCAATTATTGTTCCAAAAAAAAGAAAAAATAAAACTACGGCAGTCAGTACAAAAATAGGCAGAATCCCAAGAATTAGAAGGCTAAGATATCTATCTTTCAAGCACATTAGGCCACAGTTAACGGATTTCGAAAAAGAAGTAACAGAAACTTTAGAAAGTAGAAGAAACCCTAATTCTAACACTAAAAGGGGAAAAAAGAAAATCAGGTGAGTGTGGAATTACTTACGGGATGAGGAAGCCTGTAAGGATCAGGGAGTTTAGAGTAAGGAGGGAAAACATGTAAGTGTACGGAGAGGAGGGCCATCATCGCTATCGTGCATATGGCGCATGATAGCATCTTCCTCATCAAACCCACGGTCTTCCATCTTCGCTTCTGCATCATCTTCTTCGCTACTTTTTCTTTCTTGGTGTTTATTTCCAGTCTCTCTTTCCCTTTCTATCGCTGTTTTTTTTTCTAAGAGTTAGAAAAGAAGAAGAAGAAGAAGAAGAGGTTAATGAAGGAGCAATGGGTATCAATGGCCATTAAAAAGAAAAGAAGAAAGAAAGGTAAAGGAGAGTTTGTGTCTGTGTGTAGCAGACGGCTGTCGTAGTAAAGCAAGGAGGGGGGTTCTTTGCTTGGGGAATATTTTTTTTTTTTTTTTTTTTTGCGCTGTCAGTGGAGACAGATTGGATCCTCTATGATGTAATTAAAAATTATGTTTAATATTATAATATTATGTGATGATTATTTTTTAAAATATTTTTTTATTTAAAAATAAATTAAAATAATTTTTTATTCTTTAATACTTATTTTTAAAATCAGTATATTAAAAAAATAAAAAAATTCAAACTTTTTAAAAAACACTTTTAAAAATTTAAAACAAAAATGCGCTTAAATTATTTAACTGTTTATCTTTCTTCCCACACATAAATCTTTTTTTTAAAAAAAAAAAACAGAAGCAGAGGAAGAAGCTTCTCTTTTCACAGACAAGTAAAAATCACCGTTATGATGGTTGTGTAAAAAAAAAAAAGGTTAATTATAATACTCTTTCATCTAAATGAAAAAAAAAAGAAGAAATATATGAATTTTTACGATGCACGTTCGTAAATTGATGGACCAGCTGAGTGCTTGTTTATGCCTAATTTATTTTTTATTTTGATTTTTCCAATTAATTTTGTCTGGTCACTATGTAAATGTAAATATGTCTGATTTCCATTTATTTATTTCGCCCAAACCAACAAAAAGCTGTATAATTCGGGTTGGGTGGATCGAATTGTGGATCTCAAGATGAGTTGCATTGAATGAAAGAGGACGGCAATTGGCATGCATGTGCACATCATTTTCTAAAGTCACTGCTTGCATTCACACTCGATGCAGCTAACTGTTCACTTGGATCTTATCCTTCCCTTCTAGGGTTGAGAATAAATTCGAAAAACTTATTAGGCTGATAAAACCAAGAAGAAATAGTTAGAAAAAATGAATCAGGAATAAAAATCAATGAAAAAAATTGAATAGAAACAGTTAGAAATAGTCTAATAAACTTATTTCGGCAGGTTTCTCTAATTTAATATATTCCAAGTTATCGACAATATTAACAACAGTCTTTTATTTTACTAGAAAATTTCTCAATCAACAATATTTCATATTCTCTAGCATATTAATTTAAAGAATAATTATGTTAACTAAAATAAAAAAAAGACAATTATCTTAACAATTATACACAAAATCATAGATTATAGATTTAATATATTTCCTTCTATCATATTTAATCTTTGAAGTATTATTATTAAACAAACGATATTAACTACATGCTTATATATATCACCATTATAATTAGAAAATAATTACACAACAAAGTACAAGTTAAATAAGTTAGTCCATTTAAATTCATACATATACAACATAATAATCTTCAAAATATACAGGAGGTAATATTATCATTATTATTAATTTACATGTCTAAAAGATCTACTAGCAATAGGAGTAGAGTCTAAGGCTACTAGGATGCGAGATATTGAAATGAACCTCCAAAATAATTTAAAAGATAATCATGGTCAATTAGAACGCGCGCGCGCACATATATATAATTACTCACAAAGAAATTTCAAAATTTACTACCCATCTCCCAATTACTAGTCACAAATCAATAATCTAAAATCTAAAATTGTCCACACCATAGAGCACCGATTCCAAACCAGTACAACTGGACCATCAGCCGCCTATTCACAGGACACCAATTCCATACCAAGATAACTGGTCCACCAGTCGCCCATTCATAGAATAAATTATCATAAGAAAATCTATCAGCATGACGCATAAAATTTCATTGATTGAGGAGATAATTTAAAAATCTAAAAGTTTAGAAAAAAAAATATTGAAGGTATTAAGCACCTACTTGGTGTTTGCGTCTTATTAGCTGAACCTGTCTGCTGAGCGGTTCCTGTAGTCTCGTTAACTCTTGCAGGTTCATTTCGTTACTAATTAAATTATTACATCAATAATGTCCCCACATCACCAATTTAATTCTATATCAATAAAATCAACTTGTTATCAATTTAATTATTTTGTCAACAACACCACCACAAAACCACTTTAATTATCAAACCAACAATAACAACTCATTATTAATTTAATTACTTCATCAACACATTACCACATAATTCATTTAATTATCAAACAATAATATTAACTCATTACTAATATTTACCACATAACTCATTTATTTATCAATCAACAATATCAATTTATCACTAATATAATTTCTTCATCATCAACATTACCACATAACTCATTTAATTATCAATCAACAATATCAATTCATCACTAATATAATTTATTTATTAATTAATTATCAAACAACAATGTCAATCCATCACTAATACAATTTCTTCATCAATTAATTATCAATCAACAATATCAACTCATCACTAATATAATTTTTTCATCATCAATATTACCACATAATTCATTTAATTATCAATTATTAATTCAACATTTTCGATCATTTTTTTTCTAGGCCGAAACCCCTTCTCAAAAAAGAACCAATATTTTTTCTTTAATTTCACAAACTGAAACATTACCTACTATTATTTCATTTATTTAAACATTAATTCATCACAATCTCATAGATTAACCCATTTAACCTCATAACTCATACCATAACTATACACTAATACAATTAAATGAAATCTTAACACACTAAATACATCAATTTAATTGAGAGGAAAGGATTTGTTACCTTTTAACTCAAAGAAATAAGAAATTGGAAGCTTGAAATCACCATAAAAAATTATTTCCTCCTTCCCCCTTATTTTCCTCTCAATGCCACCCTTTTTAAGGAAAAATCCCTTGTTTTTCTTTTGAGATTTTCTTGTTCAAACCCTTCCTAATATACTTTAATCACTATTTCTATTTTCTTTTTCTTTTTTGATTTTTTTTGGATGAATTTTAATAATTTTTCACTCAATTTCTTCTCCCTCTCAAGCCCTAACATGGCTAATTTCCCACTCCCCGCTTGTTTGTATGTTTACAAGTTTTCCCTCCCTTTTCATTTAAGGACTTTCTTATTTTGTTTTAAAATCATTTGGCCCAAAAGTTTGACTTATTCAATTTCATCCTTATCCAACATTAACCTCATTAGATAATAATTTTTACTCCATTAATTTTTATTATTTGTATTATTATTATTTATTTAATTATTCATCCCTTTTTTTAAAAAAAATATAAATCAAAATACAAGAATTTACCTGAGAGTTATAGTGTAGTCATTAATGCAAAGAAAAACCATTAGGGAAACAATAGATTTAATTTGCTATTTTTTTTATTTTTCTATTATTGTTGATTTTCTTCTCATGCATACAACACACATAGAATGATATTTAGCAAGCTTGATATGTGAAGCATAAGCAATGAATGATTAGAACATGTATGGTATTGTCTGTAAAACTTATATGGAAACCTTTTGTTTTTGAAATAGGCTTTTTACATTAATTAAAAGGCTTTTAAAAGCCTATAAAAAGTCACAAAAAAAACCTCGATAAAAATAAAATTTTTCTATTTTTACAAAAAAAATTTAACCGAGTTAAACAAAACCGATCAATTTGAACTAGTTTTTGACTCGGCGCGATTCTGAATCTAAAAAAATGATTTGATAATTTTTTTAAAAAAAAACCAAATCAAACAAAAAAATATTAACCCTCCATATCCTTCTAAAAAACAAATTCAAGCACGCATAGGTACACTTAAGTCTTGATTGGAGCATTTGATAACCTCTCCTTAATTGATGTGCACATTTCATTTATGAAAAACAATTAACGAGATGCTAGTAACAAAAAGTAACATATTTTTAATTGATTGTATTTTCTCGTAACTCAATTTTTACCCACACATTTTTTAATGTCGAGAAATGATAATAAAAAAGGATTGGAGAGTGAAAATGATGAAAAAGAAAAGAAAGGGTAAGATTTTAGAGAACCAATTAATATAATAAAGGAAGAAAATTAGAAAATTGATTTTGAACTTAATGATAATATTTGATTGTGATTAAGATGGAAATTGAGAGATTTTTAGCTTAACGGTATTATTTGATTGCAATTAATGATGGAAATAAAGAGATTTAGTCCGGCCTAACGATGAAGTAATCGGCATTTTAATAAAATTAGCAAAAGTTTAGGATTTTCATAAATAAAAATATAATAAGAAATGTTAAGGAACAATAGTTATGGAAAAGGAGAAATTCTACACATTTAAAGTGATGTTTTTATTAAATAATATTCTTCACTTCAATTTTAGTTTCTTTCTTAATAAAATACAATAACATAAATAAAGAAAGATTTTATCGAGCTTTTTATGATCTGGTTATTATTTTTTTTGTTTTGTCTTTGTATTTTAAAAAATCACTCGTTAAATTCTAAATTTTAATAACTTTATAACACTTTATATTCTCTAGTTTTAGCATAAAAAAAGAATTTATAAAAAAATATATAAGATTATTTACATAGTTTTTCCCGGCGACTAAGTAGCGAATCAAACCAAGGGAATGTTGACATGTCCAAACAAGAAAATGGGGCCTTGGAATGTCAGGTGACCCCAAAAACAATGGATGAATTACAATGGATTTTGCAAGAAACAAATGTTAGCTACATACACTGTCACCATCCGGGAAAATCCCAGCAATTATACGCAGCTGATAAAGTTAAATTTACTCTTGGGAGAAGACAAAATAATATATCTCTTGGGAGTTTGTGCTTAAACAAATGCCATTAAGGTCTCGTGACATCCGGCCTCTTCTTTTCTTGTCACAGCCTACTTGCTCGTCGTGGCACCGCTGCCGGGATCCTCTCCTCACACCACCGAATTCAGTAGCGTGCCCACAAGATTTCTAGTATGCTTAGCTAGCGTTGGTAATTTTTTATTTTAAATTAAATTTTTATATTTTTAAATATTTTAATGTATTGATATTAAAAATAAATAAAAATATTATTTTAATATATTTTTAAATAAAAAATAATATGATAGAATCATAAAAGCATCAGGACATCTCACGTTGCTCTGATGCACGCTCCAATCTTCGATTCCTTTTTATACTCATTGGAAACTTCTTGCACTCTTGACTTAATATTAAAAAGAAATAAAAGGAGATTGGGATACATGTAAAGTTCACGAAAAAGAAAAAGAAATGAAAAATATAAAGTTTGTGAAAAATAAAATGAAAAAGCAATATGAGTTTTGTGTTTGGAGTTGCTTTTCAAAATGCTTTTCACTTATAAATATATTAAAAAAATATTTTTTTTATTTAAAAAAAAATTATTTTTGATATTAGTGCATCAAAATAATCTAAAAAAATTAAAAAAATATTAATTTGAAACAAAAAAATAAAAAAATTAATTTTTTTTAAAAAAATACTTTTAAAAATACAAAAACAAACAGAGATTTTATTTTTTTAGATGCATAGGATTTGCTTAAGCTATTTTTCAAATTCAAGTACTCCTCTAGCTACTTGTCAAAGAAAATGGATTAAAACTACTTTTATTTGTTAAAAATAAATAATACTACTTATGACGTGTTTAGTGGTTTTGGTTTAATTTGATGATGATATTATTATAATTACCCTTTTTTTATGTGTCACACGTGGCAAGAGATCCCCTCTAGGTTATTTAATATAAATTATCTGCACAGCGAAGATCAAGTGGGTCCATTGTCATTCACGTTGTCGGGAAAACTATTGTCAGCAAGAAAAGAACAAGTCACGAGCGGATCGCCAGCAAAAACAGGGAAGGACAAGACCTTTATTAGCCTTGAAGTTGAAGGAGATGAATTTTGGTCGCATGCGGGGGACAATCGATAAAGCTTTGCAGATGATTGAGCCCAATCCGGTCCTTTTTACTCTTTTTTCCTCTGACTTGTATATAATAAAAATAATACCATAATTATTTTCACCTCCACTACACACAAAAAACAACAATTGTTTTTACCCTTTTTTTTATTCGAAAATACCAAAAAATAACATTCAATAAACCCCTCTAATACTGTTTATAGGCTCCGAATATCTTATAATATCTTATAATAGGTGGAAAAAATTAAAAAATCATCTTCAATAAAAAAATTTTGAAACTCAATTTACCTATCCTGATAAAATAAAAATTAAAACCATCTTAATGACATCTCTTCTTATTTAGAATATTCGAAACATCAATTTCAGTTGTTGTTGATAAAATAACTCTATCAAATTAAAGTTTTAAATCAACATGTATATTTGTCAAACTAAAGGGATGAAAATAGCATTTGACAAAAATATAAAGGCATGATTTAAAGAAAAAAGGTGACTTTTTTTTTTCTTAATTTCATTTTAAGTCTCTCTATTCTTAATTATCAACAAAAAATGAAATCAATTTTTTTTTTTTTACAAAATCGAACATCAACTTAATATCAAAATTTTTTTTTCAACATCACGAAAACATCATATTATGTAAATCAAATTAAACTATCAAGCTCAAACTCAAATCAACTCAATGTAAAGGAATCAAATTAAATAAAAAAAAGAAAGATTATATGTGACGCGAAGCTCTGATACCAAATGACGCAAATGGAAGCAATACACGAAAGACATCAAGCACAATAACATAGAATAATGATGAAAAAGGATCACATAAAAACTCTAATTTAAAATTTTATTAGTAAATATTTTCTGTTTAGGTAGTCTATGATGCGAACCTCATGATTACATGGTCATGCAACCTACAAAAAGATTGACAATGAATCCCGAAAAGTTGAAACTAGTCTGATAGGAGTGAGACACAATGAAAACCTATCCTAAGACACCAACACTATTGGAATAAGAACCTGAACCCTACAAATTTCAATTCGCGAATGAGAAGTATAAGAAAGACGTTAAAAAGCTAATTATTCTTTGATAAAATTTAGTTTGTTAGAGAACAAAAAAATACGAGAAATCCTCTCAATACTCAAGAAGAATAGTTCGGCAACAATATTGATCATAAACTGAATAAAAAATGTCTTACAAGGAGTTTCTATACTCCAAACAAAAGTACTATAATGAATCTATCTAGTGGGCTGAATTAAACTCACTTACAAAATTGACCCAAAATAGATGTTAAACTTGAAATCCTAAAGAAACAATTAAGTCCAAATAAGTCTTAGGCTGAGCTAAAAACAATTAAAATCAAATATAAGTTAAGACCAAACAAGCATTGAGCTATAACTAAAACAACTAAGACCAACTAAGCCCATAAAACAACAAACTCAATGTTTAAACAACTAAACCCATAAAAACCAAGGTTGTCATGACTTTGGTCAGTCTAAAAGAAAATTTAAATCTCAAACAATAAGTTTATATAAGTTGTCAAATTTTAGAGAACAAAAAAAAAAAAAAGCAAGAACAAGTATGATCCCCTACTTAAATAATTCATAGTAGTTGTCCTTTATTTTTTTAAAAACAAGGAAAAGTTGCCACTTGCAATCTCTTGAAATTAAGGGAGAATCTATCAATGAACCTTCTCTTCTCTACCATTTATTTATCCCTTAAAGCACCAGGAAACTTTCTTATTTGTAGCTAAACAATCCTTGTAGAGTGAATTGATGTTGACCTCTCTTCCTTAATAACTTTGGAATCTTTGTTGATTTTGTATTCCTTGTAGCAAATGGAATCCTTGTAAAAATATAAAAAATAATATGTTGTCATATATGTCTTCTAATAAAATAAGGAATCCATGTCAAAAATAGAATCCAAAAACCATAAAAAAAGATAATCCCAATCCAATTACGGAAATAATATTATTTTCATATATAATTTCTTACTTGTATAATATTGCTTTAGTGAACTTTGATTAACTTGAAATTCTACCCCAACATATAACAACACATTTGGTATCATCTGGTAAAGTTTTAACTTGATTCAATAGTCGGATTTAGAGTTATGTTCAATATCGTAAAATTAGACAGTAAGAAACATTAAACCCAAAACAACCTCTTTAGTCAATTTGTTTCTTGGACTTGTAATGGACTTGATCAACACCTTAAATGGATTCATTGATGTCATAAACTAATACATATCATTCACCCATTATTAAAAAAGATTCAACCTCAAATCAACAAAGAAATAGTCATACTAGAAGTAAAAGGATCAAGTTCATTAGTGCTAAATAAGCCTCCTTATATATAAGTATAATAATCAGCTTGTTAGTATAAAGACATATTTAACCTCACCTTTTTAGCATAAAAATCTTGTTGTTTCCTCAATTTTTCCATACTGTTTTCATTTTGTTCCCTTACTTTATTCACTCATTAGGTCTTACCTTTACTCTCGGCTAGACTCAGGCTTGTTTTAGAAATGGCCGAATGGTTTAGGTTATTGGTCGAATGGTTTTGGGTAGTGTGAGAAGTGTTTTGGGTTATGGCCGATTCTAGTTGTCTTCTTTCACCTTATTCCTCACCTTGATTTTCTCTACCCATATCCTTATGTTTCTTTTTAAATTTTATTTGATCATCATATACTTGTTTGGGTGTAAGAGGTACAAGAGTGATGGTTTTACTATCTCTTACAATAGTATACCTTTTTTTCTAACCCCGTCATATGTTGCCTTCCTGTTGAACTATCATAACCCCCCTAACAAGACATGACTTGCATGTGTACATTGAAATCACATCATAAAGAATCTCATCAACATAAATCCAAAAAAAAAACAACAGAATCAAAACTTGTTTAGTGTAACAACTCTGATTTTATACATCATTTTTCATGATACATTGGAAATTTTCAGTGATTATTATTGTTGTTGTTGCTGTTGTTGTTGAAATTTTGGTAGAGTCTCCCCTTAAACAATGACTACTTTTTTATATTCCCAGTCGTCAGACACACCGATGCCATTAGTTTCCAAACTAGAAAACTAATCAATTAAAATCCTGGTCGTCAGACCAGCTGACACCATTAATTTCCAAACTAGAAAACTAATCAATTGAAATTTCGATCGTCAGACACACTAACACAATTAATTTCCAAAACCAGGAAACTAATCAATTCAAATTTTGGTTGTCAGACTCGTTGATGCCATTAATTTCCGAACCAAGAAACTAATCAATTGAAAATCTCGGTCGTCAGACATGTTGACGTTAGTTTCCAAATGAGAAAACTAATAAATATAAATCCCGGTCATCAGACATACTAATGCCATTAGTTTCAAAACTAGAAAACTAATCAATTGAAATCTTGATCGTCAAGTACGATGACACCATTAGTTTTCAAACCAGGAAACTAATCAATTGAAATCTAGGTCATTAGGCACGTTGATGCCATTAGTTTCCAAACTAGAAAACAAATCAATTAAATTCTCATTTTTAATTCTTTATATACTTTCAACATAATGGACATACTTGTAATTATGCAAAAATCAAGGATAAAATTATAATAATTTCAACGAGGTATAAGATGTCTACTAATATACATAAGGTACTCATATCCATTCCAATAATATCATAACCAATTTGATACATAGAAATACACACAAGATACTCATCCATTCAAGCATTATCATAACTAATTAATCCATATCAATGTATGTAATGTACTTATATCCATTCAAACATTATCATAACTAATTGAACCATACCAATGTACGAGAGATGCTTATATCTATTTTAGTATTTATCATAACAATACAACAACTAATTCTGAAATTTATCAATAAGTTTACATGAACTGAAAAGACAAGATACAATGCACGTATCTGTTCCTTCGCCTAAACAAGTCCTTCCGACCACACATAATCATGCTCCAAACACTTCTCCTGTTTTGGATCAAGAGATTTCATAACTTTACCATAATGTGAATTCTCATAATATTATTAAAATCTCATTCACGTAAGTTTATTACTATGAATTCATTTTCCTTCAACTAATCTCCTCATTACACTTTTATCTTCATTTTATTACTCAAGAGCACTATTTTGTATTTTATTTATAAGCAGAGTTCTAGGCCTTGGTTTTGAACGTGGCTTGACTCTTTTGAAAGATAAAACATAAATCTACAACTTTATAGAAAAGAAGGGAAACTCAGTTCTATCCTTAAGGTACTGAAATTCATTCGTTATTATATTTAATGAAATCTATTTAGTAAAGTTGAATTCAACCTTCCTTCAGTTTTTAAGTCATTTAGAGAATTATATAGTTCTAAATTTATCAAGACCGATTTCATTTGAAAGCTAAAATTCATGCCTGCGACCTTTATAAAGAATCTAACTACAAATTATACCTTTTTATGGCTCAATTTAAACCACCATAGTATCGTCTATAATCTGCCCAGTTTTGTGCTGGCTAGACTCTTACTCAATTCTTGGCTCATATTTGTAGTTATACAACTCCAGTTTAAGCAAGATCAGTTTCACTTGAAAGGTAAAATCCATACCTATAACATTTGTGCAGAAAATTATATACTTTTAAGGTTCAAATTAAACAATCATAATAGCATTCCAAATTTTGTCCGGGTTTACACCGATTTAGACCTTTACTAGGTTTTTAAATCATATCTGGAGTTATACAACTCCAAATCAGGCAAGGTTAGATCCATTGGAACCTTAACATATCCAACTATAACTCTTATGAAGAAACCTTCTTCACAGATTATCATTTTCAAGCCCTAATATTATTGGAGAATTTCTTAACAAAACTGTCTAGTTTTTTTTGTCTATTATTCCCTTAAAATGATTTTATTTACACAATATTATAAGTCAAAATCCCAACCTTTCTTAAATCACCTTCACGGACGACCCTAACATGCCCATTTTTAAGTTCTCCCATTTTATTTTTTTCATGTTCTTCACCTCATTCATATATACACACCCTACAAGTTAGTTGCAAATCTTAAGCATGTCCATATAACAAAGTTCCTTCTTAACCTTACATCAAATTATCCTTCCACTAACATAAAGAGCACACAATTCTTCAACTTAACCAACACTTCATTTTCAACCATAACTTACCCTTTTACATAACTTTAAGTTCTTCACATTATAATTTCTAGCAAAAAATTCTCTCCCCCTACTATTCAGTATTGCCTGGCATGAGTTTCTCTTTTATTTTTCTTTATTTTTCTTCCATACTTCCTTAATTTATGCCTTTCATTGTTAACTTGACATATTTATTCAATTCAATTTTCATCATCAAACATTTATACAAACCTTTAGGTCATCAATAATGGTGGTTTTCCACATCTTTCATCTATTTCTAACAAGAATATAAATGAAATAATGAAGATCATATTACCAACAAGGTTAAATTAGTGTTATGGATGTTTAGACAATTTCTTCTTCCTCATTTTCTTCTTCTCCTTCTTCTTCCTCCCATTAATCTTTGGTTTTTTTTCTCTTTCACTCTCAAACCGTAATATCTCTCTCTCAATTCTCAGATGTTTAGCTCTCTTCTCACTTGCACATACCCTCATAAGAAATTTGAGTTAATTTTTGGGTTCCTAAACACTTATTTTTCTTCCTTTTCTTCCCAACAAAACTATCCCCTTATTCCTTTAACATTAATTCTTGATCTTCCTACTCACCTAACCACTAACTCTCACTCAAGACTCTTCCTTGCAACACATACCCCAATGTTCAAATAATAGGATAATAGAATTTTGACTCCTTGGTTTAGGAGTGGCCGATTGCATTAACGGGGGCAAGGCACAAAAGTCCTGTCTCCTTTGTTTTGTTTTTTAATGTGCCCCACTAATGAGCTTAAGCCTTGTTTGGTGACACCATAATTTATCTTCCTGTTTTTTATGCACTGACCTGGTACTGTCATTTTATCTTTGGGATTTTCCTGAAATATATCTTTCTAATTGTCTTGAAATTTTAATCCAAGATAAAAACATAAGTCAGAAGACCTCTCGTAAAATTTTAACATGATCCAACAGTGTATTGAGAGATATGCTCAATACTATAAAACTAGATAGTATGTAATTCTATGCTAAAAATCTGAATTTTTACATACTAGATAATTTACTTAAATCATTGTTGGTCTCAGAATAATTTGTTGGAGATTCTCATTTGTAATTATCATAAAATTTTACTAAGAGTCCATATCTCCTTCCACCCCTTAACATGGTTGTGTGCAGGTTTATATCGACATTCAACCTTTCTCTTGCAAGGGTCATGCAATAATTTATTTGAAATTCTTCTCCTATTTTATAAATAGTATTATTTAAGATTACAAAATTCACTTCTTCCAATAATTATCTTACTCGATCAAGCAACTTACATGATTTATTGCTATTTAATATTTAATATTTCACATATCAATTTATTTTTTCATCTCACACGACATTTAAATTAATAATTCAGGAATGTTTATTCTAATTCACCAATAATTTTCTCTCTAGTTTATCATTTTTCAATTAATACTTACCCTATTAAGTCTGGATTTATCAAGTTTAGACTGGGGGTTTACAATTTAATGCTGAAATCGTTAACATCCTTAGGTGTTATTTCAAGGTATCCTGATATTTTATTTAATATTTTTCTTAGCAAGTCTTTTCTATCAAATTTTCACCATGTTTCTCAATTATGATTTACTGGGACTTTACACTTAATCACTTTCACCTAATCACAATTATTCAACCATTACAATCTATAAGGTCCATGATGTTTACTAGCAAGATGTTCTCCCACTATCTTGTTCAGTTTACTAACAAGAATAATACTAGCTATATTAGCATAATTTTCTCTTTCTATAATTAAACTGCACACCTTGTTTTGTGCATAACACGTATGGAAGATGTTCTCCTTTTGATGATCAATATCATCTTCCTTGAACTGAACCTGAAGTGTATGCCTTATAACCAAGGCTCACCTCCAGCGGGCTATGCAACCTTCTTATCAGTATAATCCTCCAATAGTGGCATATCTTCACAATTAGATCTATCACTTTTGGACTCCATGTCTTCATTGTTTGTAATAACCATTATTCTCTTATTTGGATACTTTAAAGAGTAATACCCAAGCCCCTGACACCTAAAACATTTACCATCACGAGTATGTTTAGGCTAAGTATTAGATTTACCTTTAGAAGCCGTAAAGGAATCAACCTTGGTATTGGGTGGTTCGACTTTGGTCCTAGTGAAGGGTTTTGGTTGCACAACCCTCTCTCTTTTGAAATTCAACTTTAATGATGATAAAGAACCTAAATTGTAAGTCAAGCATACATTCCTCTTCATTTTGATTCGTCTCTCCACTTTCGTAGCCATATGAATTAAGTCTTCTAGCTCCGCACATTGCTGTAGCTCAACAACATTAACTATAATAACTTCTCTATTTTCAACCACATTAGCCAAGATTATTGTAATTTCCATCTCTTTGTAGTAATCTTCAACATTTTTTGACCCCTGACGTAAACTCTGTGGTTTTTAATAGATCTTCAATTTCCTCACTTAACTCCATGCACTTAGTAGATAAGTCAATTAAATGTTGTTACTCTCTCCATAACTCATTTAGACCTTGCTTCATAGAAAGAGGTTTCCTGGAAATTATTTTCTAAACTTTCATGTGTTTGTTTACAATTAAAAAGTTGGTTAATGGAAAACACTTTCGAGTTGAAGAAAAATTTGATTTTGTTTTCAGAAAAGTGTTTTCCTTTTATTTTGGGTGGAAAAACTTTTTAAAAGTTGCAAAAAATTCAAAAATATCTTATTGTTTATTAATTATATCAAAATATATCTTGAATTTTTTTTAATTTTATCATCTTTTAATTTTTTTTATCTGTCAGATTTGGTCTCTATTCTTTTGACTACTATTTGTTTTATTTGAAATAATTTATGATTTTTTTTTTAATTTCATATCCTTCAACTTTTTTACCTATTAGATTTGATTGATATTCTTTTAATAAATTTTAAAAAATAAAATATTGATAAAGTATGTTTCAGTTTATATTTCATAATATAGTTAAACACTAGAAAATATTTTGTAAGTTATTTTTTTATAATAATACTAAACTTTAAAAAATAATTTATTTTTCATTTGTAGTGAGGCGGGCTGATTTCATTTTCCTTAAATGTTGCAACGTATCTACTACTACTTATAAACAGTGGTTATCTGCGTGTGGGGAAGAAACTTGCACGACTTTGAAATACCTGATTGTCAGCGACCGCCGGATCCGGGACCAGAACAATTTATGGATTTGATTGATGCCTGAATAATAAAGCCAATTGTGTGTGTAACAAGCTCTTTATTGCATGATTAAATTGGGCCGCAGTCACGTCATTGTTTCCTTTCAAATTGTTGACATCATAACCATATTCCTTCGGCCTTAATGCTGCAATGGGGAGAAGGTGGTTGTGGTTGGGCTCCGGTTAGAAAGATGTCGTGTTTACGGCTTGTTAGCACTCAGTCACCTCGATTCCTTCTTTCAATCCAGACTGAAATTATTGTCACGGATCTTCGATTTTTGCACAGCAAGTGAACTGCATAGCTGACTCTAAAGCTTCTTAATACCATCCAGGGGAAAAAAAAGCCACCGGAGCTTAGCTTCAAAAGGGAACGAAACACAAAGTAGAATTCCTGTGTTGCAGATGACCATCAACATTCGCTCATGTCAAGAATGCAAGAAGAGAATGGGCACAGCTTATTTAGCCTTAAGCTCGATCAGGGCTTCGTTACATAAAGCTTGTTTATTGAAGTGTGTTTGGTAGTTGCTGGGCAAGTGTCTTTTGAAGCCCAATCACGTGAAATCGAACACTAATAATTGACATTGATTCGGATGACTATGGGAGCTCACAGACCAAATCAACAAAAGGTAGAAGGAACGCAAGAGGACATCGCTGATCTCTAAACAATTATTGGTGAGCCAAATCAAGTTTCGTAACTGTAATAATTAGAAAATATAATGATTTGATTAAAATATAATTAATGCATGAAGTGTATTTTTAAATCTAGAAAAATCAAATAAAAACTTGATTAAGTTAATTTTTAAAATTATTTTGAATTAATATATGGATATTATTCAAAGAGTAATTAATATTTTGATAATTTATATAGTTTTTTAGATTTCTCTATAACTAGTAAGTTATGCCTTTTATTTTATGGTTAATTTTTAGACATAAAAACTACACAAGTCACAAAATAGAAATTGATCACTCTAGACATAAAAATCTCTCTCTCATAAATAGAAATTTAGAAGATTTTTGTGTGGAATATTATTGGAGGCCAGCTAATTAGATGATTTGTGGTTTACGACAACCTTAATTTTAAAAAATTATTTAAAATAAAAAAATCAAATTATTAAATAATAAATCTCTAAATAATTTTATTTTTATTTAATTTAATTTAATTGTTTCTACTTAATATATATGACTTTGAAAACTCAAGAGAAACGTGGACGCTAATTAATTGAAGGAGTGACATTACATCATGCTTGACGTTAATAAAGTATTCTATACGTGATGTATGCTCTAACCAATCACATGGCTAGTATGATATCATATTCTTCCTTTTCCATGGAATATTCTCGGAGGTGATATGCAATTTGATAGTGTCGATCACGGCGGAATTGCCAAGAACTTGTTTTCGGAATTTTGCCATTTTGTCAGCAGGTTTTTCAATTTTAGCTTTAACAGTCCTCAACTTCGAAGCCTGCAGGAAGCTGCGTAGAAGAAACCTTTCCCAAGTATATCCTGTTGTTCCTTAGACTTGCTCTTCCAACATTTACGACCAACATAATCAAGGTAGACTGGTCGAAGTTTCAAAACTTGTGACCTCAAAATGTTTGTTGGAAATGGTCAATATTACTTTACCCCCAAATTGACTGCCATACAGCCTCAATGCCAGCATGTTTCCTTGGTGTCGTTTATGGAATTTTTGTCTTCTCAGAATATCGAAGGCAGACAAAACTAAACTTCTCTCACAATATCACACAGACAGACAATAATAGTATAAACACGAGATGATCCATTGTTCTTTTTCTTTCTTTTAGTAAAATTCTAAGAAAATGACATCAAATTAAAAAATATTAGCATAATTTGAACACAATATTATATTTATAAACAACAACTATTATTTTTAACAGCGGTTGTTTAGTTATATTTTAAAATGTATGATTTTTGCATATTAATTAATCTTAACAAAAATCAACCCATAATTTAAGGAAAATTCAATGGCTAAAATATGGAATTTAAGATCTAATTGGCTAAAAATAAGGAGAGGAAATAAGATGGTGTAGTGGAGAGAGAAATGGGGAAAGAAAAATAAATAAATAATTGAGGTTTCGTTTTTGACACACCATGTACCATTAGAAAGATTTTAATAAGATAATTCTAGCTATATCAAAAAATCACCAAACAATATCATAATTAATCATAAATTAATCTCAAACATAAACCAAGATCCTTAAATAGTTTCTGGAGTAAATTAATTACTAACATCATAATTATTACAAACGGAACAAGAACTGATTCTTTCTCTTCATAGTAATTCATCAAGAGATGATCAATACATGGATTAATTAATTTACAAGAAAAACACAGCATTCTTATCTTTCTTCTTGGTTTATTCTACTCTTATATCCATTTGTTTTAGTTTTGTTGTACAATTATAACATCTAACTAATCGAACTTATATAACAAAAAATAACAAATTCAAGAAAATATTCAAGAAACAACATATAGTCGTTCAACCCTAGCTAGTACTGATGATAACCCTTTCCCTCATGGTCCTGGAGTGTACCAATCCTTCCTCAACCTTCTTACCTTTCGGAAGACGTAGCAACTTGGACCAAAACCCACCTTTCTTCTTCTCGTGACAATCTTTATTCCCTCTTCTCGGAACAAAAGCCAGTGATCTACTCTTGGTGAGAAACATGTTCTTGCCATTGAAGAACAAAGGAAAAGAACCTTTCCCGTGAGTAGGATATTGAAAATGATGCATTGGAGATGAGTATGAAGAAAATGAAGAATATGATGACAAAGAACAAGAGGAGGAGCAATCCATTGTATTAAGAGAGGCAATACGTGAAGTAGTCGCACTAGTCGGAAGTTGAGAAAGCTTTTCGCTTAGACAAACGGAACAAACACCTGGTGGTTGCTCGTGTTTTGGGTGTTTCTTGCACTTACGATCGGGCTTTGATCGACCCTTTACCTCCTTTGATCTCCATAAGCTAGCCATTTTCGGTTTTGGTATTTCTATGTGACTGCCTTGGTATATTTATAAAAGGAAAGGAAGTTGGGTGTTTGTTTCCATGATATTTCATAGCAGGAGGTTTCTTCGGAATTTCTCTCTTTAAAATTGCTTTTTTGACAGTTTGTGAGAGAAGTACTTCACAAGCTGGCTGTTAGGACTTTTTGTTTGGTTGAAAAGAAGAATTTCGAGCTCAATATGTATTAAATTTGATAGGAGTGAGTGGCGGTATTCAAGGACGTAGCTCGTTTGGATTTTGACTTATAATTATATTAAACTTAATTTTTAATTTTATTATGAATTGTAAACATAATTATTTTATTATTATTCTTGTTTTGCGTCGAATATTCAGGTTGTACTATGTTTTTTAATTTAAGACGAATCTATAACAAGAACTGAATATATCATGAAAGTTTTAATATTAGATTTAATTTTTAATAAATTACATGAATATTAAATTCTAGTTATCTTCACCTCCTCCCCAACAAAGAGATAATTTTTTATTTAATTTAATTTTTATATTTTTATGAATAGTAAACTTGATTCATTTATTATTATTATTATTATTATTATTATTATTTGTGTTCAATCAGGTTGGACTAAATTTATTTTTTATATAAATATTATATATATTTACCGGTTGAACTTATTATACTAATTTTCATGAATTCGTATTTAGAGGTGAACGTACAACAAGGACTGAAAGTATCATGACACTCTTAATATTAGGTCTAATTTTTAATATATTACACAATCATTAAATTGCAGTAATCTTCCCCTCCTCTTCAACAAAGAGATAATCTTTTTTTTTTGTTGCTGCGTTAAAAAGATCCAATAGAAAACTCATTAACAAAAACTTTAGAGCCAAAACATTTATAAATAAAATAAAAATAATTGTTCAATCCACAAACTATCAAATATAAAGACGAAAAGAGTATAGAATATATGAATTAGATTAGGTTTTAGAAACCTTGATCTACCACCCAATATGTAATATTTATTTCTTAAGTTTTTAATCTATTATCATTTATAATATCTATATTATTTGACTTTAACAAGTTGAGTCGGACAAGTTGGACTGGGTCAGATAATGGAAATATTGTTGGGTTTCCTGAATATCATTCACACAACGAAAATAATAAAACAAAATTATTTGGGAGTTCCTAGGATCTGTTAAACATATCTAGAGTTGTTTAGGGATTTATTATCTAAAGATCTAATCTTCTTTAGCTTTAAATAATTCTTTAAAGGATGAATTATCACAAAACACAAGTCATCCAATTATCCGGTCTCCAACGATAATCCATATGAGCCATTAATGAGAAATCTCCTAATTCTAAGAAAGAGAGAGAGATTATTATGCCTAGAGTGCAAGCTCTCTATTCTGTGACTTACATAGTTTCTTTTTGTTTAAGACAACCATAAAATAAGAGGCATAACTTACTATTTATAGAAAAATCTAAAAAACCCTATAAATTGATAAAATATCAATTTACCCCTTGAATAATATTCATATATTAATTCAGGATAATTTTAGAAATTAATTCAATTAAGTCATTACTTGATTTTTCTAGGTCTAAAAATATAATCCAAGTATTAATTATATTCTAGTTCTTAATTTCTAAAATATATTTTAATCAAGTTATACTTAATTAAATCATCACAATTTAATTTCTGACTAATGGTTCTTAATGTGTGTGACCCATTAGGTTCCTAATATGTTGGCCTAAATATAAATTATAACTCTAATTAAGTAGAATTAAATAATTTAATTTATTATCAATACAACAATTGATTAATTTATATTTGAAGATCAAGTGCGTCGCTTAGTAATGTGTCATAATCCCTCAAATATTAGAGAAATCATTAGTAGTTTGACTTAACCTTTTAATGAATGGTTTCTCATTGTATTTAATATTCTTTCATCAATAATATTCTGATTTAACATTAAAGCATGGAGTATGTTTGCCATGTTAAATCATGTTTGTTCCCTACATAATAGTCATTGATCGTTTGAATAAGATTTGAAACTCTTTTCAAATCTCATTCCACCTTTGCTAAGGATTTCCCAGTCAATACTATTTGAAAACATATGAAATATTTTCTCTAAGTCACCTAAGATGATGAATCCTCTCTCAATCACTCAAGTACCTACCTCGATTAAGATAACATGTAACAAGATCAATGTATGATATTAATATTCTCTATATAAGATAACTTAGTGATCTCAAGTCTAAGGATCACTTACACAACTGTCACGTGAGCCTTTGCATAGACATAGATGATCTCTCCATATGAAATTCTCATGCGGATTAGTTTAATGTACATGTCTTATGACAAATACCTACATATTAGTTCTAAGTATCTCTTATATCTCAGCTTA
The DNA here is from genome assembly GCA_015852605.2 of Populus deltoides. Lineage (NCBI taxonomy): Eukaryota > Viridiplantae > Streptophyta > Magnoliopsida > Malpighiales > Salicaceae > Populus > Populus deltoides. Next base: position 15,738,324 of record CM027574.2, on the reverse strand, counting down.
TGAGAACAATCGCTTCTTTTCATAAAAAATATAACATAATATGTATCAGTTTTTATGATTTTAATGAATGTCTAATATTTAAGAGGGTATTGACTATAAATATTTTAGAAACAATACTTTGATTAAACAAGAGTCTCATGATTATAACAACTTTATAATTTTCTTTGCAAAATTTTTTTATCATAAGAACTTTATCTTTATTATAGATTTATTAATTTAATATTATATGAATATTAAAAATAAATTAAACATTTATTAATAATAAATAAGTATTTATATGAATATAATAATAATAAAGGCAACAAACTGATTATCTACGAGTTATATTACACAACTAAATATTACATATACTCGAGGACTGATTATCTCATGACTGTAATCAAGTGGACAGCTGTATGGGGTTTATTGAGTCGGTGGTTGTGGTGTGTTTGGATGGAGGAAGATGTCTGGATTGGAAGGGGGAAAAAAGGGAATTCTGTGGAGGCGGCGTGGAAATTAAAATCAAGCTTGCTTGGAGAAGGTCTTTCGAGAATTGTTTCTATCTATTGGCCTTTACAGTATTTTTAATTAAAAAAAAAAGGAGTAAAGTAAAAAAATGAGGATCTGCAAAAGCAAGTCCTTTGCACAAGGGTTTATGCCACCAATAAGGTTTCGCCACGAGCACACCAATTACATGCAAGCCGTGTCAACATATGTTGTTGTTGTTGTTAAACTGGTTCAAAGCACAACATCGCTGGTAAAAAACATATATAAGTTTGATTTTGCTCGAGAGCAATAAACATAATTTTATCCGAACCACCACTCGTTAAGGGCTTGCTTCAAATTGCAAAAGTAGTTATGGTTTAAAGAATTTTTCATTTAAAAATATTTTAAAATAATATTTTTTTTATTTTTTTAAAATTATTTTTAAAACCAGCACATTAAAACGATTTAAAAACACAAAATAAATAATTTTTAATTAAAAAAATTTAATTTTAAAAAAATACGGTTTGAACCGCGTTTTCAAAGAAAAGCATCTATATTAATACTCAAATAAAAAAAGAATGATAATGAAAAAGAAGAAGATAGTTTTTACCAAACAATGGTTTTTTTTTTTTTTTTTAAGAAGAAGTCAGTAGCAGCTAGTTGAGAGGAGTTAATCTTTTAACGAATATCCCTTTGTGAGAATACACCCAACATGACATAGGGTTTATTTTATAAAATGATTGAAGAAGAAATATAATATTATAAATATATAATTGTAAATATATATTTACAATTATATATTTTTAAATATTTTAAATATAATATTATAGATATATAACTATTTTTTGGTATTTGAAGAAAATTGAAAATAGTTTTTTTTTCCTATGGTATCCTAATTTTATAACACAATTTATATGATTTAAAATGTATGATTATTGTATACTAAAATATAATTTGTATTTGAATGTATTTTCTAGTAATATTATCTAAATTAAAGTATTGTATGCATGCAATAATATATCAAATTAATATATTTTTATATTGTATATTAATATATCCTAATATATTATTTCCTATATAAATATACTAGTAATTTATTATTTTCTAATAACATTATATTTTAAAGTATTTTATTACTATATTATTTGTGTGTGTATAATAAAGTATTGTAACACTTTAGTTTTCAAGTCTTTTATGGAAAGTGTTTTCCAATGTTTTAAAATGGAAAATATTTTTCTTCATCTAAAACTTATGCTTTTCTTTGATTAAAATGTGAATTCTGTTGATAGATTTTTCACAATATAATCAAATACTATATTTTTGACTTGTGCTATACTGCAGGTTAAATCATTTTTTATAACCTAAAATAATATAAAGATATCAGGAAGTCAAAAGTTTGATGTATAATAGACAAAACACTTTTATAATATTGAGTTGGTGATATACTAGACGACAATTTTTTTTTTAAAAAAAATATTGAGACGACGACACACTAAATCAACTTGGGCCAACTATATTTAACCCGCGAAACCTAGAATCCGGGGGCATAAGCTCATGATAATCCCATGAAATCCAAATTGAAACTAGTTAAGAAACCCAATTCTAATTAACCAAATATTGAAAGCTTAAAATGAAACAAATATTTAATTAAAAAAAGAAAAAAAATAACTCAAGCTAACATAAATAGATGGCTTGCACTATGTCACAGCTCGACCTAAATTATTTCAAACATAAAAAAGGATGTCCAAGTAATGCCAATATTTTTAAAGAAAAAAAATCTAAGACCATTGTCATTAACCTGAATGTATCCATTAAGTCGGGTTAATTAACAAAGAATGATAAATAAAAAGAATCGAGATAAATTGATTCATTTTTAAAATCAGTCAAAAATCCTATTGAAAGCAATATATATATATATATAATAACAGAGCTCAATCCCCAAACAAATCAAATGTTGAAATATAAAATTGAAAACATGAACTTACAAAAAAAAAAAAGACAAATGAATTTTTGCTTTGGGCTACACCACAAGTAATATTTTTTCCTAACCTTTTAAAAAATGTCAAAAAAAAAGAGAGAGAAAGAGATGATGACATATTGGATGATATATTTTTAAAAATAAATAATGAGCAATTAGTTTAATTTAATTCAAAAAAATTCCTTAAAAAGAAGCTAACTCTAACAAAGAAAAACAAATAAAAAAACTAGAGATAATTAGCTCATTTTTAAAATGAGTGAAAAATTCTATATAAAGCAAAACAAAATACGGAGTCCAATATCTAATTAAATCAAATGCTAAATGATGGAACTGAAAAATAAGAGTTTAAAAAATAGAAAAACAAATGAACTTAAGCAAATCTCCTAAACCTGAGTTATTCTCTCAAATTCATAACCCGTTAAATTCTGGACCTAGGATCAATCAAGAAACTCAATTTAATATTGAAGGAAGGAATTGAAAACAAATATCAATTTTAAAAAATTAACAAGGTAAAAAAATAGCAATCAAAAGAATAAAGATAAAATATAATATGTAAATATAATAAAGGAGGATGAAGTTGTAAGAAATAATCAATTTCAAAAACTATCTTAATTAAGATAAATACCAATCAAAAGAATGAAAATCAAATCTAAAATAATAATAAAAAATGATAGAGGATGAAATAAATAAAAAAATTTAATTTCATGAATGAATTCAAATAAAATAATAATAATTAAAAGAACAGGGACCAAATCCTTATAAAAAAAACAAATTGAAAAGTTGCTATAAAATGTTGCAAGGTTAGGCACGAAAACCAAGAAAGAGAGAGAAAAGAAAGGAAAAAAGAAGAAGAAAGTCAACTGCTTCTAAACCAGCAGGAATTAAAATACACACGCCACCTAGGAAGGTAGACTCTACCATGAAGAATTGAAAAACACCAATGAAGATTGTTTTTTTTTCTCTATCATGAGCCACTCCAAACTCCATTTAAAGATGTCAGTGTGGCTTATTTACTAGTGATTTTCATGAACATGCCAATAATTTTTTTTAATATTTTTATTAATTAAATTACCAAACCGCCTAGGAAAAACATGAATGTTGCGAGAAAACAAAGTGAAATGACTAATACATCCCTAAAATCAAGCCTAAGAATCTTTGGTTGGAGGGACAATAGAGTAATTGCAATATGCATGGTAAATTTGTTTTTTTTTTTAGGGGTAATGGTTTTTTTTTTTTTTAGTAAAGAGTAAAATCTTGATTTTCCTATAATACACATTAAACCATGACATGTATAAAATATTTTTTCCACACCAATTAGGTTTTTATAATAAGAAATTCAGAAAAAAATATTTTTTTAAAAAATAACAATTTTCAACAAACAAGCAAAACAAGAAATTATTCGCACGCGGAAACTTGGCCGTGGAGCCACTGTACTTACAGCCATAATGGTCCATACCCCATCTGTAATACGGGCTTTATGCTTACGGGCCTCATTTATCTAACTAAGAGTTTCTGATCTTGGCGTATGGCAACCCAGCCACTCCTGCTTTGTTAGGTGTACTTGTCTCTAGCTTAAGAGCTACGGTCTCTTTCCGTAACCAAACACCACTTACGCTGCTTGTTTTCGATGATCACTTGAAACGGTTGTCAAGGAAATGGATTTGGTTCTTGGTCTGCAAGTGATGAACTTGTTTCCCATCACTCAATACCTGTATCCTTTAGTTTAGTGACCGAAAGAGGATAGGATAAAGATTCGAATCGATTAACCGTGGTTGATTAACATGCCAGACAAATTAGGAAGCCGACACCCACCAAAAACCTGAAGAAATTCAATTCGAGACGCCCTATCAAAAACACCATGAATAGTCAGCAGGAAAAAGAGTACTTTCCATACTTTTAATTACTGTTTTTATCTTGCTTAAGGGCTAGTTTTTTTTATAATTGCCTGCTCATTCTAATATCAAAATCACGACACTGTATCTCTACAAGTTCAAACAAGAGTAAATTACTGGTACCATCACAGAATTTCCAGCAGTAGACTTTGAATAAGCAACTAACTCATTAGTTCAACAAGAATAAGAAAAAAACACTAACCAGCTAGTCCACCCCTTTCACGTACTCCACAATGGCACCATAACATTACGTCCAGCTTGAGTTGAGATCAACAAATGGGCAGCTAAACAATACTGTAAGAGATCAAATATTCATTCTTGCTCTACTTCGCAGATTCAGATGCTTCAGTTGTTTTAACCTCCGTCTGACATTGAGACACATATGGTTTGAGCTGGAAAAAGAGACAGATCCCAGTCAGTGATATATACAGAACCTTATCTCCAAAAAATCCTTCAATCACTAACTTGAGCGATCAAAATCTTACCAGGAGGCAAATTATGCAGTTTTTAGTTGTGGATTTTATGTATCATATGTGAAATATGGCCCTGTTTTTCCTAGTATACATGCTGGCCACAGAACTAGCAGAATGAATACAGATCCTTCTGCTCACGAAGGCAGTGTATCATGCAGTGCTCTCACTCTCAATCTTTTGTTTCCCAGGGAGAGCAGAACCTTGAAAATATCAAGATATTATACAAATGATGGGATTGTAATCTGATTGCCAACAACAAAGTCGATCATCAAAGTTTCCACTTTCCATGTTTTTCATTATAATGAAACAACTTCCCCCATCGTGAACCATGGTCACAAAAACAAATACTAGAAAATTCAAAAGCACACCATTACCTACTAAGAAAAACATGTCATATTCCATATCGAAACCAACAGTAAGAATTGACATGACAACGACTATTCTAGTGAACATATGGGGATTAGTAGGAAACCTATAGTTTTATCTTCCTGTGGTATTAAAGGATTACCACCATATACTGCCAGTCAAGCACTTGCAAATTTTACATCCTAACCAAATTATGACCTGAGAAATTTAAAGAGAGTAACATACTCCCACAACACCGAAAATTGCCTGCTTATCAGCAGAGCCATTTTGATACTTGATGCAAGTTCTTAACATCCATCATCCACAAAAAAAAAAAAAAATATATATATATAACTTCAAACAAATGACAATGGTGAAATAAGATTACCATCACGTCTGTCAAATCAGGGACTACTTAGTTGGGCAGTTTCTCCGGTACAACAACATACCCACCTGCAACGAGGTGGTTGGTTAGGAAACATTAAGTCCTAGATTCATAATTCATACACCAACAGCATTTTCAAAAATCAAGGCAGTTTAAATAAAACAGTCAAATCATATAGCGAAATATACATATCTATATTCTCGTTTAACCATTTGCATGTTTATAAGATAAGCATCATCAATCAACAACTCGAAGAACAGAATTAACAATCTGAATGATATACAATTCCTTAGGCAAAACAAAGTTGAGTTGCGGATGTTGGCGCATTTTACCTCACAAATTACCACCTAAAGCCTCTGATTCAGCATCTGGGCATTAATAATAATAAAATACAGTGTTGGGATTGTAGTTTCCAAATACACAGAGAAGCATTTTATCAGATACATGGTGAGTTGGTTAAATAAAAGATGAAAGTGAAATAGGAACTTTACGAGTGTGAAAACCCGTGGGCTTGCAATTCTTTCCCTTGTAGTCATTACAGGGAGCACGTTTTGACGAAAGAATGTCCAGCGACGACGTCCGCTTCCTCCTCATCGCCCTCCCTATCCCGGTTATCAATCCCAACGGCATTTCCCCCCAAATAAACCGTGAATCAAGCACAGAAAAAGCACAAAACGAATAAATTTGTTGTCCTGACTTTAAAAGAAAATGAAAAGCTACGATGGAGTAATAAAGAGAGTGGGTGTCCTACTGGGTTGTAGTTGTAGAGGGTCCAGGGGTTTCGTTCCTTGCAGCTTCTTGTTATATAAAGGCTTGAGAGAGACAGGGTTTCCGCCCCAACAAGCAAGTTGGGCTAATGAGGTATGATGAACAGAAATGGGCTGTGTGATTGTCGCCTTGCGGCATTATAAAAAATATTTTATATAGATGGCTCAGGATTGGAAATTTGGAACAAATTGAGTTTGAATAGGAAATTAAGAGTAAACCCTAAAATTCTTATTAATTGTGGAATTGTCCTTTTATCCCCACAAAATCATTTGATAATATTGTTTCTTCGTTACATTTAAGATGATTGAACTGGTTAAATCAATTGAAATGTATTTCAAGAACTCGGATTTGTAAATCAATAGTGGATCCCGTCAATATGTATACATACATAATGCAAAACATCACAGGTTTTTGCCTAATTTTCTGACTTAAAAAACTTTCAAATATAAAAATCAAGTCCAACCCCGCCAAATTCTGACTGTGAAATCTCATTGAGCATGGAGTTCCCCAGGTAAAAACAGCACAAAGGAACATAGTAGGACCACGTAGCAATGTATGGCCTGTAACAAGAAGGAGCTCTTGCATCGAGAAAAATATAAGATAAACTGGGTCCTTCCTTTAGGTGGTCGAGAAATCACGATTCAGATAAAGAAGTTTGCTAAATGTCAACGTCTCTGGGTCAGCATCAACCACCGCGCAAAGTCTCATGTCACATCTTCTAGCGTTTCCAATCCAAAATAGGTTATCGAGATTGACAGGAAGATTATCCCCTATATGAACTCCACGCCTCGAATCACAAAGCACAAGTTATGGAGAATACAAGGTCTTTTTATTTTTTATTTTTTTAATTCATATTTGGTACAAACAGGATGTCACATGCTGCAAATACTAGCACTACAGGAAACGAAGACGAAGAACAAGCAATAACAGAGGCAGGGGAGATTTGAATCATTGGTTAAAACGGGAATTCACCAAATAGCTAAACGCACCGTTTTACTTTTCATTTTGTAATGTGTTAGGGGGACACGATCATCGCCAGCCAACCATACATCACCGGAGTCAGTAATAGTGGGAGCATTTCCATTTGACCCATAACACAGGACCAATAATATAATTGTATTTTTGCTCGAAAACTATTTATATGCTGGAAAATTGGTTGCTAAGGATAGGCTTTAGTCCAACCTTGCATCTTCATCCTCGTATCAATCTTTGATCTGTAGCATCCGGTCACCGGACAATCTTCTTTTTTCTCAAACTAAGGACATATTTTATATTTAAAGAGAATTAAAGAGATGGTCGGTCTTCTGGTATGTTTTTACTTCTTAAATTCAAAGTCCTCCGTCAACTCCATCATTCCCGATTTGGATTTTTTCATGTTCACAAGAACATAATGTATCATGTTTATTAATCTGAATAGTTTGATTTAAAATCAACAGTGAGGATTTTATACAAAATATAAGATAAATGTTTTTCTTAACCATCCACTAACAACGCGAATAATAATTTTGATTTTTTATTTTTAAATTAATATTTTAATTTTAAAGATAAAAAAATTCACAATCCAATCATTTCTATTAGTTTGGAGCTAATTTCAAATGTTTTGAACTACCATAAAACAAAAACCCATTAACATACAATATTAAGTGATGCGAACTCGCAGGGTGAGAATTTTATAATACATAATCAAGATTGAATATATTCCAAAAAAACTATAATCAAGCTGAAAAAAAAAGACCTAGTGATTGCATAAACCAAAAAACAGTATTTATTGGATAAAACCTGACCCATTAATTATAACGAATCAAGAACCGAAGGTATAAGGATAGATGCCACAAAGAAGTAATTTTTGATAAGTTCTAAAAGTTCAATGAAGAACCAAGAGTAAGAGCAAATTCTTGCACACAAATTTTTATTTCTCAATAATCAATCAATCTCCCTAAGTATAAGCTAAATAACCATATTTACACTAGGTTTAGTAAACAAGGCTTGAAAAATAATAAAATATTTCTAAATAATATAGAAAAAATATCCTAAATCAACTAGAAAAATATTGCAAATCCTGAATAATAAATTATAGTCTTTATCGTAAAGCCTTCATAATATTGATCGCTAAGAGATTTCAACCCTATAAAAAATAAGGCCTTTAAAATCTTCTAACAAGATTTCAATTTGATCCTATGGCTGTATTGAAAGTTATGTTCATTATCATAAAATTGCACGTTAAGAAAATAAGCCCAATCTGCATGCTTTAAGCCCAATAACCAACTCCTTCTTTTGCATGGATTGTATTAATTAAAACTTTATCATCCCTTATTGTAATCTTGATGTTTGACTTGGGCCAAATAACTTGAATTAACTCATTGAATGGTTGTATTAATCTTCTTGGTCATTGATCTTGTAATTGGCCCAATTAATACCCTTAATGGATCATTTGGTGATGCTTGGTGATTCTTATCATTTCTCCTATTCTCAAAAGGTTTCAACCTCGAACCATAACCTACATCAAATAGAGAAATATCAAAAACATTAAAAGTAGCACTAAAGCAATGCTTACCAAGAAAATCTATTTTACATGCATTGTCCTTAATTCGTTTAAGAACTTGGAACATACCATCTCCTCTAGGATGCAACTTAGATCTTCTATGTACTAGAAATCTTTCATTCCTCATATGCACCAAACTCAATCATCTAGTTCAAAGATGATGCAGACACCTCCAAAGATACACTAAAATCATATTTGAATGGTTTGTAACTTGACCCAACAAGAACATGTTGAAGAACCAAAGTTATACGCGATAATCACTAACACCTTACACCTATAAGGATTAAACAATGATAAAAACAATTGTCAAGGTTAGAGGATTCACTAATGGTATTTCAAACAAATATAATATAAACTCTTATTAGTCAACTGGAAACCACACATAAAGAAGGTTCCAATCAGATTATAAATTGTTAACATGATTACATTAGTTATCTCATTTGAATAATGCTAATACTTGTACATGTTGTCAGACATTCATGATTATAACTTATATTAACAACAAATCAAGTTCCTTTCATAACACAGGTGTCGGTTATACCATACGGTTTGGGCTATGAAAGTGCCATGTATTTGTTGTACCAGGGGTTATACAACATAAATCTAGATTAACCATTTAACAAGCAAAGTATTAAAAGTGAATAAGATAACAAATACAAAACATGTTAGTATCAAATATTAAGGTCCATGTTGAGTTTATACTATACTTATTCTTACACCATTAGTGTATTCTTTTCACCTTGACATGATAAACTTAGCTAAACATAATGAAGAAGAGAAACATAAATAAATAAGATAAGAACATAAATAAGATATAAGTTAACTAAGTAAAGGAAAGGAAATGAAAAGTATAAACAAGAGGTTAATATAAACAAAACTTAAGCATTACAAAAATATAAAGAGAGAGAGCAAGAACATGATCTTGATATGAAAACCAAGATGCCTAAATGCATGGCAAATGCCTCCTTTTATAGGCCAAAATTTAGAACTATTGATTTGATGGCTAATTGTTGAGTGGGTGGTCACATCTTGATTTGGTGACAATCCTTATCTTCTTGTCTGAACAAAACATCATTGAAGATTACCATAAAGATATGAGTTGATTATTCAGAAATAAAACTTATGTGTGAGAGTTTACGCTTGCTTTTGGTTCTTCATGGAACTTTCAAAACTTATCAAAGATTACTTATTTGTGGCTTTCATCCTTGTAGATTTTGTTTTTGGTTTGTTATAATCAACAAGTAAGGTTTTTCAGCCTTAAACATTTGATTTTTCATTCATTATAATCAACAAGTCGATATTTTTTCATCCAATAACTATGATTTTTTTGGCTTAAATAATCACTAGGTCAGATTTTTTTTTAAACTTAATTTTAGCCTTTTTAGGTTGTATTCAATCTTTTAATATGAATTTTAGGATTCTTACATTTCGGGTTCACATCATTAAGAATTCACATGTTAATTTGGCTTAATGAAAGAGTTTTTTTTGCTTAATTAACATAATTATTAAAAAAATTAATAAATTAGAATATTCTAAAAATAACTAGAGAAAAAGCACAAATAGAGAAGTTGTACTATTTGAAGCAGTGCAATTTTCATAGTTCTTTTTAGATAGTTGTGTTATTCTCAAAAGCACAACTTGTAAAAATTTTCTTGAAAGAATTTAGTACCATAACCTCTCTAGTTATGTTATTTACTTAATTATTTTTTAAAATATAATAGTCTATAAAATGTTAAATTAAAGATAATAATAATTTTATTTAAAAAATCAAATGAAAAGCACGGATATTACAAGGAAAAAAAGTGCTCAAGGTTCTTGAGTGATGCACCTCACCCCAGCTGTGCAAAGAATGGAGTTTTTTTATATAGATAAAAAATATTTTTTTTAATCATAATAAGACAACTAGAAATTTATTTATAAAAAATAACACAATCCATTGAGCCACACATTTTAAATTTAGGGGTTGAATTTAAAAGTTGTACATGTTTCACATGCACAACTTGATAATATACGTCTAATCATAGCAGGCAAATAACCTCATTGAAAAAATAAGCTTGTCGTTGCAATTTTAAAATTATGCATATGATAAAGTACAATCTTTAAATTTAAATGTGCATGCGACGCATGTGTGATACATGTATGTCTCTGCAAAAACTATGCTATTTTTATAATTAATATTTCCGCTACGCTGTGTTGTCAAATTTTGGTCCTATATTTTTATTTTTTATTTTTAAAAAGAAATCCTGAAGAATGGAGGTGCAGGGGGTGGTGAATTTTCTCGGGATTGTCATGCAATCTAGCTAGCTAGATTCCCTTAGGGCATTAACAGTCAAACATGGGTGACATTATGGGCCCCTGTTTCTGACATGAAAGTGACTTGGGGGAGCTAAGAGTCGCAGCAGCTTTTTTTGTCTGTCCCTTTCCCACTCAAAACTTCGAAGAAAAGTGGAAAGGGACTCCTGAGTCCTGCCCTCTCCATCTCCACTTGTTCAAGACTAATAGGCTACTGCACCCTCCAAAAGATCTGCCATTCAAGACCTGTTCTTAATTAATTTGCCTTTTGCTTAATCATCAACGTCGGTCGAAAATTAATTTACCATAATATGTTCATAGTTTAAGCATCAATGTCAATGGAAAAAACATCTACTTTGCTAGCTCAGCGTTGTTCTTCCCAAGAAAAGAATGCTAGTCAACTGATCAGAAATCAGAGGCGACTTTAATAGTCTCTAGTTCATGGGAGTGAAGGACTAATCGGGTCATCCAGAAGATCACAAATTCTTGTATGGGCAATATGAAAATAGTTTACCTAATGAGCTACGTATGGCTTCCCATTTCTTTGTTACTGACAATCTCCTTTCAAGAACGTGCATGAGAGCAGTCTACGAACCTGTTTGGCAATGTGTTATCGATTGTGTTTCTTTAAAAACATACAAAATGACCGTTTGATTATAGGATATTAAACAATCAAAACATATGAATCCTATTATTTATATGCGTCAGGATCATGATTTGTTGGAAGCACTAAAATATTATTTTTTAACGAGTTACAACCTGTGAAACACACATTGTTCATGAGTGAATGCACTCTTCATATGAACAGTTTTTTTTTCCAGTGTAACTTTTTTTAACAGTTACTGTTCACATGAACAGTGCAATTCACTTGCACTATTCACGCTCATAAAATTATGAAAACTGTATTTCTTATCGGCTGAATTTTATACGTAATGGAATTATAAATAGTTTAATGGAATAATAAAAAATATTTTATATCAAGTATTATTTATTTCATGATGTAATAAGAATAATTAATTTTACAATATTTAAATTTAAAACCATTAATATCAATATATATTTTTTAAAATTATTTTATAACCTCAATTTCAAAAGCATTCTTAACCAAACACATTAAACTATTTTTTCTTTAACCTCAATTTCAATCACAATTTTAATCAAACATCTATTTTTTCAAACCAACCTCAACTAAAAATATTTTTTATAAAACAATTTTTTTCAAACTACAACCACAACATCTATCGCAATACCAAGTACACTCTACAAGTTTTTGTGGGAGAGCTACATGTCTTTAGGCTTCAGAGATTGGTACCACTAGAAGAGCTGTTGGCACAATCTTGCCGTTGAATATTGAATAGTAGTTAGCTAATCTACGGGTCTGGACCTACTTTGTACCAACTACATGGTTTGACAAGTGCTCGTTTGGAACTCCCACCCAGAAGGAAGAAAACACACAGAATACATGGACCTAAATGTTTTTCGGATCTCTTCAAACTTTTGTGCATTATATATGAAACACAAGTCTTTAGCCACAATAGCAGCTTGAAAACATTCAAGATCCTAAAGATGGACAACTTTGTTGTTTGGTAGCAAGAGGGCCTTCGATTCTTAAAGCAAATATACCAAAGACATAAATTTTGTAGAAGATGAAAGTTTCTGAGATGTCTAACTCTGTGCCACTACTAAAATTTCCAGTTGACACTTTAGTCAATCCTCGTAATAAAAGAAGATTGTACATGCTGCAAGAGTGAACGAAACGAGAATTCTTAGATGCCAAATCTTCTACACCCTATTGTGTGGGGCGGTATGCAACAACCACACCTAAGGGAATCATTAGCTAAGCAAACTAATTAATTTATAATGTGATGTACTAACTATCTTTTAATGATCTGATACAGTGTTTACTTTTTAGCTATACAAATTGCACGGCAGATTTCTGACAGATGGAGTATAGACCTGGCAACTTAAATAGCATTGGTTGCTGGATAGTACCATATACAGGTAGTATGATTTCTTATACTGAAGTAAATGGTAAAACCACTGTTCCCGCCCTGGTTGAAGATGTTTTGTTGCAATGTGTTGAAGGTATTATCCAATCTACTGAAAATAAGCATGATCGGGGATTGCTACCATGATCAGGGATCCCTGATACTGAAGAGATCATGATCAGAGATCATTGACACTGAAAATAATCGTGATCTCTGATTATATCTGCAAAAGAGATTATTACTGATACTAAAGATAATCATGATCAGTGATTATTGATACTGGAGATAATATCATATCCACTGAGGATAATAGTGATACTGAAGATAAGCATGATCAGGGATTGCCACCATGATCAGGGATTCCTGATACTGAAGAGATCATGATCAGGGATCACTGACACTGAAGATGATTCGTGATCTCTGATCATATCTGCACAAGAGATTGCTGATACTAAAGATAATGAAAATCATATCGCAACAGATAATTTAGGAATTGAGTGTATATCTTATCATTTATTGCGTCCTTAATTATAGGATTTTTGATTGTAATTGATATAAGACCTTGATGTAACAATATTCAATTAATTAAGAAAATACATTTCTGTAATTCTTCTTTCACTCATCTTTCTCTCTTCATTCTTTCATCTTTCACAATGGAACAGCGTAAATATGAAGTCCTAAAAAACAATAATCTCCAAAAGCAACTTATTTCTTTCCAAGGCTGGAACTTTTTAGAATTACACCAGCTTTATTGTTCAGGAAAATAGCAATGAAGTGTGGGAGCTTGATCAACTGAAAAGAAATTGCATGATTCCTCAGCGCTAAACAAACTCTGCTCTTCTAGTTTCATAAGATGGGGTTGATATAATTGATACCTATTCCCCAAAATAGCTATCGAATCAGTTAAATTAAAGCAATTCATCAATTCATTTGAAGAGGAAACATTGCTGTGGTCTTTGGTGACTGCACTCGAATTCTTGTTTTCACTGAAATCATGGTTCTGACTGTGCACTGAGGCATTGTTGTCTGACTCTGAAACATGGTACTCTTCTTTTACAGAGTGACTGCTATCAACTATTTCTTCTCTCAACTTTGCTTTCAATTCTTTTACCTAAATTTCAATTAACAAACAGCATAACTAAGAAATAAGTTATCCAAAAAAAAAAAAATATTTCTAATCAACTCAGCCTATTAACAAATGTAGAGGAGATACCTTTTGTGCTAAGGCTTCATTCTTCTGTTCAAGATTACTGTAATCAAGATTTAGAGCTTCATAGTTTGCCTTAAGGGTGCCATAATCTCTTTCCAATTGCTTAGTCTTCCAACGGGCTCGACGGTTTTGGAACCAAATAGCCACTTGTCGTGGTTGCAGGCATAATTCTTCAGCTAATTTCAGCTTTCTCTCTGGCACAAGCTTGTTATCGACCTCAAAATTCTTCTCCAAGGCCTTAACTTGATGCAAGGTTAGCCTTCGTTTCTTCTCACTTCCAAGGTTGGCTTCCTCAATGTAGTCTTCTTCTTCGAGACTGTCCAGCATTGCCTGAAAATCTCTACTGTAACCTTGGCTGGTGTTCTGAGTCCTATCTTCTGGGTTAACGAGGTTATTAAGAGTAGATGTAAGAAAAGAATCAAAAGTTATGCAAAATCAAGATATTGTTTGCTAACCCAGAAAGCAAAAATCATTTTAAAAAAACTCGATCATTTTGAATAAAACAGGTTTATTGACTTAGCGTGGAGTTTTGTTTACCTTTTGAAGAAGTAATAGAGATGAAAGCAGCCAAGGAATCTGAGGAATTGAAGCGCTTCATAGCTGAGAGCAAGAAAGAGACAGAGCGGATGATTAGCTTAAGGAGAATGGGTGCCCCTCCTCCAGTTTCACTGGGTTTGCCAAATCTCCAAGCTTTTTCAAAAGGATGAAGACGGAAAGGAGAACACTGTAGCCTAACCCAAGAAAATGGAAGCTTTTTTTGATCAAGTAGACAGTACTCGGGAAAGAACAACAGTGATAAAAAGCATAGCTCTAGCTAATCATTGTCTAATCGCATTAGGGAAAAGGAGAGATGTGAAACCGGCTTCACCCCTCACACTTGTTATATACAGTTTATGCAGCTTTTAACTTTCTGAGCTGTGAATATGGTTTGAAATTGACTCAAAATCATTTTTTAAATTGTTTTCTAATTTTTAATTGTTTTTTTCGGTGTGTGTGTGTTTTGTCACATCCCTTGTATTGCTGCAAATTATACGATTTAAGTTATTTAATTTGTAGCTACACCAAATTATTGGAAAGGATTATAGTACGACGACTCATAGCAAAAATCAGTTCGTGGTCATTACCTTATTACCTTTGTCCCTTTATTTTTATACCCTGATTAAACACATCAGTAAGCAAAAAACTTCAATTTGAATTTGGGTTTTCCATAGATGCTGATGGCTGAGGTATCTGGACTTAGTTATTCTGTTTTCTCCTATAAAACAACTCTTTAATACTTAAAAAAACGAAGACAGGAAAGGTAAACTAAAAAGGGATAAAAGTAGGAGAGTAAATTTAGAAGTCCTAGGGTATTTATGCACCCTTAATCACTAAGATCACGTGGTTTATCTGTAGAGAAGTGCAGAGAAGCATGGTATTAGTCTTGCATTCTCGTAAGAAAAATCATGATGAGAAGTTGTGTTGCCATTGGAGATTAATTTTTTGCCAATGAAAAGAACAGTAGACCACATTGCTCATCCAATAAAATGAATTGATTAAATATGTAATTAAAGGTAATCATTCTTCTAATTGAAATGCTAACCAATAATGCAATTTTTATAGGAGATTTCATATGCAAAATCTATAAGCTTTGAGGAGTTTTAAAATGAATAATTAGATAACAATTAGATATAATAACATAATGATTCCTCATGGAAAATAGAAGTCATAACAACATAAACATAAATATCATTTTACATGCCATTGATTCTTTTAGGATCGATGAGTTTCTGATCTATTAGGATTCGGGTTGTGGCCCAACCAAGACAACAGCCTGACCGGATAACTTGATGTCCAATCTAATGGCTAGACCCCAAGCCTACCAAGCTTGATTGGATAGCTTGTTGTTCGGTTTAGGGCTAGCCCAAACCTACCCTGCCTAATCGAACAACTTGTCATCCAAATGTATTTTTATTTTGATGTGTTGTCATTGTTCTTAAATCTTTTGAATATTTATATGTTCAAAAGACTTACCAAGTGGTCTTGAAACTTTCATATTTTGTTTGCGTGTCTTCTTTATCCATGCATGCAACTTGCATGTAAAGAATGACTTTCCCGTGACTAATGCCTATAAGATAAGAAGAGGTGAGGTAACTTTGGTGGAGAAGACCATTTCTATGCGAGGTAGGGAACGACTTTATATTGGTGAAAGTTGTGTCATGGTAAGTGTCATGCTTTTTAGGTTGTCCCTCATATCTTCAAGGTTAGGTGTTGTTTTGAATCTAAATAGAGAGAACAACAAACATTGTGTACAAATATTTTATAGAAAAATAGAGATGGAGAAATTGCCATGATGAATAATGTTAAAGGGAATTAGTATATAGAGTCGTGAAGATTTTGTTTAGAGATACGTAAATTTTTAATTAATTGAGAAATTGCTATAAAAATGGGTGAAGTATAATGTAATGAAGATTAATCATGAAGTCGAACACCATTTCCTTGAAGCAAAAGTTAAAAATACATTTTAGGTAATAAAGATGTTAGAAAGATTGACATTTTAGATAAATAGTCTTCCTTTTAAATTTTAGAGAGATTTGTAAAGACTTTCTCTTGTTTAGGATCAAAGATGTACTTGATTATACTAGTAGGGTGATTCCTTGCTCATGAAGAATCATTTCTTTGAAATCCTTTATAGCTTCTTAATTAATTTGTAGCATCTTCAAAGCAAGTAAAGTTACATTCTTAGGATATCATATAATTCCCTTTCACTATCGTTACTTCTTATCGGTAGGGAACTTCATGTCTAAGTATTTGATGTTGTTTACCCTATATATGTAACAGAAAAAAAAAGCTTTCCATCTTAATCATGGTGAAGGCCTATTAGAGCGTGTAAGATCGAAGGTGATTGCCAATGGTAATTAATAAGTTAATAGCACCCTTTATTGGCACAAATCTACCTTCTATAGTTTAGAGAAGTGTATACCCAGATGTTTGTTGACAACACTACCATCATCTACAAACACCTAATATACTTTATAGTTGGAGATGATGGCAAAGATAGAATTTAAGAATTCTTTCTCTTTTACTGATTGTATTTCTTCTCAATATCTTTATACATGCACGCACCATGTATATATACAGTCTGTTACAAATGCAGACTGTCATGATAGCTGGCATAACTAACATTCTGTCTTGACAGTTAATATAACTACAGCTAAAGCAGTTAGAGTTAGTTACAAGGAGAAGAAGAGGTAATTAATAGAAATCTTGACTAACAGAAATCCTGATCCTGACATAATCTCAACTAACTCTCCCGTAACCAATTCTTCTTCTACCTTTGGTTTATCATCCCCCCACAAGTGAAAGGGTTTGGTAATAATGCACAACTGTGTTTTGAGAAACAAGATCCTTGAACTTGTGAGATGTTTAGTCAAAAGATCTGCTGGCTGTTCTTCAGTGGGAACAAAGTGTAACTGTATTTTCCCTCTAAGAACTTGGTCATGGATGAAGTGTAGATCAATTTCTATATGTTTTATTCGGGCATGAAATACAGAATTCTTGGCCATATGATAGGCACTGATATTGTCATACCAGAGTATAGGAACAATAGGGGCAGGAACACATAATTCTTGCAGCAAGGCTTGGATCCAGATAATTTCTGTCGTAGCCAGGACAAGACCTCATTACTCCAATTCTGCATTGCTGTGAGATACTAGTTTTTTGTTTGGTAGAGGACCAAGAAATTAGATTACCCCTAGATAAATGAGATAGCCATTTGCACTTTGTCGATTGTCAGGTCGAGCACCTTAATCAACATCTGTGAAACCTTCTATTATCAATTGATTTGATGAATTTAAAAGTAAGCCATCATGTATAGTCCCTCGTAGGTATCGAAGGATTCTTTTCACAGAGAGACAATGGGCTGAAGTTGGTTGTTGTATAAACTGACATGCTTTATTAACAGCGAAAGTTATGTCAGGCCTTGTAATTGTAAGATATTGAAGTGCTCCCACTATACTGCGATAATGAGAAGTATCTTCCATAGGCTCACCATCAAATTTAGATAAATTCTATCCAACAGCCCCAGGAGTTTTGACTGGTTTTGTATCAAACATTGTTATTCTGTGCAATAAATCGGAGACATATTTAGTTTGGCTGGGATGTATAGAATCCTCATGGTAAGAGACTTCAATATCTAGGAAATAGGTTAGCCTCCCTAAATCTCGCAATATAAACACAGAATTCAGTTTAGCAATAAGTGAAGCAACCTGTGTAGGTGAGCTGCCTGTGATGAGGATATCATCTACATAGATGAGAACAATCAAAGTTGTAGATTCACCAAAGCATAGAAACATAGTTGTCAGTTTTGGAGTTGCTGAACCACCACTGTAAAAGGGCAAAATTGAGCCTTTGAAACCAAGCTCGTGGAGTAAATCGGAGACATATTTGGTTTAGCTGAGATGTATAGAATCCTCATGGTAAGAGACTTCAATACCTAGGAAATAGGTTAGCCTCCTCAAATCTCACAATGCAAGCACAAAATTCAGTTTAGCAACAAATAAAGCAACCTGTGTAGGTGAGCTGCCTGTGATGAGGATATCATCTATATAGATGAGAACAATCAAAGTTGTAGATTCACCAAAGCATAGAAACATAGAGCTATCAATCCTGGAGTTGCTGAACTCCCACTAGTTGCTGAACCCCCACTGTAAAAGGGCAAAACCGAGCCTTTGAAACCAAGCTCATGGAGCTTATTTCAAGCCATATAAAGCTTTCTTCAATCGACAAACTTTGGTAGGAAATTTGGTGTCTACGTACCCAGGAGGTTGGGACATGTAGACTTGTTCCTCGAGCTCATCATTTAACAAAACATTGTGTACATCAAGCTGTCGTACTTCCCAATTAAAACTAAGAGCAATGGTTAGTATAATGCGGATTGTTGCAACTTTGACTACTAGGTTAAATGTCTCGAAATAATCAAGGCCAAATGTTTGATGATATCCTTTTACCATAAGTCTAGCTTTATACTTGTCAATACTCCCATCTGGCTTGTGTTTTAATTTGTATACCCACTTGCAGCCTATGATATTTACATCAAAAGGCTTGGTAATAAGATCTCAAGTGTGGTTTCGATGAAGAGATGCAATATCTTAATCCATTGCTTGAGTCCAATGTGGATCTTTTAGAGCTTGACTGAGTATATATGGTTCTGATATCTTCGCATCAGTTAGATCAAGAATAACCTTCTTTTTAGCTAAACCACTCATCAACCTTGTTGTCATCCATGGAACTGGACTTGACTCAGGAGTCTGATCATTATGAATAAACTCAAGAGAAAAATGAGAGATTGGGGAGGTTGCAGATTCACTCAAAGAAAGAGAATATGCATTTGGGGGAATGACATCAGTGGACATTGAGGTATGTTTATCAATAAGGCAGTAAGGCAGACAACTAGAGGAGGATAGTATTGCAGGAGGAAAACTTGCTATGGAAGCATCACCAGTCTGAGGTAGATGAAGGTTTTTGTTGAAAGGGAATTGTGTTTCATCAAAAACAACATGAGGTGTAACATAGACTCATCTAGTGAGATAATCAAGGCACAAATAACCTTTGTTGTTGAGGTTATAACCAAGAAATATACACTGAACTGATCGATATTATAGTTTATGGTTGTTATAAGGGCGAATGAAAGGATAGCATAGGCAACCAAATACTTTGAGGGACATGTAATCAGGAGTTTTCAGAAAAAAGGGTTAGATAAGGTGAATCAATGTTGAGTACCTTGCTTGGCATTCTATTAATGAGAAATGTTACTGATTGAAATGCATACTGCCAAAACTTCATTGGCAAAGAAGCATGAGCTAGCAAAGGCAATCCAGTCTCTACAACATGTTTATGCTTCCTCTTAACTCTCCCATTCTGAGCTGAATTGTGAGGGCAGGAAAAATGATGCACAATACCAGCCTGTTGAAGAAAGGTTATGAAGGATTTGAACTCGCCCCCATTGTCAGATTGCACATATTTTATAGTGTCATCAAATTGATTCTCTACTTGAAGTTTGAATTGTTTAAACATTGAAAGAGCTTGGTCCTTTCTGTGTAGAGGGTAGAACCACGTGTATCGTGAGAAATCATCCAAGAATAGGATAAAATACTTAGCACCAGATGTGGATTTGACTGAGGCAGGCCCCCAGATGTCTATATGAATCAATTCCAACGGTTTGGAGGCACGAGAGGAGCAGAGATGAGTGGGCAATCTGTGACTTTTCATAAGTTGACAGGAAAAACATATAGTGGAGCAACTAACAACTTTATTCTTTTCATAGGAAACATTATAGTTTTGTAATATTTGGACTACAACATCAGTGGCAGCATGACCTAGTCTGTGATGCCATATTTCCATTTTATTATGAGTAGATCTGGAGCTTGGAGAATGAAAAGCAAAGAAATCTTTAATGCCAACATATGCCATTTTCTTGTTGTTCAGTGCTGGAAACCTGTAAAGTCCGTTCTCAAGGCTGCCTCGTGCCAGTATCTTCTTTTTATGCAAATCCTTCACAAAGAAACTATTAGATCAAAATTCAATCAAAGCATTATTATCTGAGTAGAGCTTGACAACACTTATCAAGTTTGCTGAGATGAATGGAATATAAAACAACTTTCTGAGTTGAAATGATCTTGAGTTAGAGACTAGACGATGGGAACCAGTGTTGAAAATGGATAAGTGCTTACCATTACCAACTGTGACCTTATCTATGCCTGTGTACGGAGTAGAGTTGGTTAGATTCTCCATATTCTAAGTCAGGTGATGACTTGCTCCAGAATCAAGGTACCAATTGTCATTTACAAGATTATTAGAGGAGGCAACCATAACAGTTATATTATTTTGATTTCTGATATTCATATTCAAAGAGTTAGTACCACTGTTTGAAGAGTTTTGATAGGAGATATTAGATCTGTGATAACAAACGTGTACTGTATGACTAAATTTGCCACATAACTGATATTGTGGCTTCTTTGAACTGATTGAATTATGTCTTCCATTCTGTGTATATCTGCCCCTATGACCATGACCTCTGTAGTTGTAATTGTTGGCATTTGGAGTGTAGCTTGTGTAGCTTTACCCTCTACTGCCATTATATTTCCTTCCACCACCCCTTTTATTAGAGGAAGAGGCATAATTGGCTGTCATTGTGGAAATTTGATCAATTAAGCTTTGTTGCTCAAGTCAATTTTCAATTGCTAAAAGCATACTGTGAATAGTTTCAACTGAGATTTTATCATCTCTAATATTGATAGCAGTTACTACTGCATTATAGTCAGATCCAAGTCCTCCAAGTAGATTTATGACTTGATCTTGTTCTGATATAGGTTCTCCAATGGCTGCTAGACTGTTTGCAACTCCTTTCACCTTCATAATGTAGTCTATCATTGACAGAGATCCTTTCTTTGTGGATTGCAGTTCAAGCCTTAGTTGCATTATTCTGGCTTTTGAAGAAGAAGATAAGGTTTTCTCCAATGCATTCCAAGCAGACTGAGAAGTAGTGTGTCCAATGATTTGTGCCGATTTGTGCCATGATAGCTGGTGTGAGAGACGAGTAGATCCCGCTGAGGATTGTGTGATTTTGTCTCCTCTAAGCAATAAAGGCTGGATTGATTACAACTACACTTAATTCCTTCTCTGGATAGACAGAGGTACCATCTATGAAGTCCTCAAAACCATCAGCAAAAACAATATTATCAATTTGAGATTTCCACAAAACATAATTGGTTAGATCAAGTTTTACTGGTAATGCATGGTTGAGCTGCTGATAAGATGAAGTGAGTACCATTGTTGTGGTTTGCCTAGATTCAAGAGGACTAGAGGTTGAGGAGGACTGATTTGAAGCAGAAGCTATGGCTGGATCGAAGAAAAGAAAGAAGTTTCTCTTTGTTGCTCTGATACTAAGATAGAATTTGAGAATTCCTTCTCTTCTACTGATTGTATTTCTTCTCAATATCGCTATACATATACGCACCATATATATATACAGTTTGTTATAAATGTAGACTGTCATGACAACTGGCATAACTAACAGCCTGTCATGATAGTTAATATAACTATAACTAAGGCAGTTAGAGTTAGTTACAAGGAGAAAAAGAGGTAATTAACAGAAATCCTGATCCTGACATAATCTCAGCTTACTCTCACGTAACCAATTCTTCTTCTACCTTTGGTTTATCAAGCAATGATTACAATAGTATTATCATAAGAAAATATTATTCCCTCTCCATCTTCGTGGGTAAAGATGATGGAATCATGTCATGAAGTTGGGAATCACAAGGCAACCAAATCCTATTTTGCATAGGTTTCTTAGCATGACTAGAGTCACCCTCTGCAAACATTTTTCCTAGGATCATGTTGATTTTGGGTATCGTTTCCAAATAATTTCTTTTCTTCTTTATTCAAGTCATGTCTTTTTCTTAATAAATTGTTAGAGATAACCTTAATAATTAGCCTTTTTATCTCTTGCTTAAGATTATAATAATCTTTGATGTCATAACCTCTGTATATTTGAAAAAAGGTAGAATTGTGTATATTTGCATCTCCTTTCATTGGAAAAGAATACTGCATAAATTATCCTTTTTTAATGGAAACCAATACTTCCATGTGTATGATGTTTAGAGATGTGGTCATCATTTTGAAAATAAAAAATAAAAAATTATAAATGGACCTTCTCATGTTCTTTTTAGATGCCATAAGGCTATTATGAGAATGATGGCACTTGATGGGTTTTTTTTTTTATATTACTACAACTAGGGGTATCCTAGCTTAGTCACGTTTGTTTTCTCCACACGAATGTTGTTTTTCATTATCTCTTTAACTTTTAGGAGAGTTTAATTAAGGAGAGTGTAAAGTTATTCCTATAAAATATAGTTGTAAAACCCACTAATCAGGGTCTTAGTGGCAATAGGTTTAAGCAAACCTTTTATATTGAGAATTTTCTTATTAAACCTTCAAGGATATACTCTAGTGCTCTTTTTTTTTTTGTACGATGACAAAGAGCTCAATTGTGTTCTTTTTAGTTGGAAGATGATTTTGACATATAAATCATAAAAGTCAAAGATGAAGCCTGACTATTAGATATGGTACTATGCTATAGCAAAACTATGAAATATAGTTAGAAGAATTTTACACATAACATCGCTATTTTATGTTACAAGCTCCAATCTGTTTCATATATTTTGTATGCGTTCCATTTGGCTTATAAGTCCATCTCGTTGTCTAAGTTTGCTTTCATAGATATACAATATTTGGAAAGACAAGTGTGCAATACCTAATGGCAAAGTGGAGATTCTCTCATATAATGGTGGCAAAATTTATTTTCAAACACTTGTATTGTTACGGATCTCATCTTGTATCAAGGTATAGTTTTTAGGAGTATGCAAATGAGGTTTAGAGAGAGATTGATGACAATAGCTACTTATACGGCTAGGACTTTATAAGGCTCTACTTTTAGATATTTGGAGTTCAAACCTAGAATGTATAGTTTAAGAATGTTCTTCGTGGTTGGAGCGACATTGGAGTATAACCATTCTCGTGTATATTTTTCTTTTATGGTCCTCCAAAAAATTAGAGTTGTCAAGAAGCATTCGGTGGTGCATATAATGGAGCTAGTTTTTGTGTCACTTATTGAAAGGGTGGAAAAGTTTAAAAGTGTTCTTGTATAGCTAGAACAACTTCCGTGAGCACCTTTTATTTTATGGATAATTTGTTAAGGATTAGAAGGAAATGATATGCTGGTGGTGAGGAGGTCAGTTACTCTCTCATATTATGATATTTCTATGTCATCATCCTTGGAAAGAACTTTTAAGGATGAACTAACTATTGTTTAGTTCCTACAAATGACTCTGCTAAAAAAGTCGAAAAAATTTCAATTTAAATTTAGGCTTTCCACAACTGCTTGTAGGAGAAGGTGTCAAGGCTTAGTTGTTATGTATTCTTTTACAAAACTAGTCTCTATGTAGTTAGGGGACTCACTGATGCTTAAATTAGTAAAATAAAGAGAAAAGAGGTAAACTAAAAAGGATAAAAGCAGGTGACTAAATTTAGAGGAAAAGTTGTGTAAATGTTGATTTGGATCCCTTATGTTGGTGATTCTAAGGTATTTGTATACCATTAGTCACCGAGATCATGTGGTTTACCTTATGAGAAATAGGTTATTAGGCCTGCATTCCCACAAGAAAAATCATGACGAGAAGTTGTGTTGCCATTGAAGACCATTTTTTAGCCAATGAAAACAATAAGCACACCACGTAGCTTATCTAATAAAATAAATTGATTGTGAGGGTAATGGAAGATAATCAGACGAATATTCTTAGATGCTAACCAATAAGGTAATCTTTATAAGAGATACCATGTGAAAATTTTATAGGCTATGATGACTTCTAAAACAGATAATTAAGTGGTTCCATGTTAATTCCTCATAGAAAATAGAGGTCATAACAACATACAAGACACCATGTCTAACTGGACAACTTACTGTTGGTTTAAGGATTAGGTTTAGGCTCACCAAGGCTAATTGGACAATTTGTTATCTAGTATAGGGGTTAGGCCAAAGCCTGTTAAGCTCGGTTTATCTAGGGGTTGGGCTAAAGCCCATTAAGCCTAATAAAAAATTTGTTGTCCAATATAAAGACTGAGCCAAGCCCACACTGCATGACTACATAACTTTATATTTGTTCTTATATTTTTTTGGTGTATTATAATTATGATATTGGTGTTAGTAAATATTATGATATAAGTGGGTCAGAAGAATCATACAATTTTATATAGTTAGTTGCAATTTTACAACTAGTGGTTCATATAAAAGGCTTAAAATACTTAATCATACAAAAAGAGGCTTGTTGATTCCATACCAATGATTTGACATAAAAGACTATAAATTTAGATCTAATCATTAGATCAGGCTTATATTTTTTCAAATGTGACTACTAGCACTCGGATCTACAGGAGAATCAACTTACTATAACGTTTTCGCTTTGGAAGATCATCAAATTAGGCTTAAAAGATGCTATTTGAGTAAATTTTATTATTTTTCCTTTTCTTTTCATATTTTTTAAATTAGGCCTAAAAGATGCTATTTGAGTAAATTTTATTATTTTTCCTTTTCTTTTCATATTTTTAGCTTAATTCTGGATTTTATATTGTTTTTTTTTTCTATATAGGATTTTGATTCTTATACCTTTTAAGAACCAATTTCTAACCTCTTTTAAGTAATTATAAATCCTCTTAGATAGACAGACTAAAATATAGATAAATATTAAAAAGTAAAATATAAATTAGGGTTCTTTTATAAAAATGTTTTTTAACACCAATTCTTTTTCTCTTGCTTATTGTGTTTTTGCCAGCGTCATTAATGTCAAAGCCTAGCAATCCCCAATAGTTATTTTCTTGTTGGGTGTTGCTAAACATCCATGTCTACAATAAATCACAACATAGAGTGTGCTCAAGAAAGAGAGGATGATGAGGTTCCTCTTAGAGAAAAGATGTTCAAGAGTTAGTGATAAAAAAAATATAGAGGCGAGATGTAAAGTTGACCTAATAGTTAAAATAGACATGACCCAAGATATATATTGTAAGAATGGCCACATAACCTTAACTAGCATTAAGAAACATTTTCTAGAGGTAAGAACAGGGGGGATATGCTCTAGGTTGGGAAGAGTATCATGGAGATTTAGGTTTTCAAGTAAAGTTCCCTAACTTCGTAGGAACCTTGTAGGCATAAAAGCTCTTGATTAGTTCAATATTTTTTTAATAATAAAAAATCTTAAAATAGATGAGAGTCAAACTAATCGCTAATAAATTAAAGAGGTGAGCTTCTACTTGGTGAAAGTAGTTGAAGAGGTCAATTAAGATAAGGGGGTAGGTCTGTAATGATTACATTGACTAATTTTATTAGATAGTGGCATGGAATGATTGTCTAAAATGGAAGAGTAGTTGATGGCCAAATACCTTAGTGGTGTACGATAGTCTATATAGGTTGAGCAATATTTTCAATCTTTGTAGATGTTTTTGGAATCCTATTAAAAAGCCTTGATAATAGAGAAGCAACAGACTACCAGAGCAGCTAGTAAAATATTTTAGGTTGAATAAAATACTAGAAAAAAGATGTAATAATAATTAGAGAATGACCACTCCACAACACAAACCAACCCTTTAGTAAACTCAACAAATGATAGGTCAAGGTTCTAGTTCTAGTTCTAGTTTTGTTTTTAAAACTTAGTGTAACATATATGATGAGAAAGGGCATCGGTTAATAAATATCATAAGCTAGAGAGTCATTTAGGCAAGGATTTGTTAATAGAAGAGCCTAAAAATGGTTGTTCTTAAGGTTGTCAAAAATATTTTTTTGACATGATACGAAAAATACAATGTTAAATCGGATCGTAAAATCATAAAATCATAATTTTTTTAACTAATTATATATTGACAATTCCAACTAAGAAATTAAATTATATTAAAATTTGATAAAGAGAGTCAATAACATTATAATCAATAAGTGATCTAAATAAAATGAGAGAGATATATAATATGAATCAAGAAATTAATGACATGGAGAAATAAAATGTCTTGTAACAAAAATTCCTAATATAGGAGGATCTCTGAATGGTAAGAAGTACACAATAACTTGGTGACAACTTAGTTGTTCCCATCATAACAAGTTCTAATAGACCTATTTTGGTTTGCAATCTAATGGGCCTAAACTAGTAATTAACTAACATAAGTTCAATAATAAAATAAACCCCTAAACAATGTCTAATGTGCCATAACAATCCCAAATTAAAAATAATTACTCAACATTAAATAAATAAATAAAATAAGATAATAAAAACAAAGTCTCCATGTTAAAATTCCTTCATGTAGTCTGAATCTTCAATGTTCGCACATTTTGAGTAGATTTTAGTCCTGATTTCAAACACGTCGTTCTCTCTTGTCTAGATGAATTACTATGCCTACCATATATGATTTGAAAGATTGACATGTCTAGTTTCTAGAACAACTTTAATCGCAACAAAAGTTTTCCTGTAGCTTTAGATATGTCTCAAGTAATACATGAAGGTCTAGTTCAACAAATTTGATAAGATTCATTTAGTAACTTCAACCCTATAAAATAATATGTTTTTGAACTTTATTTGACATTAAAATTTAACAAAATATTGTTTCATGTCTCTAGTATTGTTCTGTAAAATTTTAACTCGATCCGATGTATGGTTTGAGAGATATGCCCAATCTCACAAAACTAGTCAGCAAATATTTGAAGGCCAAATTCAAACTAAGTTTACCGATTTTGCACGAGTTAAGTATGATTTTACCAGTTTTTAATTTTTTAGTCCAATTTTTCATGTTAGATACATATTGACTCGTAAAATCATATAATTTTACGAGTCAACTCGTGATTTTGACAACAATGGTTGATCTTGTATATGATCATTATGATAGTAGTGAAAAGATTTTGCATGGATATGGTGGTGCAACCTTAGTTATTTAGAAAAGTATGTTAGTTCTTAAGAGTGGTCTGGGTGAAGATTAGCGACACACCAATATCTTCTATTCAATATATAGTATTAAAGACTATGTATGCAATCTAATAATTGAAAGTGGAAGTTATAAAGATGTCGCACGTCACCCGCGCGGCGTCGATGATGATTTTTGCTATTTTTGGTTTTTTTCTAAAAATTTATCAAAAACATGGGTAAAAAATTAGGTAGCAACAAAAGATATGGTGCTCAGAGAAGCAATGAAAAAACTCCAACTTAAGACAAAAAACCAGCCCTACAGGTTAACTTGATTAAATAAAAATACTGAGATAATCATGGATAAATGATGTCTTGTGTCATTTTATGGGAAAGAAATATTATGATAGTGTTTGGCATGAGTAATAACTATGGATATGTGTCATATATTGTTTAGAAGACATTGACAATATAATAGAGGTGTTGTGCATAATGAATGTCATATCATGTACACCCTCAATATAAAAGGGAAACGTATAATGTTAACACCTATAAATAAAGGGGTAGTTATTGAAACTGATTTGAATAAGCATATATCATTATCTTTATCATAGTTTATGAAAGAGATGAAGAATGAAATTATGGTTTATGCATTAATGCTTGATAGTGGTGTCATGTAGGAGGAGGTTGAAGACAATCCTATAGAAATTCAAGGAGTTCTGATAGAATTTAAGGATATGATACCATAAAAATTACCTTGAAGGTTACCCTAGTGAAAGACATCCGACATAAAATTGACCTAATCTTAAGTTTCAATCTATTAAATAGACCACATACGAGGTCAACCCCCTAATAAGTCTGAATAATTATAGTGTTGGGTGGTAGAGTTGCTAAGAATATATAGGTATATACAAAGAGCATGAGCTCTTATGAAGTTCCAACTCTCTTAATTTTATAGAAGGATGGTTCATGATGAATGTGTCTAGATAATATAATTATCAATCAAATCATTGTGAAGTACAAGTACCTTATATAATGACAAGATGATATCGTGGATTAACTAGTTATAACTAAGATGTTTTTAAAATTTGACCTTAAAAACGACTATCATCATATTAGAATTAAGTTAAGGGATAAGTGAAAGATAGCCTTCAAGATACAACATGGGTTGTAAGAGTAATTAGTGATGTTGTTTAGATTGTCTAATCCTTCTAGTATTTTCATAAGATTAATGCATAAAGTGTTGGGATCGTTTATAGACATGTTTGTAGTAGTTTATTTTGATGTTATCTTAATTTATAGGGCATCTTTGTAGTTGCATATAAAGAGCACTTGTGGTTTAACATTTTA
Organism: Populus deltoides; assembly: GCA_015852605.2. Lineage (NCBI taxonomy): Eukaryota > Viridiplantae > Streptophyta > Magnoliopsida > Malpighiales > Salicaceae > Populus > Populus deltoides. Next base: position 15,709,161 of record CM027574.2, on the reverse strand, counting down.
AAATGAAAGCAATTATATGTCAATCTTGAGAAATGTAAGTTCTTCACTAACACCATTATTTTATGGGTTTTGTTGTTTTTGTTGAGGATGTCTAGGTGGTCAAAAATGGCAAGGATTGTGTAGTGGCCTTCTTTAAAAAGTATCCATAATGTCTAGAGTTTTTATGGACTTACACCATTCTATAAATGATTCATCTATAACTTTAATGCTCTAATTATGCTTATTAGTGAGATTTTAAAAGGGAACACTTTATAGTGGATGGAAAAATCAAAAGCTAATGTTTAGTTAGTAAAGTAGAAAAAATTGAAGCTCTTGTACTAACACTCTTGATTTTGATAAGTTGTTTAAAATGAATCGTGATGTATTAAGACTAAGCATTGAAGGTGTTTTTAGAATGGATGAGAGGTTCATAGCATTTTTTAGTGAGAAGTTGTTAAGCTCAAAGAAGAATTACTCTATGTATGACTTGGAATTCTATGTTGTTGTTCAAGCATTGAAATATTAAAGGAATTACCTAGTGTAAAAGGATTTCATACTCATCATTAATCATGAGGCTCTAAAATATATCAATGGGCAATAGAAGTTGAGTCATCAATATATCAAGTCGGTGTCTTTTCTATAAGACTTCATCTTTTTTTTTTCTTTCTAAAACACCAATCTGGTAGTCTTAACAAGGTTGTTGATGCATTTAGTAGATAGGTTATCCTATTCAGCACTACGCATACACAAGAGCAAAATTTGATACCTTTTAAAAGTTGTACCTAAGAACCCTTTTTTTAGGCATATTTATGCTAAGTTGATATATGATGTAAATGAGGCAATTTTGTATATGTGAATGGTTACTTGTTTTGTGATATGTAGTTGTGTATCCTAGATTATTTTCTATGAGAACATATCATCCATGAGTTGCATTATAAGGGTTATTTTGGACATGATAAGACCTTGGCCCTGGTGTTATCAAATTATTATTAGCCTAAATTATCAAGTCAAGTATCAAGCTTTATAAAGAGATGTATAATTTATCAGCGGTCTAAGGGTGACTTAACTAATTCTGGTTTGTGTATACCATTATCTATTCTAAATATCCCTTGGTTGGATGTCAATATGGACTTTATATTGGGTTTTTCTTTTATCCAACAGGTTATGGGTTTGATCTTCATAATTGTGGGCATATTTTCTAATATAAGCCACTTTATTACATATCATAAAACCATGAATGCTTTCTGTATAGCCTACCTTTACTTTAGAGAGGTGGTTCACTTGCAAAGAGTCCTTATGTCTATTATTTTGGATTGAGATACAAAGTTTATATGCAACTTCAGAAAGGGTTTGTGGGGAAACTTGGCACTTATTTAATTTTTTATGAATGTTATCACCCTTAGATAGATGGATGAAGAGAAATGATAAATTATAGCCTTAGGAATCTACTATGAAGTTTAGTAGAAGACAAAATTAAGTAATGAGATTTGACTTTGTCACAAGTGGAGTTCATATATAACAAATCTAGAAATCAAATTACCCAATTGAGCCCATTCGAGATTATGTATGGATGGAATCATTTTGGTATGTTTGAGTTAATGTATATATTTTGTATTGGACGGTTGAGCATTCAGGCTGAGGGTATGGAAAATTATCTATGTAGGGGTATATGAATAGGTTAAGCAAGCTATTATGGGTAGTAATGCCAAATATAAAGCCCAAATTGTAACTCATCACAAAAAGGTATCTTTGAGATAGGTTGCTTTGTTTGGAAAATACTTATTCACAATAGATTTCTTATGGGAGAATATAACAAACTAAAAGGGTGAAAGATAGGCCCTTGTAAGGTGTTGTAGAAGATTAATAACAATGTCTTTAAACTCTATCTTTCAAGTCAATTGAAGGTTTCTAGTGTTTTTAATGTGCAACATTTATCTCCATACTTGATGGATAACTAGAACTCAAGAGAAAGTTCTCTCCATCTCAGAAAGCCTAATGTACGCAAGTCATAAGAGTTTGATAATTTTGAATAGTCAGATATAGATCCATTAATAATGAATCATGTAGATAGCTTAGTAGACACATTTATGGACCAATAAGATAGAGCTAAGTCTAAGAAGATGTTTGTTCACGCTACACCAACAATTTGACATGAAAAAAAACATAACTTTAGATCTGACCATTGGATTGAGATTAAATTTTGTTAGATGATTTTACAGGTTCAATTCTATTAGGGCCTAACTCATTATAATTGGACAAGCTATGAAAGACTTTTAGATTAGGCCTTGAAGATGATATTTGAGTTAATTTATTTTTTTTCCTTTTTATTTTTGGACTCTCATCTTAATTTTAAATTTTATGTTATGTTTTCCTTTTTTTATTTATCATTTGGATTTCTTACCTTGTAAGAGTCAGTTTTTGACCTATTTAAAAAATTATAAAATTTCTTAAAGAGACAGACCATAATATAGACAATTATTTAGCAATGAAGTATGAATTAGAGTTTTTGTGTGAAAACCCTTTTTAACATCAATTCTGATTTTCTTGCTTGCTATCTTCATGTGTTATTGTGTTTCCATCTATATCATATTAAAAAAAAAGAAATTGGGGTTGATGGAATAACAAGGAAAATATAATAATTTATTGAACTATAATATTTCTTTTTATTTATCTATTTATTATTATGATGATGATGAATTATCCATGCTAGGGTTAGGCAAAACACTTATTTTCTTGAGGTTGCAAGAGAGAAGTCATAGATTAAGGTTTTTGTCATGCTCAATTTTTTTCTTTGACAATTGCAAGAAAATAAGAATTAATGATTAAATTTGAAAACAAGGCTTGCTTGTCTTCATTCAAATATAATAAACACATGGCATCTCCCAATATATAGTAATTATATGGGTGATGTAATCAACAATAAAAGAAATCAATGACATTGATTTATGCATTTAGTTTTAGGAAATTAACTAGATGATTTACTCGTGCTGTATAATGGGCTGAATTATTATTTTTTAAAACATTAAAAAAAATTTAAGCAGACATTGTTAACGAGTTTTCAAAAAAAGAAATTTTTTTAAACCTTATAGGGATTGACTTGATGTGACTCGGTTTACTTGACAAATTTAAAGATAACTTGAACAATTGAAAAAAAAAACATAGTTCGACTAAAAAAATATCAAGATAACATCATTTTTTTTAATACTAAGACAACACATTGAATCGACTAGAATCAACTCAGGTTAACATGTAAAATCCACGACCTAGGTTATGAGACCATGATAATCTCATAAAATGTAAATAAAAAAAATATTTTGAAGCTCTGTTTTCAATCAAGCTAATGTTGAATAACAAAATGAAAAAAATTAATTTAAAAAAATGATAAGAAAATATATAATTCGAATCAATTTAGGTTAATCTATTAAACTTATAACATGAGATCGAGATAGTCTAATAGAAAACAAAATAAAATAAACTATAAAGTTAAATTCTTAATCAATTCAATATTAATAGATAAAATTAAAAAGAATAATTAAAAAAACCCAAATCAACCATAAAAATTACGACCTTAATTATAAAATTGAGATAACTCCATAAATAATAAACAAAAATAAATTAGGAGCCACCATCTTCAATAAATTGAATATTTAAAAATGAAAATAAAAAAAATACTGTTACAACAGTGGATGGAAACAGTGATTTCGCCTCCTGATTAGTTTGTGTTAATATAATATAAAGGAGGGAAGAACATTCTGGGGAGGGGGGACAAAGAGATCTTGAGAATCTTGGAATTTGGTGCTGTATATGGTTCTCCAATCAAAGTTCGACGTTTCATCATCAGGGTTTTGAAGGGACAGAGCAATCCCAGTAAGATCAACCCCCATCATTTTCACCACACCAGTGGATGCTAATCACTCAAGTAATGAGGTTAAAGACTTGAGACAGTACTGCTGCGGTCTCAAGTTCTTGTATTATTTTTCTTTTGATGGCCTTGTTATTATTAGCAAGCAAATACCAAAAGATGTGAGGTTGTTATATTGTCAATTTTCTTGACATTAGCAACGGACTAATATTGTCTTCTACCGGCCAAACAAAGGTGACAATACAGCACATCAATTTAAGAAGAAAAACACCATATTACAAGATTCCCGCTATTTAATTAGGGCTTATGTTTCGGCTCAAGGAAAAACTAGTGTTTTCTCAGCTCTGAGGACTATTGAAGAGCTTGGGTTGGGTGTCTCTAAAAGAGACCAAAAGCGAACCTCGTCTTGATTAGATAGATATACAGAACCAAAAAGACTCCGAAAATCCTGATTTGAAATTGGAGTTGTTTCCAGTAATTAATCGCATGAGAAAGAAAACAGCTTTTGTACATTTTAGATTATCTTGAACCTAGGAATTGATGAACGTATCCTGCTGCTCTAGTTCACAGAGAAATCTGATCTGATGCAGGAAAGTCATTCAACCAAGACCTTTATATATATAGATAAAGTAACCATGTGACAAACGTTTTGCCCAGAACAAGAAAATAAAAACCGAAGGACGCCCTTTGGGTCTCTTCAATAAAACTTTTATAGAAAGCAGTTGCTGGTTTACACTGCAATAATTCATGGAGAGTACTGAAAGCTGTTGAGTGTAGTGTTCCCCACAACTATTAATAAGTGTCTGATTAGTGAATGCTTTGAATAATTCTCAGCTGATATGGCCCACACTACGAGCATGTTTAAGAAAGTCTGAAAATCATGTAAAGGATCAGTTGTTATCAAGTAAGTCTGATGGTAGCTTTTGTGGAGCACAGGCACACAACGTCGCCTGCATATATTCCATCCATCACCTCTTCAGTCTATAACGTGATGCACTCAAACTTCCATATGTTGAGACCTTGATGCTTAATTGGGCAATTATTCTTCTTCCAAACGAGCCCCAGTAAAGAGTAAATCGAAGTCGTGGTATTTTCAGTTGAGACCACTACCCTAATAAATGATTATTAATTCTCTGTTTTTTCTTTACTTCTCTTTTCTACTGCTAGGATAATTATGATCTCAGTAGGAGGAGGAGATGCTTAAACTAGGTATCATATGACAACCACTCTACCCCGTAAGTTGCCTCACTTCAAGATTTATCAAAGGGCTGCATAAAACAAAGCCACGACAGGCTCCTTTTTTGAAGCTTTACCCTTTTTCTCCTAAAATTAGACCAGGGCCACCAGAATACGCAACCAACGGACCGGGGGCAGAAACAAAAGGCAAGAGACAAAGCTGCTCGAATTTCTACGCCACAGTTCAGCATGAAATTTCTTAAAGATACATCCTATTAGAGGCATCCATAGTGGCAGTGAATTTATCTTTTTGGCACCGACCTTTGTTTCTTAGCGAGTAACAGTTCGTTGAGAATCCCACCTATCAATTTCCAAACTTGTTGGTTGTCAAGCCCACAAGTTTCGATGTAAAAAGAAGTCTTCCTATTGAATCTAGACACTTTACTTACCTGCTCATTATAGCACTCTTATCTTAAGTAGAGCGATAAAGTTTTGCGATGACAGGAGATAAGATGTGGAAAAAGATAATGAGACATTTGCCACGACTTCTTAATTCATAGATACTAGTTTAAATTGCCGCGCTGTCCTGTAAATCTAATCGAATCAAATTTTTTTTAAATATCACAAAATATATTTTGATTATAAAGATTTATTTGGTATTGTTATTGTTATATTATAAAATTTATGAATAAAATTAGAAGATAATTATAATGTTTGAATAATTAAAAGAAATTTAGAAAATAAAGATTACCCCACACATGCATGCGCGTGTGTGTATGCCACGCAATTAAAAGGTAATTAAAAGGAAGCATTAACTCTTTTAAATGTGAAAACTCTTCTAAATATGAAATCGTGAAAAGAAGTTTAAAAGATGAAAGGTTATTGAAAGTTGACATATGAATTAATAAATACTTCTAAAGAATGAGAAGTTATCAGCAATTGATAACACTCGACTATAAAAGACAAATGGCAAGGAAGATCAGAAAAACACATAACTCAACAAAAACTCCAGTTATTGCATTGCAATTTTATCAAGTTCTAAGGACCTTTCAATCCTAAAACCTGTAGGTGATAACTTTGTTGGTGTTAGAACAATATGTGATAACTTTGTAGATGATAATCAGGTAGGCTTGCAATTTTAATTTCATAAACTAAAAAATACCAAAAAGATGTTTAATTATCTAGTAGTTCCAATTTGTACATGTAATCAGAATATGGATCACTCTATGAATGTAAGTATTTTTTTTTGTGATATTTAGTTTACTTTACATTCAAGTTGTTTTAGCTATTTGATTATTTCTTTATTTGAACTACTATTTGTGTGAAGTGGATTTAATCATATTGATATTCGTGCAACTCTATAATAGAAATTTCAAAATACGTGAGTAATTAGGATTGAGTCCATAATTAGAACCAGTTAACTTAGAACTCTAGAATTCAAATCAGTTAACTTAAAACTTTAATCTTAAGTTGTAAAGTCCTATTAATCGAGACAGACACAAAAAAACCTACATCAAACAATTGGTGATCACAATGGGAGTGTTAAATTAATTTTTTAGAATTATGGCACCAACAAAGAAAATAAAATTACTAGGAAGTTTATAAGAGAAAGGCGAGTTAATTAATGTTCATGTTGGAATAGAAAATGAAATATCAAACTTTTCAAGAAAAAGTTAGAAAATGAAGAGGAGAGAGATATATATATGTCATTAGATGAGATATATGCACGTCTTAAGCGAAGATTAGAAGAAACTAATAGAGTCATTGATGAAAAATATTGATGCCTTGCTGAAAATGTAGGAAAGACATACGGAAAGAATAAAGATTAGTGATGATTACTATAACGGGATTGTGGTGATGAATGATATGTCAACTCATAATGTACTAGAGTCCAATGTTAGAGAAAGGTAGACTTGTGAAAGGAATTTAACAGGAAGTTTTGAAAGGCTTGAAAGGAATTTAGATGGAAGTTTTGAGAAACTACATAACTTTAATAAAGTTTCTTGTCAAGAAGTGGTTAAAACATTGGAGGATGTTAATTTGAAGTTAGGTATAAAATAAGGAGTGGAAATGATGACGTAATATTGGACTTTAAATATGTGATGATGGAAACAATTTATAAGATATCTAAACAAGTGGCCGGTGAAGTAAAAAACCATATAGATAAAAAGGAGGTTAAATAACTAAATCCTAAGCCAGTTGGTAAAAAATCGTTTTGGCCAAAGTAGTTCAACTTAAAAAATAGCTTCTCACCAAAACCTAGAATAAATTTAGAAAAACCTGTAGTTATGGAAGAAGTTGAAAGTAATTTAAAAGCAAGGATTATAAATTATGAGAGTATTTCACCAAAAAAACATGGATGAAAAAATAATATCAGGCGATCCAGAGTTTACCCCATTAGATAGGATTGATCCATAATATATTTTAGGGATACTCGAATAGGTTTAAGGTCCAAGGGTTTAACAATTCATAAATCAACTTATAGAAGACCTTATCCAGACTACACAGATACAATGTACTTGATTAGTACTTAAAAGTGCATTCTCATTAAGGCTTTATATCATCGTATTGCACTAAAGTATCGTTAAATTCCCTAACTAAAGCATGTTTTATAATAACAAGTTTAATAATATAATATATCTTTAATTTATGGTAAATGCTTGTTTTGAATGCAGGTATATCTCACAATTCAAAGGATTGATTGATGTGATTAACTATTGAAAGTGAAGAGACAAAAAGAGAACTAGGCTAAGAGAAGAGATGCTGGTTCAATTCCAAACTGGAACACCATTAGGTTATTTGATCATAACTGGAGTTGTAGAACTCGGATTCAGGTCCACTTTATATGGATGGAAAGATAAGACACAGACCTAAAACTGTCATGAAGGGTCCAAGACTCAATTCTGCCGTTTTCAAGTTCAAATCTTAGAAACAACGGAGAAGTCAGAACCTGTCCTGCAGCTCAAACACTGTTCGGTTTTCAGCTCATATCTTGAGTTCTAGAAGTCCAAATAAGCTCTGGTTTTTTTTGCTGGAAAGCTGAGACAATTTCCCACAGCTTTCATGAAACAAAGGGCTCAAATTCTGATGTTAGCAATGACGTTTTGGCCAGCCAACAATATCAAAAATCTGCCAACAATTTCAAGAACCAGCAGCCAATAATGTCAAAAACCAGCCACCAAATCAATGGTTGGCCACCAACTATTTTCTTAGTCCACCAATCAATAGTTCCACATCTTAGCCTATAAAAGGAGACATTTTCCATGTATTTAGTCATATATTATTTTTCAGATCAAAATCATCTTCTTGCTTTCTTTCTTTGTAATGTTCAAGTTTTCTTTCATGCTATATTAATCTCTTGTCTATGCTTTTTCATTTCCTTTCCTATAATTAGTTAACTTATATCATGTTTATGTTCTTATGTTGTTTATTTATGTTTTTCTTCTTCATTATGTTTAGCTAAGTTAATTATGTCAAGGTGAAAAGGTTTTACTAATGGTGTTAGAATAGGTATAATATAAACTCAACATGGACTTTAATGTTTATATCCAAGAAAAATTGTTATTAGCATATCTTATCTTTTTATCTTACTAATTCTTAATACCTTGCTTGTTAAATGGTTAATCTAGATTTATGTTGTATAACACTTGGTACATCGAACGCTTGATCCTTCATAGTTTTGCAGACATCGTTGTTATGATAGGAACTTGATTTGTTGTTAACATAAGCTAGCAACATGAATGCCCCGATGATATTTATAAGTATGGTGTTACTTAGACAAGATAATTAATATGATCATGTTAATACTTTATAATGAGCCATTAATGATAAATCATCCGATTAGAACCTCCTTTGTGTGTGGTTTCTAGTTGAGTAATAAAAAGAGTTTATATTATATTTATTTGAAATACCATTAGTGAATCCTCTAACCTTGACATTTGTTTTTATCATTGTTTAATCCTTACATCAATATCACATCCCAAAACTCTCTTCAACTCCTTTCTCATTATTATTCTCTTCAAATCTGTCTTTATTTGTAATTTATATAATTCACCTCCTCGTGGTTCGACCCCGGTCTTGCTGGTTATTTATTACTTCGACACTCTTGCACTTGGGAGAAGACATCAATCTTTTGGTCGTGTCAAGTTTTTGGCGCCGTTGCCGGGGAGGTAAGTATTGTATAAATTTTATATTTCTTTTATTTTCTTTTTTTTTACTTTTATTTGTTTTTCTAATTTTGTTCCTTTTCCTTTTCGTTTTCTTTTTCTTTTTCTTTTTCTTTTCTTTTCTTTTGCATTTGCATGAGAGTTTGGACACGTACATTAAGTGGTAGACTTTCTCGGAAATCCTCAATTTCTTTAGAAAACATGGCCGAAGAAGATAACCAGTCAATTCATAATGAGAATAATGAGAATAATCATGTGAGAACACTTAGAGATCACATGAATCCAACAAGAACAAGTGCACCATCATGTATAGTTTTTCCTCCTGATGCTTCTCATTTTAATTTTAAGCCAGGTATTATTCAACTCTTACCCACTTTTCATGGCTTAGAATTAGAAAATCCATATTTGCATTTAAGAGAATTTGAAGAAGTTTGTAACACCTATAATGACTTAAATTGTAGCATGAACACCATCGATTAAAGCTTTTTCCTTTTTCATTAAAAAGATAAACCTAAAACATGACTACAAAATATTAGGTCAGGATCCATTCGTGCTTGGGATGAAATTCAACAACAATTTTTAAAGAAGTTTTTTCCGTCTCACGAACAAACTCTTTCAAAAGACAAATCACCACTTTCACTCAAAAACCGGGAGAAACATTTTACAAGTGTTGGGATAGATATAAAGACTTGCTTAATACTGCCCTCATCATGGTTTTGAAACATGGAGATTGGTCTCACAATTTTATGAAGAGTTAACACCTAAAGACAGGCAAATGGTGGAATTGATGTGCAATGGAACTTTTGAAGATAAAGACCCTGATGAAGCAATGGAGTACCTAGACTTGCTAGCTAAAAATGCTCAAAATTGGGACACCACAGGTACGTGTGAGGCACCAGGTAAAACTCAACCTCATACATCTAATGGAGGCATGTACAACCTTAGGGAAGATCATGACCTCCAAGCCAAATTTGCATCTTTAGCTAGAAAAGTTGAGGCACTAGAATTAAAAAAGAGTGGTCAAATAAAATCTGTTCAAGAAATTGTGTGTCAAATTTGTGAAACTAATGAACACTCAACCAATGATTGTCCAACTTTGCCTTCTTTTAAGGAATGGCTCCATGAACAAGCCAATGCTTTAAATAGTTTCCAAAGGCCAACTCATAACCCATACTCGCAAACGTATAACCCTGGTTGGAGAAATCACCCAAATTTCAGTTGGAAGAGTGGTAACAATAATGCACAAACTTCACAGCCACCATTTCAAGCACAACATAATTTTCAAAATTCTCATGGATATGCACCTCCTTATATTCCCCCTCCTAGAAAAAATCTTGAGGAAACACTGCATGCATTCATTGAAAAGCAAGAGACAATCAACACTCAAAATGCTCAAACCATGGCAGATCTAAAAGATACTCTTGCAAAGTTCAAATCTGCTCTTAGTTTTCAGGAGAATGGTAAGTTTCCATCTCAACCCCAGCAAAATCCCAAAGGGCAATACAATTCAAGTGCAAGTGGTTCCGGAAGCCAACATATGGATCAAGTCAAATCAGTCACTACTCTCCGCAGTGGTAAGGTTATTGAAAAACTCGTTCTTGAACCTTGTGAGAAAGAAGATGAGTTAGTCTCTGAGGGTAAGGAAAGGGTTGAACCTGAACACTGCAAGGAGGAGACTGATTCCCCACCAGCACTTCCATTTCCTCATGCCATGACCAAACAAAGGAAAGTCAATCACAATTCTGAAATCTTTGAAATTTTCAAACAGGTAAGGATCAATATACCTTTGTTAGATGCTATTAAACAGGTACCGTCTTATGCTAAATTTTTGAAAGATCTGTGCACCGTGAAGAGAAAACTGAATGTGAAAAAAAAAGCCTTTTTAGCCGAACAAGTAAGTGCCATTCTTCAGAATGATAATGCTTTGAAATATAAAGACCCTGGTTGTCCTATAATTTCTTGCTTTATTGGAGAACGTAAAATTGATAAAGCTTTACTTGATCTTGGAGCTAGTGTGAATTTACTTCCATATTCGGTTTTTCAAAGTCTCAATCTAGGTGAGTTAAAACCTACTTCTGTAACTCTTTTACTTGCCGATAGATCTGTAAAAGTGCCTAGAGGAATAGTTGAAGATGTGTTAGTACAAGTTGATAAATTCACCTCCCTGTGGTTCGACCCCGGTCTTGCCAGGTTATTTATTACTTCGACACTCCTGCACTTAGGAGAAGACATCAATCTTTTGGTCGTGTCAAGTTTTTGGCGCCGTTGCCGGGGATGAAAAAGGCACTGAAAATGTTGTCGTGGATCATTTGTCAAAATTGACAATAGATTCGACATCTGACATCACACCAATTGAGAAATACTTTCTGGTCAATCCTTACTTTCTCGTAGTCCAATGCCTTGGTTTGCTAATATAGTTAATTTTCTTGTTTCAGGACATTTGCCAGCTCATTGGAGTACCCAAGACAAAAGAAAGTTCTTGAACGAAGTGAAGAACTTTTATTGGGATGACCCTTACTTGTTCAAATATTGTCCTGATCAAATATTTCAAAGATGCATTCCCGACAATGAGGTAAGTAGTGTCATTAAATTTCGTCATTCTGAGGCATGTGGGGGTCATTTCTCATCAAGAAAGACAACTGCAAAAATCTTACAATGTGGATTTTATTGGCCCACCATGTTCAAAGACACGCATGCATTTCCTCTCTAAGGTGTACTTTTAGAAGGACAATCCACATTGGTTTGTTCTTAAATGAAAACCAATGAAAATCAGAAGAGGTTGAAGAAGGAGTTTAGGCAAGAATTATGTTATCTAGAAAAGAAATACTTAAGGAAAAACTTACCATCAAGTTCAAAAGAATGATGGACTAAGGTTAGATCCGAAAAACAGATATGGGCTGATAAAACTCAAGAGATTAAATGATTAAGAGATGCAACAAGGACTATATAAAGAATACTATAGGAAAGGAGATCAAATGTACTTAATAACTACATGAAGAAAAGAAAAGCATTTGACGCTAGCGAGAAAGTTCCAAAGTTTTTCATTAATCAGACCAATCATAATCTAATCATTAAAATGGATGATGGGGATATAGATTCAAATAAAAATACAACAAAGCAATATAAAAAACTAGAAAAAACTAATGATGGATACTTAGCTGATCATGAAAATAAAGAAGACAATATGTTTGATGCTTTGTTTTTGAATGATGAAGATGATTTCTTCAAATAGAATGCAACATTATGACTCTCATCCTCTAGCAGTTTATCAATCAAAATGTCGAAGTTATAATATTTGAAGGAGATGTTGTTGATAGCTCTACAACACCCAATGAAGTGATAACAAAGAAAGTTGATCAGGAAGTGTACCAACAAGGGATGACTAAAGATGTTGGAGTCAAAGGAAAAGGTGTAGACGAGTTTAAAAAAAGTCTGTGAAAGTCTTGTTCAACGGACCAAATGTTAATAAGCTTGTGCATGTAAAACCCTTATACTTACATGTTAAGATTGAAGGAGAAGAAATAGGGAAAGTATTGGTTGATAATGGCACTGCTGTGAATAAATTACCTCTAAGTATGTTGAAGTTAATTGGGAAAACATTATAAGATTTGACACCAACTAGAATAACGATAAGTGGGTTATCTGGAGAAATTCTACAAGCCAAAGGAATGATAGGAGTCAGCTTAAAAATGGGCTCTTTAGCTACTCAAACAATATTTTTTTGTTGTGGATGTAGTTCTAAGCTATTATGTTTTACTTAGAAGGGATTGGATTCATTCAAACAACTGTATTCCTTTAACTGTGCATCAAATGTTATTACTTTTAAATGAGAGTATCTTTGAAGTTATGCAAGCAAATAACAAACCATATATAACATGCGCAAACCACTTGGATACATAGTTTAATACAGGAAAATGGAGTACAATTAGAATTACACAAACATCATCATCAATGAAAATTAAGAAAATTGAGGACGAGATTTGTGAAATCCTGATAATGCCTTTTTTAACTAATGAGCCTAGAAGGAAGATGAAGATCTCTCCTAATGAGTGAAACAACAACAGGAAATAATTCTAGAAAAGTTGCAGTCCAAGCGACTATCTAGAGATTATTGGCACATTAGACAAAAGAAAAAGTATTAAAAGAATACAAAATAGAAATAAAAAGAGAGATATGAGAACAAGTGGCCAGAATACAACAATTGGGGTTTGTGAATACATACAAACAATCAGAAGAAGACAATGCAAGGCAAAAATCACAAGGAAATCCAAATGTTTAAGAAAATAAAAGGAAATATAGAAAGTCTAACCAGTTTGGAAAAAGTGAACATTAAAGTAGGATTAGAGAAAAAGATAACTTGTATTAGTGCCTAGTTGAAACTAGAACAAAAATAAGCTCTAATTGTCATGCTTAAAAAAAAAAATTAGAGTGTTTTGCATGGGATTACAATGATATACCAGGATTGAGTAAAGAATTGGTAGAACTAAAGATCCCAACATATAAGAGTGTCAAACCAGTGATCTAAAGTGAAAGAAAGAATTATCTAGAGTTTGTGGCTAGCATCAAGGAAATACAGAGGTTGTTCAAAATAAATTCATCAGAGTTGCCAAATACATAGAATGACTTTCTAATATAGTCCTAGTATTGCAGAAAATTGGTAAAACTAGGGTTTGTATATATTTTAGAGATCTAAGTAAAGCTGCACTAAAAGATGACTATCATATGCTTATCACTAATGATTTAATAGATGTTGTAGCTAAATCTAAAATATTTTTCATAATGGATGGATATTTTAGATATAACCAGATTCCCATTGCGAAATAAGATATCTATAAAATTGCTTTCAAATGTCTAGGCTCGGTTGGAGCATATAAATAGGTATTGATGTCTTTTGGTTTGAAGAACATAGGGACTATGTATCAGAGGGCTATGAATATGATTTTTCATGATTTGATCGGTAAAAAATTAGAAGTTTACATTGATGATATAGTGATTAAGTCAAATGAATTTAGAGAACATATGGATGAATTACAAAAAGCTTTTGATAGGATGAAGAAGTTTAACTTAAAAATGAATCCATTAAAATATACTTTTGGAGTTTTAACAGGACATTTCTTAGGATGTTTTATTCATGATAAAGGGATAAAAATTGAAAGAAATAAAGCATAAGCAATTATAAAAGAAAAGCCTCCTACAAATAAGAAAGAATTCTTGAATTTTTATGAATCATTAAGTTATTTAAGGAGATTTATTATTAACTTTGCAAAAAAATCCAAAGTATTTGCATCTGTACTTGAGCTCAAGTTAGAAAAAGAGTTCAAATGAAGAGAAGAACATCAAAATTCTTTTGAAAAAATTCAATGAATATCTTACTAATCCACTAGTATTAGTTCCTATAGAGTCTAGGAAGTCATTGAAGTTATACATTGCAGCAATATAGAATTCAATTGGAAGTTTGTTAGCTCAAGATAATGAAAAGGGTTAAGAGCATGCTATATTATACCTGAGTAGATTTTTGACAAATGTAGAGTGTAGATATTGTCTAATTGAAAAGTTATGTTTGTCTTTATATTATGTTGTTACTAATCTCAGATATTCTTGAATTTTTATGGATCGTTAAGTTATTTAAGGAGATTTATTATTAACTTTGCAAAAAAATCCAAAGTATTTGCACCTGTTGATTAGTACTTAAAAATGTATTTTTATCAAGGTTTTATATCATCATTTTGCACTTGAAGTATCAATAACTCCTTAACTAAAGCATGTTTTATAATAACATATCTAATAATATAAGATACCTTTAATTTATGGTAAATGTTAATCTTAAATGCAGACCTATCACATAAATAAAAGAATTAATTGATGAGTTGAAGTACTGAAATAGAAAGGACAAAGAGATGACCAAACTTAGAAAAGAGATGTTGGTGCAGTCCAAACTAGAATATTGTTCGGTAATCAGGTCATATCTGGAGCTGTAGATCTCGGATTTAGTTCTACTTTACATGAATGGAAAGGTAAGACATAGGCTTACAACTTTCATGAGGAGCCCAAGATTTAACAAGGCTGTTTTCAAGTCCAAATTGTTGCAACAATGAAGAAGTCTGAATCTGTCTTGCAGCCCAGACACTGTTCAGTGTTCAGCTCATATCTCAAGTTCTAGAAGTCCAAATGATCTCAAAGTTTTACCCTGGAAAGATGAGACAATTCCCTAGAACTTTCATGATTGAAGTCTGTTCAAATTATGACGTTATCAATGATGTTTTTGGCATACAAGAACATAAGAATTGTCACCAAGTCAAGATGTGGCCACCCATTCATCAATTAGTCAACAAATCAATAATTCCGAATTTTGGCCTATAAAAGGAGGCATTTGCCATGTAGTTAGGCATCTTGGTGTTTGACACGACCAAAAGATTGATATCTTCTCCCAAGTGCAGGAGTGTCGAAGTAATAAATAACCCGGCAAGACCGGGGTCGAACCACAGGGAGGTTTATTGTATAAATTATAGTTAACAACAACACAATAACAACAACAATAATAGTAGTAATAATAATAATAATAATAAAGAAGAAGAAGAAGTTGATGAGAACTTTGAGTTGCAAGATTAACGTAAGGATTAAACAATGATAACAACAAATGTCAAGGTTAGAGGATCCACTAATGGTATGTCAAACAAGTATAGTATAAACCTTTTTTATTCAATTGGAAACCACACACAAAGGAGGTTCCAATCGGATTATAAATTGTTAACATGATTACATTAGTTATCTTATTCGAATAATGCTAATACTTGTAAATGTTGTCAGGCATTCATGATTATAACTTATGTTAACAACAAATCAAGTTCCTTTCATAGCTCAGTGTCGGTTATACCATACGGTATGGGCTATGAAAGTGCCAAGTATTTGTTGTACCAAGTGTTATACAACATAAATCTAGATTAACCATTTCACAAGCAAAGTATTAAAAGTGAACAAGATAACAAATATAAAGCATGTTAGTATCCAACATTAAGGTCCATGTTAAGTTTATATTATACTTATTCTTACACCATTAGTGTACCCTTTTCACCTTGACATAATTAACTTAGCAACACATAATGAAAGAGAGAAACATAAATAAACAAGGGAAGGAAATGAAAAGCATAAGCAAGAAATTAATATAAGCAAAACTTAAGCATTACAAAACATAAAGAAAGAGCAAGAGCATGATCTTGATCTGAACACCAAGATGCCTAAATACATGGCAAATGCCTCCTTTTATAGGCCAAAATTCGGAACTATTGATTTGTTGACTAATTGATGAGTGGGTGGCCACATCTTGACTTGGTGACAATCCTTATCTTCTTGTCTGCCAAAAACGTCATTGATGACATCATAATTTGAACAAACTTCAATCATGAAAGTTCTAGAGAATTGTCTCATCTATCCAGGGTAAAAATTTGAGATCATTTGGACTTCTAGAACTCGAGATATGGGCTGAACACTAAACAGTGTCTGGGCTGCAGGACAGATTCGGACTTCTTTATTGTTGCTGCAATTTGGACTTGAAAACGGCCTTTTTAAATCTTGGGCTTCACATGAAAGTTGTAGGCCTATGTCTTATCTTTCCATCCATATAAAATGGACCTAAATCCAAGATCTACAGCTCCAGATATGACCCGATTACCGAACAGTGTTCCAATTTGGACTGCACCAAGCATCTCTTTTCTAAGTTTGGCCATCTCTTTGTCCTTTCAATTTAAGTACTTCAACTCATCAATCAATTCTTTCATTTATGTGATAGGCCTGCATTTAAGATGAACATTTACCATAAATTAAAGGTATCTTAATATATTAGATACGTTATTATAAAACATGCTTTAGTTAAGGAGTTATTGATACTTCAAGTGCAAAATGATGATATAAAACCTTGATAAAAATGCACTTTTAAGTACTAATCACACCCCCCAACCAGCTTATTACTAGTCCCTAGTAATCAAAGCGTTAAAAAAAACAATTTGCAAAGTCCACAAAGCAAGGCATTCATCATTCAACTTCCATTAATCTATCCAGATAAACAAACTCTCATTAAATTTATATATCCGGCTCAATACCTCTTAAACAAAATATTAATAAACCTTCATTTTTATGTGCTCAATGTATGAAAACATAGATGATGGGGCTTTGATTGAAAGAAAACAATATTTTGTTCTAATGTTTAAGGTTAACTTCCTTGGGTTGGGATTATTATCTTTTTTTTTTTCTTTTTTTTTTCTTTTTCAATATATATACATATACTTAAAACACAATGCATCTTTAACCCATGTAACGAGCTTTGGCTAATGACTCCCGGACCGGTTGGTCTTAGGGCATTAGGTGTTGAGACACCCCTACGAGCTTAGTAACTCGGGTTCGGCGAGAATCTGATACGTAGATAGTGCAATGTTTGATTCCCTTAAGCTTTTCTCCTTAACCCATGTAACAAGCTTTGGGCCAATAGCTCCCAAGTCAGTTGACTTTAGGGTATTAGGTGTTAAAACACCCCTTCGGGCTTAATTGCTTAGGTTAGGGAGGCTACGAAATCAAACTTATCTCCGTTTTTATTATCATCATTTTTTTTTTTTTTGTTTTTTTTTTTGCAAATTATAGACTATCCCTATCCCTTAGTTGTTACCTTTAACAAAAGAACATAAATAATGTAATAATCCAATGTGCAACCCACAATCATATGTTAAAGTGTGTGTGTGAAAATGAAGGTTTAAGAATACTTGTTAAATGAGTATATGAGCAGAATCATGAGATAAGAATGCGAGAGTTTGTAAACTCGAATATTTCAAGAAGTATTCTAATAGGCCTTGTTATGAATATTGCAAATGACCATTAGAAAATGTTTACTAAGATGCGTCTCAAGAGTCAATAAAATTACTCCTTACTCTGCCATCTTAATAATAACAGTTTTGTCAAATGGCTTTAAAAACAAAAACAGTTAGTTGGTTAGTTTTTTTTTTTTTTTTTTTTTTTTTTTTTTTTAATGTCAACTACTACCCTCTCCCCCAACCAAAACGAGACATTGTCCTCAATGTCCTAAGGTAGAAAGATAGAGTATAGAAGACATCACCTGAAACAACGAACACTGACAAACCTGAAACACACTTAAACAAATATAAGAAATAACAAAACAAAATAATATGCTAATAATAAAACTAAAAAAACACAAGGATTCACAAACGAAGGCTCAAATCCAATCTAAGCTTTTTACGCTTTACGTAGTTAACCAATTGATGCGACTCATGGAAGGATCAATTACAGGGGAGAAAGATTGTAGTTTGTCGATCAATTGCTCAACAAGAGTGGCAGAGATTATGATTTGTCGTGCGAAGATGTTAGAAATTCCTGTTCCACTGACTTGATCAAGAAAAGACAATAAATTATCATAAAAACCATTAACATTGAGCAAACCTATAGGTTTATGGTGAATGTGAAGTTGGGCCCAAGAGGAAATGAAAGATCTCTTCCAATGTGCCCAAACCACCTGGTAAGGCAATGAAGGCATCAGCATGGTTAAACATTGTATTCATTCGATCAAACATTGTGGAGACCGTAGTTCCTCTCCAATTGTTCTTCCAATGATGTCCCCTTTTGTTAAAGCTTGGGGCTGACCCCCAAAACTTGACTACCTCCTAAAAATGCAGCTATTGCCACACCCCCATTAACCCAAGGTGCCTCCCCATACACTAAATGAATCTTTTTCTCGGCTAGTACTGACCAAGATGATTTCTTTGCTTCCAAAAAAGCTATTTCCTTCCCGTGGAATTGGATCCACCAAAAACACAAATATTTTTTATGTGATAACTTGAGGGTCCCGCCATTTCTACACACTTCTATATCCGTCTAATGTAAGGGTTGAGTAGAAATGAGGGGAAGGAAGAGAAGATTTATAGATGAGGATTTGAAAATGCAATCATATCACCTAGATATAGGCCACCGAGTCTCACACACACTCTCTCTCTTTATGTATTTATTTATTTATTTATTTTGAAAAGCATGTGTATGTACAGGTAGTTGTGATTGTGGCTCACATCTTCCCTTGGTTTTACGTCCAAGAACGGCTTAAACGCCCTCTATGGGTCGGGGATAGGCTTCCCATCCAGTTTTCTTAAAACTGGCAAACAGGGTCTTTTTTAGTCAGATTCCCAAGACTAAGTCGATCATGTTCTTTATGGAATTGTGGCCATAAATCATGAATAGCACGATGAACATCTCCACTAGGATGCGTCTCAAGGGTTAATAGAAGATTATCTAAAGACCCCTTACTCAGGCCATCCTTAATGAATTGTATTTTGTCTTCACGATTTATAGATACCATTCCTAAAGAACGACATGTTGCATTACAAGTCCATCTAGCACATCGGTGACAGACTTTCAGTCGTTTTGCACGACGTTTCTTTGCAAAAGTGCTTTTACCTGTTCCAGGCATGTGTGAAATGAAAGAATTAGAGGACTCACCTGATAATCGGACCTTTGCTTCAATCAGCCAACGAATATCTTCAGGAATTCCATGATTCATTAACAACCTCAATCTTGCACACCTAGCACGGTAAATTTTTGTAATCGCATTCTGAGGCAGAGCGGGAAAGTACTTTTTCAATTTTTCAAGAGTGGTGTTCATTTTCAAATGAGAATTGGAGAAGAGAGTCAAAGAAGGGAGAAAGAGCCAAGAATTGCACAATGTTTACAAATATCAGTTATTATGGGAAACTGAAAGAACCGACTGAAGTCACGGAGTACCGTTATCCGCCATTTGACCGGGGTGAGAGAGACTAGCAAAACAAAATTCACACCAAACACAAAATAATGTGAGAAAAAGAATCATTCCTTATATACAGGATCACTCAATTCAATAGAGTCATTTTCAACTGAAAAATTGTCAAAGTAAACTTTCAAACGATGTCCATTTACCTTGAAAACATTGCCATTCTTTGGATTCTCGATATCACAGGCCCCATATGGATACACATGTTTCACAATAAAAGGACCGCTCCATCTTGATCTTAGCTTTCCAGGAAATAAATGGAGTCGAGAATTATAAAGCAAAACTTTTTGACCAACATCAAATGTTTTTCTCAAGATTCTCTTGTCATGAAATTCTTTGATTCTTGCTTTATGAATTTTTGAATTTTCATATGCATCATTTCTTATTTCCTCAAGCTCATTTATTTGTAACTTACGCAGCTGACTGGCATCATCAAGGTTTGAATTGAAAGCTTTAATAGCCCAATAAGCTTTATGTTCAAGTTCCACAGGCAAGTGACAAGGTTTTCCATAGACTAGTCTATAAGGTGACATGCCTAATGATGTTTTATAAGCAGTTCGATAAGCCCAAAGTGCATCATTAAGTCTTAAAGACCAGTCTTTCCTATTAGGGTTCACTTGTTTTCTCCAAGATTTGTTTGATCTCCCTATTAGCAAGCTCTACTTGTCCACTTGTCTGAGGGTGATAAGGGGTGGCAACTTTGTGTGTGATTCCATATTTCTTCATTAAAGACTCAAATGGCTTGTTGCAGAAATGTGTTCCACCATCACTTATCATGGCTCGAGGGATTCCAAATCGACTCAAAATATTTTCTTTCAAGAACTTTATTCTTGTTTTGTGGTCATTGTTTCGACTTGGAATTGCCTCTATCCATTTTGAAACATAATCTCACCCGACTAATATGTACAAAAAACCAAATGATGGAGGAAATGGACCCATGAAATCTATACCCCAACGATCCAAAGATCTCAATGATAAGAATAGGATTTAAGGGCATCATATGACGCTTTTGAAATAGATCCCAACTTTTGACAATTTTCACAAGTCTTGCAGAATGCATGTGAGTCCTTGAACATGGTGGGCCAGTAAAATCCACTTTGTAGGATTTTTGCAGTGGTCTTTCTTGATGAGAAATGACCCCCACATGCCTCAGAATGACAAAATTTAATGACACTACTTACCTCATTGTCAGGAATGCATCTTCGAAATATTTGATCGGGACAATATTTGAATAAATAAGGGTCATCCCAATAAAAGTTCTTTACTTCATTCAAGAACTTTCTTTTGTCTTGGGTACTCCAATGAGCCGGCAATTGTCCTGAAACAAGAAAATTAACAATATTAGCATACCAAGGCATTATAGAGATGGAAAATAAAGATTCGTCAGGAAAGTAATCATCGATTGGTGTGATGTCAGATCTCGAATCTGTTGTCAATCTTGACAAGTGATCTGCGACAACATTTCGGTGCCTTTCTTGTCTTTGATCGTGATATCAAATTCTTGAAGTAACAAAATCCACCGAACCAATCTAGCCTTAGAATCTTTCTTAGAAAGAAGATATTTCAATGCTGCATGATCACTAAAAACAATAACAGGTGAGCCAACAAGATAAGACTCGAATTTTTCACATGCAAATACTATTGCAAGTAATGCTTTTTCAGGTTTGGTTTAATTGATTTGAGCACTATTCAAAGTTTTACTTGCATAGTAAATCACATAGGGTTTCTTATCTTTTCTTTGTCCCAAGACAAGCACCTCACGGCATAATCACTAGCGTCACACATTATTTCAAAAGGTAATGACCAATCGGAGGTTGAATGACAGGGAGCGTATAGCGGTTTTTAAGTTTAACAAAGGCTTCTTCACAATGTTCAGTCCATTCAAAAATATTATCCTTTGTTAGAAGGTTACTCAAGGGCTTAGATATCACACTAAAATCTTTGATGAACCTTCTACAAAAACCAAGATGTCCTAAGAATGATCTAACATCTTTAACAGATTTTGGTGTTGGCAAGTTAGCAATTAACTCGATTTTAGATTTATCAACCTCAATTCCTTTGGATGAAACAATGTGACCAAGTACAATGCCGTTTGTTACCATAAAGTGACATTTTTCCCAATTCAATACAAGATTCTTCTCTTCACCCTGCTCAAAACCTTTTCTAAGTTAGTCAAACAATCATCAAATGAATCGCCAAAAACAGAAAAATCATCCATAAAAATTTCAAGAAAACGTTCAACCATATCACTAAATATCACGAGCATGCATCTTTGAAACGTAGCTGGTGCATTACATAATCCAAAAGGCATCCTTCGATATGCAAAAGTACCAAATGGACATGTGAAAGTAGTCTTCTCTTGATCTTCCAATGCAATTTCAATTTGGTTGTAACCTGAATAGCCATCTAGGAAACAATAAAATTCATGACCTGCAACTCTTTCTAGAATTTGATCCATAAAAGGTAAAGGGAAATGATCTTTTCTAGTCATTGAATTTAGTTTCCTATAGTCAATGCACATGCGCCAACCAAGAATAGTCCTAGTTGGAATTAACTCATTTTTCTCATTTGTTATCACAAGTGACTCCGGACTTCTTGGGTACAACTTGGGTAGGACTTACCCATTTGTCGAGGAAATAGGATAAATGATTCCATTATCTAGAAGCTTAATGACTTCATTTTTCACTACTTCTTTCATATTAGGATTAAGCCTTCGTTGCATTTCTCTAGAGGGTTTAGCATTTTCCTCCAAATAGATCCTGTGTGTGCAAATCAAAGGACTAATTCCTTTTATGTCAGCTATGGTCCATCCTAATGCATTTTTGTGATTTTTCAGAGTTTGTAATAACTTACCTTCTTGATGTGCATTAAGTTTGGAAGAGATTATTACAGGAAAAGTTTCATTTTCTCCCAAAAATGAGTATTTGAGATGGAATGGTAATGGCTTCAAATCCGGTTTTGGTGGTTGAACACTTGAAGGTATGGACTCAATTGATCGTGGTGGCAATTCCTCAATTTTCGGTCTCCAACTATTTGCCTTTGATTCTTCCTAAAAATAAACCATTTGCAAATCTTCAGATTCATTAATCTCAATTTCACTAGAAGTGGTTTGAAATTGGTCATGAACTAATTTTTCAGTAAAGTCCACTTCCTGTAAATCATTATCATCTCCAGGTTGCTTGCAAATGTTGAAAATATTCATCTCCAATGTCATGTTTCCAAAAGATAGCTTCATTAGTCCATTCCTACAATTAATCAATGCATTAGAAGTTGCAAGAAATGGACGTCCTAAAATAACAGGAAATGAATTACATGCTTCAACAGGTTGTGTATCCAAGACAATAAAATCCACAGGGTAAATAAATTTATCGACTTGTACTAGTACATCTTCAATTATTCCTCTAGGCACTTTTACAGATCTATCGGCAAGTAAAAGAGTTACAGAAGTTGGTTTTAACTCACCTAGATTGAGACTTTGAAAACTGAATATGGAAGTAAATTCACACTAGCTCCAAGATCAAGTAAAGCTCTTTCAATTTTATGTTCTCCAATAAAGCATGAAATTGTAGGACAACCAGGTCTTTATATTTCAAAGCATTATTGTCTTGAAGAATAGCACTTACTTGCTAGGCTAAAAAGGATTTCTTTTTACCATTAAGTTTTCTCTTCCAAGTGAAACGATCTTTCAAAAATTTAGCGTAAGAAGGAACCTGTTTAATAGCATCCAACAAAGGTATATTGATCCTTACTGTTTGAAAGTTTCAAGGATTTCAGAGTTGTGATTGACTTTCCTTTGTTTGGTCATGGCATGAGGAAATGGAAGTGCTGGCGGAGAATCAGTCTTTTCTTTGCAATGATTAGATTCAACCCCTTCCCTACCCTTAGAGATTGACTCATCATCATTCTCACAAGGTTCAAGAATGGGTTTTTCAATAACCTTACCACTGCAAGAGTGATGACCGATTTGGCTTGATCCATGTCTTGGCTTCCCGAACTACTTGCATTCGCATTGTATTGCCCCTTTGGATTTTGCTGAGGTTGAGATGGAAACTTACCTTTCTCTTGGAAACTAAGAGCAGTTGTGAACTTTGCAAGAGTATCTTTAAGATCTGTCATGCTTTGAGCAAGTTGAGTGTTAATTGTCTCTTGCTTTTCCATGAATGCATGCAATGTTTCCTCAAGATTTCTTCTAGGAGGTGGAGCATAAGGAGGTGCATATCCATGAGAATTTTGGAAGTTATGGTGTGCTTGAAAGCGGTGGTTGTGAAGTTTGTGCATTATTGTTATCACTCTTCCAATTGAAATTTGGGTGATTTCTCCAACCGGGGTTGTATGTTTGCAGTATGGGTTATGATTGGGCCTTTGGAAACCGTTTAATGCATGGGCTTGTTCATGGAGACATTCCCTAAAAGAGGGCAAAGTTGGACAGTCATGGGTTGAATGTTCATTGGTTTCACAGATTTGACACACAATGTCTTGAACAGATTTTAGTTGACCACTCTTTTTTAATTCTAATGCCTCGACTTTTTTTAGCTAAAGATGCAAACTTGGCTTGGAGGTCATGATCTTCCCTAAGGTTGTACATACCTCCACTAGATGTATGAGGTTGGGTTTTACTTGGTGCCTCATAAGTTCCTGTAGTGTCCCAATTTTGTGCATTTTCAGCTAGCAAGTCTAGGTATTCCATGGCTTCATTGGGGTCTTTATCCTCAAAAGTTCCATTGCACATTAATTCAACCATTTGCCTATCTCTAGGAGTTAACCCTTCATAAAAATGTGAAACTAATCTCCATGTTTCAAAACCATGATGGGGGCAAGTATTAAGCAAGTCTCGATATCTATCCCAACATTGGTAAAATGTTTCTCCTGGTTTTTGAGTGAAAGTGATGATTTGTCTTTTGAAAGAGTTTGTTCTGTGAGATGGAAAAAACTTCTTTAAAAATTGTTGTTGCATATCATCCCACGCATGAATGGATCCAAGTCTCAAATTTTGTAGCCATGTTTTAGCTTTATCTTTTAATGAAAAAGGAAAAAGCTTTAACCTAATGGTGTTCATGCTACAATTTGAGTCATTATAGGTGTTCCAGACCTCCTCAAATTCCCTTAAATGCAAGTATGGATTTTCTAAATCTAAACCATGAAAAGAAGGTAAAAGTTGAATAATGCCTGGCTTAAAATTAAAATGAGATGCATCAGGGGGAAAAACTATACATGAGGGTGCACTTGTTCTCGTGGGATTCATGTGGTCTCTAAGTGTTCTAACCCGAATATTCTCATTATTCTCATTATGAAGCGATTGGTTATCTTCTTGGCCATATTTTCCGAAAATGATGAGGATACTCTACAAAGTCTACCACTTAATGTACGTGACCACACTCTCATGCACGTGCGGGAAGAGAATAAAAGAAAGAAAAGAAAAACAATAGAAAAAGAAACAAAGTTAGATACAAGAAAAGAGAAAAGAGAAAATAAAATAAATACTATAATTTGTACAAGAATTTACCTCCCCGGCAACGGCGCCAAAAACTTGACACGACCAAAAGATTGATATCTTCTCCCAAGTGCGAGGAGTGTCGAGTAATAAATAACCCGGCAAGACCGGGTCGAACCACGAGGAGGTTTATTGTATAAATTATAGTTAACAACAACACAATAACAACAACAATAATAGTAGTAATAATAATAATAATAATAAAGAAGAAGAAGAAGTTGATGAGAACTTTGAGTTGCAAGATTAACGTAAGGATTAAACAATGATAACAACAAATGTCAAGGTTAGAGGATCCACTAATGGTATGTCAAACAAGTATAGTATAAACCTTTTTTTATTCAATTGGAAACCACACACAAAGGAGGTTCCAATCGGATTATAAATTGTTAACATGATTACATTAGTTATCTTATTCGAATAATGCTAATACTTGTAAATGTTGTCAGGCATTCATGATTATAACTTATGTTAACAACAAATCAAGTTCCTTTCATAGCTTCAGTGTCGGTTATACCATACAGTATGGGCTATGAAAGTGCCAAGTATTTGTTGTACCAAGTGTTATACAACATAAATCTAGATTAACCATTTCACAAGCAAAATATTAAAAGTGAACAAGATAACAAATATAAAGCATGTTAGTATCCAACATTAAGGTCCATGTTAAGTTTATATTATACTTATTCTTACACCATTAGTGTACCCTTTTCACCTTGACATAATTAACTTAGCAACACATAATGAAAGAGAGAAACATAAATAAACAAGGGAAGGAAATGAAAAGCATAAGCAAGAAATTAATATAAGCAAAACTTAAGCATTACAAAACATAAAGAAAGAGCAAGAGCATGATCTTGATCTGAACACCAAGATGCCTAAATACATGGCAAATGCCTCCTTTTATAGGCCAAAATTCGGAACTATTGATTTGTTGACTAATTGATGAGTGGGTGGCCACATCTTGACTTGGTGACAATCCTTATCTTCTTGTCTGCCAAAAACGTCATTGATGACATCATAATTTGAACAAACTTCAATCATGAAAGTTCTAGAGAATTGTCTCATCTATCCAGGGTAAAAATTTGAGATCATTTGGACTTCTAGAACTCGAGATATGGGCTGAACACTAAACAGTGTCTGGGCTGCAGGACAGATTCGGACTTCTTTATTGTTGCTGCAATTTGGACTTGAAAACGGCCTTTTTAAATCTTGGGCTTCACATGAAAGTTGTAGGCCTATGTCTTATCTTTCCATCCATATAAAATGGACCTAAATCCAAGATCTACAGCTCCAGATATGACCCGATTACCGAACAGTGTTCCAATTTGGACTGCACCAGCATCTCTTTTCTAAGTTTGGCCATCTCTTTGTCCTTTCAATTTAAGTACTTCAACTCATCAATCAATTCTTTCATTTATGTGATAGGCCTGCATTTAAGATGAACATTTACCATAAATTAAAGGTATCTTAATATATTAGATACGTTATTATAAAACATGCTTTAGTTAAGGAGTTATTGATACTTCAAGTGCAAAATGATGATATAAAACCTTGATAAAAATGCACTTTTAAGTACTAATCAGTGTTCAGATCAAGATCATGATCTTGCTCTCTCTTTATATTTTGTAATGCTTAAGTTTTGCTTATATTAATCTCTTGCTTTTGCTTTTCATTTCGTTTCCTTGTTTATTTTTGTTTCTCTCTTTCATTATGTCTAGCTAGGTTAATTATGTCAAGGTGAAAAGGGTATACTAATGGTGTAAGAATAAGTATAATATAAACTTAACATGGACCTTAATGTTGGATACTAATATGCTTTATATTTGTTATCTTGTTCACTTTTAATACTTTGCTTGTTAAATGGTTAATCTAGATTTATGTTGTATAACACTTGGTACAACAAATACTTGGCACTTTCATAGCCTATCCGTATGGTATAACCGACACTGAGCTATGAAAGGAACTTGATTTGTTGTTAACATAAGTTATAATCATGAATGCCTGACAACATTTACAAGTATTAACAATATTCGAATAAGATAACTAATGTAATCATGTTAACAATTTATAATTTGATTGGAACCTCCTTTGTGTGTGGTTTCCAATTGCATAATAAGAGTTTATACTATACTTGTTTGAAATACCATTAGTGGATCCTTTAACCTTGACATTTGTTGTTATCATTGTTTCATCCTTACGTTAATTTTCCATCTCAAAGTTCTCATTATTAATAGTATTATTGGTATTATTATTATTACTACCATTATTATCATTATTATTATTATTATTATTATTATTCTTGTTGTTGTTGTTGTTGTTGTTACTATTGTTGTTGTATTATTGTTGTTTATAATTTATACAATTAACCTCCCTGTGGTTCAACCCCGGTCTTGCCGGGTTAATTATTACTTCGACATTCCTGCGCTTGGGAGAAGACATCAATATTTTGGTCGTGTCACCTGTACTTGAGCTCAAGTTAGAAAAAGAGTTCAAATGAAGAGAAGAACATCAAAATTCTTTTGAAAAAATTCAATGAATATCTTACTAATCCACTAGTATTAGTTCCTATAGAGTCTAGGAAGTCATTGAAGTTATACATTGCAGCAATATAGAATTCAATTGGAAGTTTGTTAGCTCAAGATAATGAAAAGGGTTAAAAGCATGCTATATTATACCTGAGTAGATTTTTGACAAATGTAGAGTGTAGATATTTTCTAATTGAAAAGTTACGTTTGTCTTTATATTATGTTGTTACTAATCTCAGATATTTTGTGATGTTACATGTTGAACAAGCCAATCTTAGATGGAAAGATTAGTAAGTGGAGTCTAGCTTTGGTAGAATATGATTTAATTTACATACACGGGAAATCATTAAAGGGCAAGCTTGAGCCAATTTTCTAGAGAACCACCCTTCAATGGATTTTTGAAATATTCAAACAAGAAAATTCAGTGGTAGGAATAGTTCCATAACTGTTGTACTTTGATGACTCCATTACATCTTATAGCTATGGAATAGGGGCTGCTATCAAATCCCTAAAAGAGATCATAACGAAAATGGCTTTTCAATTGCAAGTAAAATGCATTAATAATAGAGTTGAGTATGAAACCATAATAGACGGTCTTGAAATGCTTTTATCCATGAGAGTTTCATATGTACAAACCATAAGAGATTCTCAACTAATAATTAATCAGATTACAAGAAATTTTAAATGTCAGAATAGTTCTCTTCGAACTTATTTATCCAAAGTAGAAGAATTATTATATCAATTTAATGTTGTAATAATTTAACATATTTTAAGGGAACAAAATTATGTAGCCAATGAATTGACATAATTAGCATTAGGATATAAATGTTCTCCATAATATTTTAAGACCATGACTTGTATATTAAAAAAACTCACTTCCTTTGAGTTCGAAAAGAAGGAATATATAAGAGGCAAACATACTAGATACGATGCTCAAGCAAGATTAGAGAATCCCAACAAAAAAAAATAGTAGAAGACCCAGATCAAGATTCCCCAAAGATAAAACTTTGAAATTAAGATCATTAAATTATACACTAGTTAATGGTTTAATTGTGTAAGAAAGGTTGGTTTAGAGTACTATTAAAGTGTGTTGGAGTTAAGGAGGCTACTATTATTATAGAAGAAATACACTCTAGAATATATGGATCCCATTTAGCTGGGATTAAAATGGTACAAGTAGTACAAAAAAAGGGGATATTAGTGGCCTAAAATGAAGGATGATTGCAATGCCTATGCGAAAGAGTGTAAATCGTGTTAGAAGCATGGATATTTACCTAGGGTACCAGCTATAGAGTTACACTCTGTGATAAAACCTTGGCCATTTAAAGGATGGACAATGGATTTAATTAGAGAAATCTTTCCCCATTTTAGCAAAAACTATGCGTATATACTAATAGCCATATATTAGTTTACAAAATAGGTGGAAGCCATACCTTTAAAGAAAGAAACCCAGATCTAGGTGATAAAATTTATCAAACAGAATATTGTGGCAAGGTTCAGAATTCAAGAGTCCATTACTATGGATAATGTTATGGCATTCATAGGGGCATAAATGAGATGATTCACTCAAGAGTTTGGAGTTGCTCTAGGTAATTCAACCCCTTATTATGCTCAAGCTAATTGACAAGTAGAGTCAACAAACAATATTTTAAAACTAAATTTCTGAAGTTGATTACTAACAATCTTAAGGAGTTGCATGAATTATTGATGGATTTACTTTAGGTTCATAGAACGTCACATAGGGCTGCAATAGGAATAATACCCCTATGCTTTAATGTTTGGCCATGAAGCAGTATTACCTTGCGAAATGAATATTAAGTCTTTAAGAGTAGCTTATCTAAACCAATTAACAGGAATTCAAAACCAAGACACAATAATGCAAGAGTTAAGGGATCCGAATGAGAAAATAATTGATGCCTTGAACAAGTTGCGGGAAGAAAAGCTACAAGTGCAAAAAGCATATAATAAAAAAGTAAAGAAACAAGAATTCATGCAAGGGGATCAGTGAAACAAAAAACATATTTTAGAGGCACATGGAGTGTCTTAATAACCGCTAATACGGACAAGTTAAGGTGTTGGAGTACGTCCGAGAAATTATTGATCGCAACACTAAAGACACTTAGTTTTTATCATTAAGGTTAAGGTCATAAGACTTTAATAATTTCAAAAAAGAAGTTCTTGGTAATTCTTCTTCTACAAATACTAAGAGAGACCATGAATTATATATATTAGGCAATTACCATGTCTAGTTGATCTTGATGTAGTAGGTTCATCAACCACAATGGTTTCCAAAGAAGGCCGAGATTACATGGACTCGAAGAAGACACCAGAATCGCTAATTTCACAATAACAAGCTTTTTAGTTGGAGCAAGTTTGGAAGGAGTAAACATGGTTTGTGGTCCGATAACATGACAGAGAAGGACTTCTTCAAAACCAATGTCCGAATAAAAATATGACAAATTTCAACGAGGAGCAATTGACTTTTGAGCTATAGATTTCAATCATTCTCCTTTCTTTGGAGTAGCTTTAATGGCGGTGTAGACTTAGACAAGGGTGGCTTTAGATGGATTTGGTAGCGACACTGATTTCAACATTCTTCACTGTATTTAAATCCACGAAAATAAGATCCGAAGATGAAATAGCGAGAGACTTTACGCTTTTTGCCTCTTCACCTTCAAATAAAGTTTATTTAGAAGGGTTAAAAAAATCTCAAAGT
This sequence comes from Populus deltoides, assembly GCA_015852605.2. Classification (NCBI taxonomy): domain Eukaryota; kingdom Viridiplantae; phylum Streptophyta; class Magnoliopsida; order Malpighiales; family Salicaceae; genus Populus; species Populus deltoides. The sequence goes on along the minus strand of CM027574.2, from coordinate 15,678,451 downwards.
TAGAAATAACCTTCCCAATGCATTTCTTAATGAAGTTTTGCTCCCAAATAGTAGCCCACCAAAGCTGGAAAGTAATAGTTGATGCAGAAAAAAAATTAGGATAAAAAATAAAAAAACTTAGAAATAACCTTATTTCCAATATTTTAAGAACATATAAAACCTTGGCATTACACATACAATGTAAAGGGGATATTGTCCTGAAGAAATATGGAAGAAGGGCTTTGACATAGACCAGATTGTTTAGCAACATGATTGGGGTAATAGCTTTCTATCTTAATAGCTCTATAAACTAGAACAAGAATTAGTCGCTAATTAGGATAGAAGTCTTGCATTTAAAATTTTCATCAAAGATAGACGTATTAAAGGAATAAAGCCTATACCAATTAGGCCCATATTTCTTGATATGAAAAGGACTTCATTCATCATGAATTTGATCATAAAAAACCAATACCAACATTACATTCACAAAAAAGAGTAAATTAATGGGAGCAATAATAAGGTTATAGAAGTGTTCATAAGTAAGAAGCTTAGTAGTGTCTAAATTAACAACTTTGGAATAGCATTAAGGAAAATAAGTAGAAGCCCAAAGCATAACAAACCATAAAAGGTCACCAATTGACCATGAAACAACTTCCCAACAACACAATGTAGACTATTGAACATCATACCTATAAATAAAAAAGTCAGGGCTAAAAGTTCATTATGCTCAAAGAAAAGCATGGCTAAACCAAGGTAACTATTAATGATGACTGCACCTTTGCATACCACCAAATACCTATAAATGCATATCAAATAAAACCCAAATTCCATAACCTAGACATCATTACTTCAAAGGATTTTCAAAGAAAACTTCTCAAAAAACTTTCTAGATTTAATAGACAATGATAGCTTGCCTCCCTTTTTCCGGCTTTTGAATTAACTTGCTTATAACTAACAGTAGAAACAACTGATATCAAATCAAACCTAGTAGGGGAGCATTCAGTCAAATATACAATGTCTTTTAAAGTGATGGTTAGAGGTTCAAATTTAGTATGAAGATAATTGAAGCTGGAATCCCATAAGGTTAATACCATAGATAAAAGAGTGGGGTATACAAGAGGAAAATGATTTAGAGAGATGAAAAAAAGACATATATTCGTTGTTTCTTCCATTTGGCTTTAATGAAGCTTTACTTCAACAAGTAGCATAAAGGTCATTTACAACAAAGATTAGAGAAGGCCATGATTTAGTTGTGTTAGTTGTATATCTAGAGAAATATTCCTAATTAATCTAGGAGGAGTGATGAAAAAAAAAGGTGATATAGTTTTAAAAGTCTAAAATTGTCTTGTTAATAGAGGGAGGAATTCTTTTTGCGTTTGGATCTGTTGCGATGTCGCGGTCGCACAAATTAATTACCCTAGCTTCAAACACAACACACAAGATAGTATAGAGCAAGCAAGGGGTCGATCCCACGAGGAAGTTCAAGTCAGATTTTTATGCTAGATGATATGTAATTTGGGGGGTTTGGGCGTTATCTAGGCTACGAAAAAAGAAAATAGAAAACTATCAAACGAAATTTAATAAAATCAGAAAATTATCAAGAGAACAAACCTTGGTCACAAGCACACATCCATCTACAGAAATCAGAACTAATCATGGAAACGAAACATCAATTTATATTCTGAATATTTATCTCTTCTTAACATTGGTTAGTTAACGGATCCGCCATATAACTAACCCTAACCATTAAACAACCACAGTGTCCGCACTAGTAATTTAATTTAATGGCAGCCTTAAGAACTAGATAAGTTGATTAATCAAGAAAACATAACTGTCCACAGTCTATATTTGATTTGATTGAATGTTCTCCCTAAGATTAATAATGTAGATCCGCCACAATTATTAAACTCAGTTGCTTCAAGTTCATATACCACAACTCCGGTTTTGATATCAAACTTAGCAATAGATTGTCTACAATAATAACTTAGAGTCCGCTCTAGCAATTAAAATAAACAATCATAGGAAAAATAAGCATAGGAGAACAAACATATTCATCATATAAACTGAAAAGAAAAGGTAAAATAAATCTCACGATTCTTGAAATCCGAAAGTTTTTGTGTCCTTGCAACCAAGAAAAAGTGTTTAACCTTGCATATTTATTGAACAACTAATCAAAAAGAAGGAAGAATGCATAATTTAGGGTTTCTTAGAGGAAGGGGTGTTTTTTCTCTTCTTGGCTGGCTGCCCCCTTCTCTTCTCTCATTCTTTTTATATCTTAGGAAACCTTAGGTCTCTATTTTACAAAATAGTCCTCCATTAAGTAGACTATTTACATTTAAGTACTTCAATAACTATTTTCCAAAAAAAGAAGAAATAGCCTTCCATGAAATCTTTAAGCTTTGACTTAGAGGAGCTAAATTGCTGAAATAAAAACTTGGATATCGGTTTAGATGCTTCAGAACGTAATTTGGACTCGTTTCTTCACGAAACCTATTTGCTGGCAGAATTCAGATGTCATCTTTGAAAAATCATATCTCCCTCATATGACATTTTTTTTGGCTGAACTTTGGAGCGTTTATAGAAATTTGAGTCATGAATCGAAAAAAATTAAGTTTGCATCAATTGGACTTCTGTAGCTCCAGATATTCAAGTTGGAATAGCTGAAGGTCAACACTGGCAAATTGGCAGATTTGACTTTGAAGGCTGCGATTTCCATGCTCTTCCTTATTTTATTTTCTTGCCTTAGATGTCCAGAAAGGTATGGATGTTAGCTTTTTAATGTCACTTTGGAATCACTTTATTTCAACCTCCAGAGCTCACGCTCTGCACAAAACATCGATCAAGGTCAAATCTGCCAATTATCTCCAACTTACTCCTTTTTGCATCTTTCATCCAAAAGTGCTTTCAAAACATAAAACAAAGAATATCAAGGCATTTTATATATAAAACATAGGCAAAACACTAGTTAAATGTGGGTGAAACTATTGAATAATATGGTTGCATTATGATCCACTTGAACTGATTGAAACCAATAAGGTAAGGCTGATTATCTAGATCTATCATGGGTTGAAAAGATAATGTTTATTTGGTGGAAAAATTCATGATTTCAAAGTAAAAGTACCTTTTTATAAAGGATCAAGTAAGAATCCTTTAAATTTTATGGGGTAAAATGCATTCTTAGAGACAAAAAAGCAGGGATAGGGTTCATAGTGAGAGTGATTGTATAATTTTCTTAGTTTAGGGTTTACTTTGGGTTGAGGAAGAAAAAATTTTAAAAAAAAAGATAGACAACAATAACAATGAGTACACAAATATGAACATAAAAGAGATAGAGTCAATTATACTTAAAATTCAAATTCAAAGCCAATATGGGAATAGTGTCCAGTCATTCATGCATAGTAAAAAGAAATGAATGCTGTAATGGATGTGATGTGAAAATTCAAAATTTGAATCTTGATATACCTATTAATTAAGGTTACCCATTAATTTTCATACACTAATGGGCTTTTTTTTTTTTTTTTTTTGGGGGGGGGATAAGTGTTATGCCATAAATTTTATGGGATACAAATAAAGTTAGAACATAACTATGATAATTGAATAATTAAAAGAAACTTAATAAAGATTACCATAAACAATTATAATAAGCCACATAATTAAAAGGTGGTAGTAACTCTTGTGAATGTGAGATTGTGGAAAGAACTTTGAAAGATGAGAGCTTATTGGTAGTTAACATTTAGATTAGTAGAGGACCTTAAAAAATGAGAGGTTATCGGTAATTGATATCACTTGACTATATAAGGCAAATGGCAAGGAAGATCAGAAAAACACATAACTCAACAAAAACTCCAATCACTGCAATGTAGTTGTATCAAGTTCTCATGACCTTTTAAACCTAAAACTTGTAGGTGATAACTTTGTTGGTGTTAGAACAATATCACGATAACTTTACATATGATAATTAAGTAAGCTTGTAATTTTTTTTGTAATCAGTATGGACTTGCAATTTCAATTTTATAAACAAAAAGATACCAAAAAGATGGTTCATTATCCAATTCGTGAATGTAATCAGAATATGAATCACTCTATGAATGTAAGTGTTTTTTTCCTGTGTTATTTAGTTTACTTTACATTCAAGTTGTTTTAGTTATTTGATTACTTCTTCAATTGAACTATTATTTATGTGAAGTGGATTTAATCATATTAATATTCATGCAATTCTATAATAGAAAATTCAAATTACATGAGTAACTAGGATTGAGTCCATAATTGGAACCAATTAACTTAAAACTTCAATCTTAAGTTGTAAAGTCCTCTTAATTGAAGTAGACACAAAAGAAATCAAAGCATTATTATACTTAACATAACAAATTAACCTTGTAGCCTTCCAATTTGACCCCTTGTTTAGCTCATGTTTAAAATTAAACCTTATGGGAGTAGTTTTGACATGACCTAGTCTACTTGATCGGTCCAAAAACAGTCCAACCAACCGGTAAAAAAAGTACGAGGATGGCATTGAAAAAAGGATGAATTTGACATAAAAACCTCTCAACCCGACTATTTTTCTAGCCTGAGTTTAAAATTAAACTGTGTGGGAATTGTCTCGATGTGATTCATTCAACATAACTGTTCCAAAGGCAACCTCAACAAAAAAAAGTCTGGGGATTAAATTGAGAAAAAAAGGTTAAATTGAAAAAAAATAAAAAAAATAAAAGAAGAGCTTTCTTATTGATATAAACAATGTAGCTTTATTAGATTTTCCAAGTTTTGTAGTATAGAAGACTAATGCGTCTAATTATAAAATTCAAAGGACAAAGTCATTGACACGACCAAAAGATTGATGTCTTCTCCCAAGTGCAGGAGTGTCGAAGTAATAAATAACCCGGCAAGACCGGGGTCGAACCACAGAGAGGTTAATTGTATAAATTATAGTTAACAGCAACACAATAACAACAACAATAATAGTAATAATAATAATAATAATAATAATAATAATAATAATAAAGAAGAAGAAGAAGTTGATGAGAACTTTGAGATGGAAGATTAACGTAAGGATTAAACAATGATAACAACAAATGTCAAGGTTAGAGGATCCACTAATGGTATTTCAAACAAGTATAGTATAAACCTTTTTTATTCAATTGAAAACCACACACAAAGGAGGTTCCAATTAGATTATAAATTGTTAACATGATTACAGTAGTTATCTTATTCGAATAATGCTAATACTTGTAAATGTTGTCAGGCATTCATGATTATAACTTATGTTAACAACAAATCAAGTTCCTTTCATAGCTTCAGTGTCGGTTATACCATACAGTATGGGCTATGAAAGTGCCAAGTATTTGTTGTACCAAGTGTTATACAACATAAATCTAGATTAACCATTTAACAAGCAAAGTATTAAAAGTGAACAAGATAACAAATATAAAGCATGTTAGTATCCAACATTAAGGTCCATGTTAAGTTTATATTATACTTATTCTTACACCATTAGTGTACCCTTTTCACCTTGACATAATTAACTTAACAACACATAATGAAAGAAAGAAACATAAATAAACAAGGAAAGGAAATGAAAAGCATAAGCAAGAAATTAATATAAGCAAAACTTAAGCATTACAAAATATAAAGAAAGAGCAAGAGCATGATCTTGATCTGAACACCAAGATGCCTCAATACATGGCAAATGCCTCCTTTTATAGGCCAAAATTCAGAACTATTGATTTGTTGACTAATTGATGAGTGAGTGGCCACATCTTGACTTGGTGACAATCCTTATCTTCTTGTCTGCCAAAAACGTCATTGATGACGTCATAATTTGAACAAACTTAAATCATGAAAGTTATAGAAAATTGTCTCATCTTTCCAAGGTAAAAATCTGAGATCATTTGGACTTCTAGAACTCGAGATATGGGCTGAACACTAAATAGTGTACGGGCTGCGGGACAGATTAGGACTTCTTTGTTCTTGCTGCAATTTGGACTTGAAAACGCCCTTTTTAAATCTTGGGCTCCACATGAAAGTCGTAGGCCTATGTATTATCTTTCCATCCATATAAAATAGACCTAAATCCAAGATCTGCAGCTCCAGATATCACCCGATTACCGAAGAGTGTTCAAGTTTGGACTGCACCAATCATCTCTTTTCTAAGTTTGCCCATATCTTTGTCCTTTCAATTTCATGACTTCAACTCATCAATCAATTCTTTCATTTATGTGATAGGCCTGCATTTAAGATGAACATTTATCATAAATTAAAGGTATCTTATATTATTAGATATGTTATTATAAAACATGCTTTAGTTAAGGAGTTATTGATACTTCAAGTGCAAAATGATGATATAAAACCTTGATAAAAATGCACTTTTAAGTACTAATCACACCCCCCAACCAGCTTATTACTACTCCCTAGTAATCAAAGCATTAAAATAGAAAAACAATTTGCAAATTCCACAAAGCAAGGCATTCATCATTCAACTTCCATTAATTTATCGAGATAAACAAACTCTCATTAAATTTATATATCTGCTCAATACCCCTTAAACAAAATATTAATAAACCTTCCTTTTTATGTGCTCAATGTATGAAAACATAGATGATGGGGCTTTTATTGGAAGAAAACAATCTTTTGTTCTAATGTTTAAGGTTAACTTCCTTGGGTTGGGATTATTATCTTTTTTTTCTTCTTCTTTTTGAATACATATAACACAATGCATCTTTAACCCATGTAACGAGCTTTCGGCTAATGACTCCCAGATCAGTTGGTCTTAGGGCATTAGGTGTTGAGACACCCCTACGAGCTTAGTAACTCGGGTTGCAGATCTTGTCGTAGATAGTGCAATGTTTGATTCCCTTAAGCTTTTCTCCTTAACCCGTGTAACAAGCTTTGAGTCAATAGCTCCCAATTCAGTTGACTTTAGGGTATTCGGTGTTAAAACACCCCTTCGGGCTTAATTGCTTAGGTTAGGGAGGCTACGAAACCAAACTTATCTACGCTTTTATTATCATCAATTTCTTTTTGTTGTTGTTGTTGTTTTTTTTTTTTTTTTGAAAAGCATAGACTATCCCTATCCCTTAGTTGTTACCTTTAACAAAAGAACATAAATAATGTAATAATCCAATGTGCAACCCACAATCATATGTTAAAGTGTGTGTGTGAAAATGAAGGTTTAAGAATACTTGTTAAATGAGTATATGAGCAGAATCAAGTGATAACAATGCGAGAGTTTGTAAACCTGAATATTTCAAGAAGTATTCTAATAGGCCTTGTTATGAATATTGCAAATGACCATTAGAAAATGTTTACTAAGATCGTCTCAAGAGTCAATAAAATTCCCCCTTACTCTACCATCCTAGTAAGAACAGTTTAGCCAAATGGTTTTTTTTTTAAATACTACTACCCTCTCCCCCCAACCAAAACGAGACATTGCCCTCAATGTCCTAAGGTAGAAAGATAGAGTATAGAAGACCTCACCTGAAATAACGAACACTGACAAACCAAAACACACTTAAACAAATATAAGAAATAACAAAACAAAATAATATGCTAATAATAAAACCAAAAGACACAAGGATTCACAAATGAAGGCTCAAATCCAATCTAATCTTTTTTACGGCTTTAGAAGTTGACCAATTTATACGACTCATGGAAGGATCAATGACAGGGGTGAAAGATTGTAGTTTGTCGATCAATTGCTCAGCAGTAGTAGCAGAGATTATGATTTGTCATGCCGAAGATGTTAGAAATTCCTGTTCCACTGCTTGATCAAGAAAAGACAACAATTTATCATAAAAACCATTAACATTGAGCAAACCTATAGGTTTATGGTGAATGTGAAGTTGGGCCCAAGAGAAAATATGAAAGATCTCTTCCAATGTGCCCAAACCACAGGTAAGGCAATGAAGGCATCGGCATGGTTAAACATTGTATTCATTCGATCAAACATTGTGGAGACCTGTAGTTCCTCTCCAATTGTTCTTCCAATGATGTCCCCTTTTGTTAAAGCTTCGGGGTCGACCCCCAAAACTTGACTACCTCCTAAAAATGCAGCTATTGCCACACCCCCATTAACCCAAGGTTGCCTCCCCATACACTAAATGAATCTTTTTCTCGGCTAGTACTTGACCAAGATGATTTGTTGCTTCCAAAAAGCTATTTCCTTCCAGGATTCGGATCCACCAAAAAACACAAATATTTTTTATGTGATAACTTGAGGGACCCGCCATTTCTACACACTTCTATATCCTCTAATGTAAGGGTTGAGTAGAAATGAGGGGAAGGAAGAGAAGATTTTATAGATGAGGATTTGAAAATGCAATCATATCACCTAGATATAGGCCAATTGAGTCTCACACACACTCTCTCTTTATGTATTTATTTATTTTGAAAAGCATGTGTATGTACAGTGTAGTTGTGATTGTGGCTCACATCTTCCCTTGGTTTTACGTCCAAGAACGGCTTAAACGCCCTCTATGGGTCGGGGATAGGCTTCCCATCCAGTTTTCTTAAAAACGGCAAACAGGTTCTTTTTTAGTCAGATTCCCAAGACTAAGTCGATCATGTTCTTTATGGAATTGTGGCCATAAATCATGAATAGCACGATGCACATCTCCACTAGGATGCGTCTCAAGGGTTAATAGAAGATTATCTAAAGACCCCTTACTCGGGCCATCCTTAATGAATTGTATTTTGTCTTCACGATTTATAGATACCATTCCTAAAGAACGACATGTTGCATTACAAGTTCATCTAGCACATCAGTGACAGACTTTCAGTCGTTTTGCACGACGTTTCTTTACAAAAGTGCTTTTACCTGTTCCAGGCATGTGTGAAATGAAAGAATTAGAGGACTCACCGATAATCGGACCTTTGCTTCAATCACCAACGAATATCTTGGGAATTCCATGATTCATTAACAACCTCAATCTTGCACACCTAGCACGGTAAATTTTTGTAATCGCATTCTGAGGCAGAGCGGGAAAGTACTTTTTCAATTTTTCAAGAGTGGTGTCCATTTTCAAATGTGAATTAGAGAAGAGATTCAAAGAAGAGAGAAAGAGCCAAGAATTGCACAATGTATACAAATATCGCTTATTATGGGAAACCAAAGAACCGACTGAAGTCACGGAGTACCGTTATCCGCCATTTGACCAGGGTGAGAGAGACTAACAAAAAAAATTCACACCAAAAAGAAACACAAAAAAAATGTGAGAAAAACAAAATACTCAACCTTTATCTATAGGATCATTCAAACCAATGGATTCATTTTCACTAGGAAAATTATCAAAATAAGCTTTCAAACGATGTCCATTTCCATTAGGAACATTGTCATTCTTTGGATTCTCAATATCAAAGGCCCCATAAGGATACACATGTTTCTCAGTAAATGGACCGCTCCATCTTGATCTTAGCTTTCCAGGACATAAATGGAGTCGAGAATTATAAAGCAAAACTTTTTGACCAGTATCAACTTTTTGACAATTTTCACAAGTTTTGCAGAATGCATGTGTGTCCTTGAACATGGTGGGCCAATAAAATCCATTTTGTAAAATTTTCGCAGCTATCTTTTTTTACGAGAAATGACTCTCACATGCTTCAGAATGACAAAGTTTAATGACATTACTTACCTCATTGTCAGGAATGCATCTTGAAATATTTGATCGGGACAATATTCGAATAAGTAAGGGTCATCCCAATAAAATTTCTTCACTTCATTCAAAAACTTACCTTTGTCTTGGTACTCTAATGAGTTGACAAACCTCCCGTAGTAAGAAAATTGATATTTTTAGCAAACCAAGGCATTGAACTAAGAGAAAGTAAGGATTCATCGGAAAGTAATCATCGATTGGTGTGATGTCCGGATGTCGAATCTGTTGTCACTTTTGACAAAAGATCCGCATCAACATTTTCGGTGTCTTTTTCATCCGTGATTTCTTCCCCGAGAATAAATCATTTGCAAATCTTCAAATTCATCCAATTCAATTTTACTCAAAGTAGATTCAAGTTGATCATAAACTAATTCTTTGATAGAATCTACTTCTTGTAAATCATTATCATCTCGAGTTGCTTGCAAATGTTGAAAATATTCATCTCCAATGTCATGTTTCCAAAAGATAGCTTCATCAGTCCATTCCTACAATTAATCAACGCATTAGAAGTTGCAAGAAACGGACGTCCTAAAATAACAGAAATGAATTACATGCTTCAACAGTTGTGTATCCAAGACAATAAAATCCACAGGGTAAATGAATTTATCGACTTGTACTAACACATCTTCAATTATTCCTCTAGGCACTTTTACAGATCTATCGGCAAGTAAAAGAGTTACGGAGTTGGTTTTAACTCACCTAGATTGAGACTTTGAAAAACTGAATATGGAAGTAAATTCACACTAGCTCCAAGATCAAGTAAAGCTCTTTCAATTTTATATTCTCCAATAAAGCATGAAATTGTAGGACAACCAGGGTCTTTATATTTCAAGGCATTATTGTTCTGAAGAATGGCACTTACTTGTTCGGCTAAAAAGGCTTTCTTTTTCACATTCGATTTTCTCTTCACAAGGCAACGATCTTTCAAAAATTTAGCATAAGAAGGAACTCATTTTAATAGCATCCAACAAAGGTATATTGATCCTTACCTGTTTGAAAGTTTCAAAGATTTCAGAGTTGTGATTGACTTTCCTTTGTTTGGTCATGGCATGAGGAAATGGAAGTGTTGGCGGAGAATCAGTCTTTTCTTTGCAATGATCAGATTTAACCTCTTCCTTACCCTCAGAGATTGACTCATCATCTTTCTCACAAGGTTCAAGAATGGGTTTTTCAATAACCTTACCACTACGAAGAGTGATGACTGATTTGGCTTGATCCATGTATTGGCTTCCAGAACTACTTGCATTTGCATTGTATTGCCCCTTGGGATTTTGTTATGGTTGAGATGGAAACTTACCTTTCTCTTGGAAACTGAGAGCAGATGTCAATTTTGCAAGAGTATCTTTAAAATCTGTCATGCTATGAGCAAGTTGAGTGTTAATTGCCTCTTGCTTTTCCATGAATGCATGCAATGTTTCCTCAAGATTTCTTCTAGGAGGGGGGCATAAGGAGGTGCATATCCATGAGAATTTTGGAAATTATGGTGTGCTTAAAACGGTGGTTGTGAAGTTTGTGCATTATTGTTATCACTCTTCCAATTGAAATTTGGGTGATTTCTCCAACCAGGGTTGTATGTTTGCGAGTATGGGTTATGATTGGGCCTTTGGAAACTGTTTAATGCATGGGCTTGTTCATGGAGACATTCCCTAAAAGAGGGCAAAGTTGGACAGTCATGGGTTGAATGTTCATTGGTTTCACAGATTTGACACACAATGTCTTGAACAGATTTTAGTTGACCACTCTTTTTTAATTCTAATGCCTCGACTTTTTTAGCTAAAGATGCAAACTTGGCTTGGAGGTCATGATCTTCCCTAAGGTTGTACATACCTCCACTAGATGTATGAGGTTGGGTTTTACTTGGTGCCTCATAAGTTCTTGTAGTGTCCCAATTTTGCACATTTTCAGCTAGCAAGTCTAGGTATTCCATGGCTTCATTAGGGTCTTTATCCTCAAAAGTTCCATTGCACATCAATTCAACCATTTGCCTATCTCTAGGTGTTAATCCTTTATAAAAATGTGAAACTAATCTCCATGTTTCAAAACCATGATGGGGGCAAGTATCAAGCAAGTCTCGATATCTATCCCAACATTGGTAAAATGTTTCTCCTGGTTTTTGAGTGAAAGTAATGATTTGTCTTTTGAAAGAGTTTGTTCTGTGGGATGGAAAAAACTTCTTTAAAAATTGTTGTTGCATATCATCCCACGCACGAATGGATCCAGATCTCAAATTTTGTAGCCATGTTTTAGCTTTATCTTTTAATGAAAAAGGAAAAAGCTTTAACCTAATGGTGTTCATGCTACAATTTGAGTCATTATAGGTGTTCAGACCTCCTCAAATTCCCTTAAATGCAAGTATGGATTTTCTAAATCTAAACCATGAAAAGAAGGTAAAAGTTGAATAATGCCTGGCTTAAAATTAAAATGAGATGCATCAGGAGGAAAAACTATGCATGAGGGTGCACTTGTTCTTGTGGGATTCATGTGGTCTCTAAGTGTTCTAACCCGAATATTCTCATTATTCTCATTATGAAGCGATTGGTTATCTTCTTGCCATATTTTCGAAAATGATGAGGATACTCTACAAAGTCTACCACTTAATGTACGTGACCACACTCTCATGCACGTGCAGGAAGAGAATAAAAGAAAGAAAAGAAAAACAATAGAAAAAGAAACAAAACAAAAGAAACAAAGTTAGATACAAGAAAAGAGAAAAGAGAAAAGAGAAAATAAAATAAATACTATAATTTGTACAAGAATTTACCTCCCCGGCAACGGCGCCAAAAACTTGACACGACCAAAAGATTGATGTCTTCTCCCAAGTGCAGGAGTGTCGAAGTAATAAATAACCCGGCAAGACCGGGGTCGAACCACAGAGGTTAATTGTATAAATTATAGTTAACAAAGAACACAATAACAACAACAATAATAGTAATAATAATAATAATAATAATAATAATAATAAAGAAGAAGAAGAAGAAGTTGATGAGAACTTTGAGATGGAAGATTAACGTAAGGATTAAACAATGATAACAACAAATGTCAAGGTTAGAGGATCCACTAATGGTATTTCAAACAAGTATAGTATAAACCTTTTTTATTCAATTGGAAACCACACACAAAGGAGGTTCCAATTAGATTATAAATTGTTAACATGATTACATTAGTTATCTTATTCGAATAATGCTAATACTTGTAAATGTTGTCAGGCATTCATGATTATAACTTATGTTAACAACAAATCAAGTTCCTTTCATAGCTCAGGTGTCGGTTATACCATACAGTATGGGCTATGAAAGTGCCAAGTATTTGTTGTACCAAGTGTTATACAACATAAATCTAGATTAACCATTTAACAAGCAAAGTATTAAAAGTGAACAAGATAACAAATATAAAGCATGTTAGTTTCCAACATTAAGGTCCATGTTAAGTTTATATTATATTTATTCTTACACTATTAGTGTACCCTTTTCACCTTGACATAATTAACTTAACAACACATAATGAAAGAAAGAAACATAAATAAACAAGGAAAGGAAATGAAAAGCATAAGCAAGAAATTAATATAAGCAAAACTTAAGCATTACAAAATATAAAGAAAGAGCAAGAGCATGATCTTGATCTGAACACCAAGATGCCTCAATACATGGCAAATGCCTCCTTTTATAGGCCAAAATTTGGAACTATTGATTTGTTGACTAATTGATGAGTGAGTGGCCACATCTTGACTTGGTGACAATCCTTATCTTCTTGTCTGCCAAAAACGTCATTGATGACGTCATAATTTGAACAAACTTAAATCATGAAAGTTATAGAGAATTGTCTCATCTTTCCAAGGTAAATATTTGAGATCATTTGGACTTCTAGAACTCGAGATATGGGCTGAACACTAAACAGTGTCTGGGCTGCAGGACAGATTCAGACTTCTTTGTTGTTGCTGCAATTTGGACTTGAAAACGGCCTTTTTAAATCTTGGGCTCCACATGAAAGTTGTAGGCCTATGTCTTATCTTTCCATCCATATAAAATAGACCTAAATCCAAGATCTTCAGCTCCAGATATCACCCGATTACCGAACAGTGTTCAAGTTTGGACTGCACCAATCATCTCTTTTCTAAGTTTGCCCATCTCTTTGTCCTTTCAATTTCAGTACTTCAACTCATCAATCAATTCTTTCATTTATATGATAAGCCTGAATTTAAGATTAACATTTACCATAAATTAAAGGTATCTTATATTATTAGATATGTTATTATAAAACATGCTTTAGTTAAGGAGTTATTGATACTTCAAGTGCAAAATGATGATATAAAACCTTGATAAAAATGCACTTTTAAGTACTAATCAGTCAACCCATCAAAATATCAAGATTCATATCTATATAACTCTAGGTTAAAAAAATATATATGGTTGAATGAAAGATGGCTACCATTCATAATGGAAGTTTTGTGATTGGTGTGTTGAGGGAGGGAGGGAAGGGGATGTAGGGTTTTGATAGTGGATAGGTTTAGATCACTAGATGGAGGAAAACTTGTTTTTCTATTCTAAAGCACATATTGGAAAGTTTGAAAATGGAATATATCATGTAAAGTTTCCAGGCTTAAGGTTGGAATGCTTTTGGAAATTACTGTTTAAAACATATTGTGTAATCAAGTTAAAAAGTGTTTTTGATGTAGCAGTCTTCACATAACGTATTTTCTTAGACATCTTTGTCCAATTTAAAAAGTGCCCCAAAACTCATACTATGGAAATGCCTTAATTTATGACTTCAATATTTGTGATGGCTTAATGACACCAATTTTCAAGACAGATTGAGCAGTTATGCAAATGTACAAAAAAACAGCTACCCAAACAACGCTAATCTTGGATTACCAGTCTTTCTTTGCATAAACCTCACAATGCCATAAATAAGAACAATGAAGACTAACTGAATTATTAACCACGAATAACCAAACTAGCTCCGCTACTACTCTCCCTAACAACTTTTCTTGCCTTTTTCATAGAGGCCTCTCATGGCATGATTCTAGTCTTCATTGTAATTATATCTGTTTTAACAACAAAAACAAAGGAGCACGCCATGTCTAATTTTTGAACAATCAAATTCCTTTTCCAATGGAAATTCGGCAGTTATTTGATAACTTAAGATTTATCTACTTCCCTAAATTTACATAAAAAATAACCACACGGTGGGGAGATCAGACCAAAGACATTATTTATGCATTCGTATGATCATAAATGATGAAGGGTAGCTCAAATCATTGAGAGATTGAGCTTTAACTTATATTTTTTTGTCTTTTGTCTAATTTATTTGAACTTTTAATTGAGTTTTCTTAATTAGGCTTTATTTATTGAGATTGATTCAACTATTGTTAAGTATTATATTTATTGGAATATATGCTCAATTGTTTATTCTAGTTAGAATTTTAGTATTTATATCTTATTTTTATAAATGCTATAAAGTTTTATAAATGTTAGAAAGTTTTTTATGAATTAAATAAAAATTGTAAAATTGTAGACTTTTTCAACCTTTAGTCTTTCTCTTCTCTTTCTTTGGTTTCTTCTTCTTAGCTTATTCTTTTCTTTCTTCTTGAACTTTAAATCTCTTTTGTCTCGCAACAAATTTGGTATAAGAGCTTGGTTCTTTTTAATTGTTATCAAAAAAATTTAATTCATGGGCTTGTTCAAATCCTCGAATTCAAAAATTATTCATAAACCCTAAATCTTATGAGAAACTTTTATCAATAGTGATAAAGAAAAAGTTACCCTCGTGTAGCCATGCCATCACACTGCCATGTCATCACACTGTCATGTTATCACACATCGTTACACTAGAGTCATTTCAACCTATAAGAACCACGTCAGTGTTACATCAACACATAATGTTACTTTAGTGCCATATCAGCCAAGACTGCCATGTTAGCACCATGTCAACCAGAGTTGGCATATTGGTATTCCTTGCCACATCAGCAACATTAACTTTCAGGATCTTCCTACCAATCAATCTAGTTAGTAAATCACTTTACCTTTTAATACATTGAATTTTACTGTTTTGGTATTACACTTGTTATTCAAATTATCATTAATAGTACCTTCTATGCCTAAATAAAAAACTTTCCCTGCATTACACCCTTATATATTTGCTCACTTTATATATTGCCATTCAAATTATGCTAGTATATTTTTTTATTAATTGTGAAGCTTATTAAGACTAGTGAACATTTATGACTTTTATTTGATTAATCATTTACATTTAAGAGTCTAGTAGTGTATGCTTAACTATTTTATAGTGTTTTCTATTCTTGATTAATCTACACATTAAAAAAAATAGAATTAGCTTTATTTTTTTATGTGATTTCACTTGCAAGAATTATGTGATCTCAATTCTATTTTTAATTTAGTGTTGCATGTGTTTGTGTTATGATCATCTCGTGTTGAAGCTTAAGTCTACACTTATCATGGACCGACCTTTAGTAATACTTTTAGGGTCATTTGAGAGGTCTTACAAATCCAAATGACCAACATGTTTAAAAGAATTGAACCCCAAGAGGGTTTTCAAATAAGGCATCCAAAGACCAATAAATATCACAAAAATAATCATTATAGGCAAGTTTACCTTGAGTTCCATAAGTATGACTACCATTTAGGTTACTCTAAATATGATGACCTTAATGAGCGAGTTATGAGCCCTAATAAAAAATTAGAAGCCCTCACTATTGATGATCTTCATGACCCTTGGATTTCTTATACGTGGATTTGTGATATGGATCAATTTTTTAAGTGGCATAACTTGTTTGATAGTAAAAGAGTTAAATTTGCTAAGATGATGTTCATTGGTGAAGCCCAAATTTTTTAGGGAGATGTTGAGGATTGTTTAGAGAAGAAAGGTAAACCTCCCATTACTGATTGGACCAAAATGAGACAAAAACTACAGGAGAAGTACTACCTCAATTTTATAGGAATAAGCTTTTAGGCCAATTAAACAATATAAGACAATGGAACAAGTTTGTTAATTAGTATATAACACAATTTAATAATTACATGATAAAATGTGTCATAAGAGAAAATAAAGTCATGACTTTGCGTCGATTTTATAAAGGTTTGAATGATAATTTTAGAAAAAATATTAGGCTCATAAGTGCTTTCACTCTTGACCAAGCTTATATTATAGTGCAAAATTATGAGTTGCTTATAAAGATTCAATCGATAAGATATTAGGACCTTTGTAGTACCCCCTTTCGATCTCAATTTAGGAATGATAGTTCTTTATTAAGTGATTCGTCATATAGACTCGATCCTAATAATGCCTAAATTTATAAAGAAAATAAGGGAAAAAGAGTCGTTAATGAAATGTTTGGGATAAGTTCAGAGGTTTAATGTGCTAACTGTCAAGGTTTCAGTCATATCTTCTTCAACTACAACTCTAAACCCTTAGTCATCCAAGGACATAAGGATATAGGTGATAAAGAAAATTATTGTGTGCAAGAGTATAAACCCAATTCTGAGGACTTTAGTGACCTGGATGAAGAGGATGGGCAAGAACAGAGAATTAACACTACAAGTCCAACTGAGTTTGAAAATAAGGTTAATAATAATTCTACTTTAGTGGTAGAGAAAGAAATTTTAGGAAACTCTTTAGTGTAATCGCTTAAAGAGGTAAATATGGTCTTGAAAGAGTCTTATGATATTAGTCCTCTTAAACCACCTAATTCCCCACCTACCATGCTTGACATCTAGCATATCAAAGGTTTAGAGCAACATGTTCATCACCCCCTTGTGCTTGACGTCTAGCATGTCATAGGTTTAAAGCAACATGTTGTGTTTTGTGTTCCCTTACCCCTGACATGTAATGAGAAAAATGAAGATAATTTTAATTTACTAGGTTATATCAAAACTGTACCTACTAAGACTTCAAATAGTGTTTGTTCCACTCCACACCCTTAGTCATATAGTGTTCATAGTTACGAATCTAAGAAAACTATTGATCTTCTTTTTATGTCTCCTCACTCTAAATGTTTTGATTCAGCTAAGTCTTTTGCTTATAGAGTTTATAATTTGTATGTCAAGATCATAAAAAATATTCAAACAAGTAATGAATAATACAAATTTCGAGATGATTTACATAAATATCATGATGCATTTAATTTTGAAGATTATTTCATGATACAAATTAAACCTAAACATTGTCTTTTGGAAACCAATCATAAATTGTAAACGAGGAGTGCTACACTATTCAAAATGTTGCAAATAAATGTATCAACTATTTATGTCATTAAATTACCACAAAACTTTGATAATAACTTTACTTTTGACATAAAGGACCTCGTTATATATAAAATACAACAATCTATCACTGATGATCTTTTTGAAACCTCTCCCCCATTATCGTTATCTTTGACACAAAAGAAACATATTAATGCTACTTTAGATGTACTAGTTGTTTTACCAGGGATGATGAATTGCAGTGAATCCCAGTATAAAAGTTAAATGACCAAATTAAAACTATACTTATATTATCAGAAAGACATTACAACAGTTTGATCATGATCTTTGGGAGCATTATTGGAGTTGCAATGAACTACACTCGACGAGGTCGAGTTTCTCCAACCCTGGGAGAGTTCATGGGAATACCAGACCCAAGACATTATTTACACACTCATATGATCATAGACGATGGAGGGTGGCCCAAAGCATTGAGAGATTGGACTTTAGCTTATGTTTTTTATTTAATTTATTTGAACTTTTAGTTGAAGTATTTTATTTAAACTTTATTTGTTGAACTAGATTTAGCTATTGTTAGGTATTCTATTTATTGAGTTATAAGCCTAATTGTTTGTTGTAGTTAGAGTTTCGGTATTTTTATCTTATTTATCTAAATATTAGATAATTTTTTATGAATTGAATAAAAATTGCAAAGTTGTATGCTTTTCCAACCTCTATTTTTTTTTCTTCTCTTTCTCTGGTTTCTTCTTCTTAGCCTTTTCTTTTCTTTATTCTTTAGCTTTAAATCTTTTTTGTCCCACTTCACCACCTAAATTTCAATTCCATGAAATTAAATCTACAACAACAGGTAAAGACAGATATGTAAATCCATCTTTATCAAACAATGTGGCTTATTTTTCAAAATAAATCAATAAACAAAAGCAAAAACATATTATAAATATGCAACGTGTATAACAAAAACCGATTGATCAATAAAACTTAAATATTAGAAAATGAACAGATCTCCTAAATGTGTATAATTTACGAGGGAGTAGTGTATGTGATTCGAAGTTTACATCGCCCTTTGTTTAACCTAAAGTTGAAGTTTATAATGTTAATGTTACATGTGCTTGGAAGTGAGTTTCTTCAAATTAAAAATTATTTTTAGTGTTTTTTGATCGTTTTAATGTGCTGATATCAAAAATAAATTTTAAAAAATAAAAAAAATATTATTATGATGTTTTTCCAAACGAAAGCACTTTGAAAAACAATCACTATCATACTCCTAATCACCGTCTAAAAAATAAATTTGCCAAATCCCGCATTGTTTGTCGTGAACTTATGCTCATCAGATTTCTTGGATGGTGTATGCTTATTGTCAAATGATACCTCATCATCATCATCAAATTTCTTGGTTGGTGCTTACTTATAGTCAAATGCTACCTCATCATCCTCAAGTTTCTTGGTTGGTGCATCCTTTTCTAATTCTGAATCATGGGAGGAAGAGAATGAAGCACAGTAGGATGAGATTTTGATTCCGGCAACCTCCATGGCATTGCAGACCCATTCAGGGACATCACCTTTAGGAAACTACAAGACAACAATCATATAAGGAGTAAAGATCACATAGTAATATTTTCATGTTGCATCTTCAATCATTTTACTCTGCATGTCATATGAAATATAAACTTATGACCAACCCATGTTTTTTTTACCATTAGAACCAGAGCCCAAAATGACACCTTTGACAATTTGCACATGTAAAAAACTAGTGGATGATATCAATTGCAAAAAAAGAAAAACAAATAATAGTTCACAAATGATGGCTATTGTGTTATTGCCTTGGCCAAAAATAAAAAACCAAAGTAT
This sequence comes from Populus deltoides, assembly GCA_015852605.2. Lineage (NCBI taxonomy): Eukaryota > Viridiplantae > Streptophyta > Magnoliopsida > Malpighiales > Salicaceae > Populus > Populus deltoides. The sequence goes on along the minus strand of CM027574.2, from coordinate 15,658,761 downwards.
AATAGCGAGAAAAATAGAGACTAGCTTAACCAACTTGACCAGAAATTTTCAAAAGCCAAATCACATGCATCCAATATCTACTTATTTTATATCAATCAAATTTAGCATGCACATAAAAGAGGAACATTTGATCACTAATGTGCAACTAAAAATTATCAATCAATCCCTCTCTCTATTTTGGAATACACATACACATGCACTAAAAAACACACAGCATTTACCATTTTCTGTAGGAACCCACAGACAAAATTGCAAAGAGAGAGGGTAGAGTAGAAAAAATCAGTTCGTATCAAAAAGATAGAACTGGAATTCAAATCCATGGCACACTGCATAACATGAAGTACTTGCTCCGTTAAAATAATGAAATAATATTATATTTAGTTGTCTAATGGTATAAGGCACATATTGTAACATCTCCCATACACTGAATGTATGTTAGCCAATACGTGGAGATCCCCTTACCCGGGATCCTAACATACATTAAATGTATGCTAGTCCATTCGTGACGATCCCCTTATCCGGGATCCTAACATACACTGAATGTATGTTAGCCAATACGTGGAGATCCCCTTACCCGGGATCCTAACATACACTAAATGTATGCTAGTCTATTCATGCCGATCCCCTTACCCGGGATCCTAACATACACTAAATATATGCTAGCCAATACAGGGTGATCCCCTTACCCGGGATCCTAACATGCACTAAATGTATGCTAGTCCATTCGTGACGATCCCCTTACCCGGGATCCTGACATACACTAAATGTATGCTAGACAATACACGGTGATCCCCTTACCCGGGATCCTAACATACACTTAATGTATGCTAGTTTATGCCTCAAATCACACTTCTCATATTTCCTTTATCAGTGATAATTTTCATCACTTGGCAATTCACATAACAACTTTTCACCTTGAATACACATACATTCAGTAATTCACATTTCACATCAAAAATATATTAAATCATGGAATTTAACTAGAAAGCATAGGTGTGAATCACCTACCTGCAATAGAAGTTCTACTCGTGCTCCCCTGCTTGTTTGTTGCACCACGTCTGTGGTCCCTCCCCGGTAAATCACAGGTTTATCTCATAAGTTTTCCTCACTCAAGGATATGTTTTATAATAACCATATCACAACCAATAAGTCTTTCTTTCAGTCATGTCTTACTACTTTATGTTTTTCTCATTTCACTCATTATTATTGTCGTTCTTTGTCCAATCCTAGTTATCATTCCTTTCTTTATATTTGGACTATCACTGTTCAAGTATTACTGTCTTGTTTTTGAACTGTTACTGTCTGACCTCTACTCAGATTTTTAACTATACCTAGAGTTATAGAACTCCGATTCAAGCAAAATTTATGGCGTTGGAAAGGTAAGATATGAGGCTACAAGTTCTATGTTTTGAGAAGAACCCAGTTCTGCCTCTAAGATAGTTAAAATCGCTCATTAACAACCACTTGGACTGTTACTGTCCAACTGTTACTATCTGACCTCTCCTCAGATTTTTAACTATATCTGGAGTTATAGAACTTCGATTCAAGCGAAATTTGTGGCGTTGGAAAGGTAAGACATAAGGCTACAAGTTCTATGTTGAGAAGAACCCAGTTCTGCCTCTAAGATAGTCAAAATCGCTCATTAACAAACACTTGGACTGTTACTGTCCAATCATTCTTGTCTTATTTTTGAATTCTTCGTCTAGATATTGAATCGTATTCTTTGCCTAGACATTGAACTTTTCTTGTCTTGTTTTTGAATCCATTCGCTGTCTAGACATTGAATCATTCTTGTCTAGACATCGAATTGTTACTGTCTTGTTTTTGAATCATTCTTGTCCGACCTCTCCTCAGTTTTTAACTATATCTAGAGTTATTTAACTCCAATTCAAGCGAAATTTATGGCGTTGGAAAGGTAAGACATGAGGCTACAAGTTCTATGTTTTGAGGAGAACCCAGTTCTGCCTCTAAGATAGTCAAAATTGCTCATCAATGAACCAGACCTACTACCCTATAGGATCTGTCATGACCCAGTCTCGGTTGGTGACCCATAACTGGAGTTCTATGACTCCAAATTGAGCATGACCAATTTCATTAGTTAGTAAACATCCAAAACTACAATTTATATGAAGGAACTTGATCCTGATTCCTTCATTCTCCTACCCAAAATCTCTTTGAAGGTCAAGAGACGAAACTGTCCAGATTCATCACCTTTCCATTTACACACAACACACGAAGTTCTTTACTTTTACAACTCTTACTTCCTTTTTTTTTCAATTCAAGTCTAAGAACTCAATATAAATTTACATCCAGACATCAATTCATAATCGACTTGAAATGACTCATAAGATCAGGTTTATAATATCTTACCTGGTATGAATCAAGGCTTCGATCCCACCTTTTCTTTCTAATGACAGCCGACCCTCCCCTCTTCTTTTCTTGTTCAATTTTTTTTCTTGTTAATCCCTTCCCCACCAAAGTTTATTTTACCTATAACCCTCAATCTGGGATGGGTTCTTGAAATTTTGGTGTTTCTCTCTTGATTTGTAAAAAAAATAGATATAAAAACTCCCTCTTTTCTTTCTTTACGTAGTTGCAGATCTGTTTTTGGTGAGAATAGGAGTATTTATGCTCTATAATTATTCTTATTTGCATTTAGGCCCCATTTTCTTTAAGTGTGTTCGTTCTTGCCCCCACTTCTTTTTAGTTTAGTTTATTTTCTTTAATTTAATCCAACATTGGTTTTTTTCTAGGGATTTACAATCTCCCCTCCTAATAAAAATTTCGTCCTCGAAATTCAAGTTACGTACCTATGTCGGAGAATAAGTGCGGAAACTTTTCCTTCATCTCAGATTCTCTTTCCCATGTTTCTTCTTCAATTCGAGAGCTTCTCCACAATACTCTCACCAAGGGAACTCTTTTATTCCTCAACAGTTTCTCATCTCGATCTAGGATCTTGACGGGTTTAGTTTTCATGGTTAGATCCCCTTTTATCTTCATAGGACCTTGTGGTAATACCCGTGAGGGGTCTATCTTGGCCTTTCGCAACAATGATACATGGAACGCATTGTAATTTTATCCAAATATACAGGCAATTCTAATCGATATGCAACTGGCCCGATTCTTTCTTTAATCTCAAAAGGGCCAATATATCTCGAGGCTAATTTCCCTTTTACTCCAAATCGAATGATGCCTTTCCAAGGAGCCACCTTCAAAAATACTTTATCCCCTACTTGGAATTCCAACGGCCTTCTTCAGCGATTTACGTAACTTTTTTGTCTATCCTGGGCTTCCTTCATTCTCTTTTTGATCATCCTCACCTTGTCAGTTGTCAGTTGCACCATCTCAGGTCCCAAAAGCTTCCTTTCTCCTACTTCCTCCCAACAAATTAGAGTACGACATTTCCTCCCATACAATGCTTCATGTGGAGCCATACCAATGGTAGTTTGATGGCTATTATTATAAGTAAACTCCACCAATGACAAGAGATCCTCCCAATTCCCTCCAAACTCCAGCACACAGGACCTCAAGAGATCCTTGAGGGTTTGGATGGTCCTTTCAGATTGACCATCCGTCTGAGGATGAAATGCAGTGCTCAGATTCAACTTTGTCCCCATTGCCCGTTGTAAGCTAGGCCACAATCTTGATGTGAACCTTGGATCCCGATCTGATATAATCGAAACCAACACTCCGTGAAGTCTGATTACTTCATTTACATACAATTTTGCCAGCTCATCCACCGAATCAGTTATCTTCATTGGCAAAAACAAAACAGATTTTGTTAGTCGATCCACGACCACCCATATGGCATCATTCCCCTTCTTTCCCCTGGGTAATCCCGTTACAAAATCCATAGAAATATCCTCCCATTTCCATTCCAGAATTGATAATGACTGTAATTCCCCTACAGGTTTCTGGTGTTCTATCTTTACTTGTTGACATATCCCACAATTCTACACAAATTCTGCTATTTCCCTCTTCATATTTGGCCACCAGTAGTTTTCCTTTAAATCCCTATACATCTTTGTACTCCCAGGATGAGTAGTAAATCGAGATTCATGAGCTTCTCTTAATACTTCATCTTTCAAAATCTTATCCTAAGACAAATAAATTCGCCTACCCATAGCTATTAGCCCATCGGATAACATTTGAAATGATGTTTCTATACCCTTGTTTACCCTCTCCTTGATCTCTTTTACTTTCCCATCCGCTTGTTGAGCCACCAAGACCCTCTCTCGAAGCACGATCGGATCTTTAACCGAGCTAACAAAGGATCCTTCAGGCCCTACACTTAGCCGCAAGCCCATTTTCTTTAATTCCACTATACTTTCTTGTTCCTTAAGCTCCATATCATTCATCATTGTTTTTCCCTTCCTAATCAAAGCGTTGGCTACTACATTAGCCTTACCAGGATGGTAGTCAATAATACAATCGTAATCTTTTATTAACTCTACCTATCTTCTCTGCCTCATGTTTAACTCCTTCGTGACATCAAATACTTCAAACTTTTATGGTCTGTAAAGATTTGAACTTGTGTCCCATATAAATAATGTCTCCATACTCTTAAGGCAAACACCACCGCTGCAAGTTCTAGTTCATGAACCGGGTAATTGACCTCATGCGACTTTAACTGTCTTGATGCTTAAGCAATCACACGCCCATTTTGCATCAATACACATCCCAGACCCCTTTTTGAGGCATCATTATATACCATAAACCCTTCTGTCCCTGATGGAAGGGCCAACACAGGAGCAGAAGTGAGCCTCTCCTTCGCTTCTTGAAATCTTGCTTCACACTCTTCCGACCAAACAAACCAAACTTCCTTGCGGGTCAGCTTAGTTAAAGTTGATGCTATGGTGGAGAATCCTTCAATAAACCTTCGGTAATATCCAGCAAGACCCAAGAAACTCCGGGTTTCTATCACGTTGGTAGGCCTTTCCCATTTTAACACGGCCTCAACCTTTCTTGGATATACAAATATTCCTTCACGGATATTACATGGCCCAAAAATACCACTTCCTTGAGCCAAAACTCACACTTATCCAAATTTTGCATATAATTGATTTTCCCTTAAATTCTGTAGCACAACCCTTAGATGTTGTTCATGCTCCAAGTGAGAGTTTGAATACACCAAAATATCGTCAATAAATACAACCACATATTGGTCCAGGTAAGGCCGAAACACCCGATTCATCAAGTCCATAAACATGGCCGGAGCATTGGTTAACCCAAAAGGCATCACCGAAAACTCGTAATGCCCATAACGGGTTCGGAAAGCAGTCTTTTGTATGTCTTGTTCCTTGATTCTCAACTGGTGATATCCAAATCTCAGATCTTTCTTAGAAAATACCCTAGCACCCTTCAACTAATCAAACAAGTCATCTATTCGTGGGAGTGGGTACCTGTTTTTCATTGTCACTTTATTCAATTGACGATAATCAATACACAAACGAAGGGTGCCATCCTTCTTCTTTACAAACAATACCGGAGCTCCCCAGGGTGAGTTACTAGGCCGGATGAAGCCTTTATCTAACAATTCCTGAAGCTGGACCTTCATTTCCGCCAATTCCATAGGTGTCATCCTATAAGGAGACTGGGCTATAGGAGAAATTCCTGGAATAGTTTCTATGGAAACTTTAATTTCTCTAACTAGAGGTAATCTAGGCAACTCTTCTGGGAATACATCTTGAAACTCCCTCACAACAGGAATACTAGCCAAATCTATGCTACCCTTCTCTAGCTCTCTTACATGGGCTAACCAAGCAGAACAACCTTTCCTCAGTAATTTTTTAGCCACCAAGACTGAGATTACACAACTTGGAATTACTTTTCTTTCCCCTTTAAACACTACTCTTTTATCACCTATTCCTTGGATTGTCACTGTCTTGGTGAAACAATCCACTTGTGCCTTATGTTTACTTAACCAATCCATGCCCAGAATCACATCAAAATCATATAAGTCCAACGGCATAAGATCTGCCCTCAACTCTAATCCTCCTATATATAGTTTTACCCCTCTATAAATATCATCAATATGTATATTCTCCCCCAAAGGTGTACTAACCGTCACCCCTACATCCAAGTTACTAGATAACACATGCAAGTTATTCACAATTCTATAAGATACAAAGGAATGACTAGCTCCAAGATTAATTAAAGCATAAACTTGCATTGTATCTAACTATAAAGTACCTGCCACCACATCAGGTACAGCTCCCACATCCTTGTAAGTCATGTGATATACCCGACCCTGAGTCCTCCCCTCCTGATTTCTGGGCCTCCCACGAGTAGCACTCGTCCCTGACTGGGTAGGCTTGATAGGACGATTGTCTGTCACCGATTGTTGCTAGCTCTAAACCTCAATCCTCTGACCATGGGCTCCCTCGATAGTTCTACGAAGACAATCCTTCTTCCGGTGACTCGTGTCCCCACAATAGTAACAACCTCTTCCTACATGCGGGCACTCTTTCCATCGATGCCCCTCACTTCTACAAATATAACATCTCCCCGGCATCGCAGAGCAATCTCCTGGGTGTCGCTGCTCACACCTCTGACAAAACAGATATACTGGTCCCTTTTGCTCTATAGACCCTCTAGCAGTTTTGACTCCCTATCTAGACTGTCCTCCCCAAGCTCCTCTTCCACTGACTTGTCTAGATCCTCCTGAGCTCCCTCCTAGGGTGAAACTCCCACCCCTTCTCTGGAACTGTCCTGATGATGGCCCGCTTTTCCCTTTCTTTGGGAGAGGAGGTCTCCCAATTATAAACTCAAAATCTCTCCTCTTAGCTCCTATTGCCAGACTCTGCTCGATCACTGGCTTCGGGGTATCCTTTATTACCCTCTCCATATCCTGAGCAGCACGTACCAATTCTCGTACCGACTGAAACTGCATGGCTATCAATATCATCCTCAATTCCCGCCTCAGTCCATCACGGAACCTCTCCATCCTGTGGTGCTCTGTGGGAAGGTAAGTGGAGGCAAAAGCTGCTAAATCCTGAAATCTCCTCTCATACTCCAGCACTGTCAAATCTCCCTGCTTCAATTCCAGAAACTCCTGTTCTTTCTCCATCTTATGCTCCCAAGAATAGTACCTCTCCTCAAACTCTTCATGAAAATCCCTCCATCTCAATACCTCCCCTGATCTTTTTTCTCTAATGGTCTCCCACCAAAAGTGGGCACTTTCAACCAATAGCTGAGTCACACAATCCACCCGTAGCTCCTCCGCACCTTGCATCCCGATTTATAACTCTTTCCACTTTCCTCAGCCAATGCCCAGCAACTTCAGCATCCTCTTCGCCCCGGTAAGTCATACAACCCATCTCTCTCATACCCTTCACCCATTGCACTATGGTGACTATTCCCCCTGATCTAGGAGTCGTATTGGAGGCCCTCGCTACCATTCCTGCTGCCACAACTCTCACTATATGTTCCATAAAAGCAGGATCCGAAAATAGGTTTGATTCAGCTACCGGTGCCACTAGTGGAGGTATATTATCTCCCCCCTGTCTGTCTGATCCCTGGGGCATGGATACATCAGCCTGATGGAATGATGAATCATCTCGAAGTCTCACTGACTTGCCCCCTTCTGAGTACACTGATGCTGCAAGTATATGAGAGGAGGTGTTTGCCAAGGGATCCCAGTCTGGATCACTTTCATTACGAATACTCTGGCCACTTCCTCGAACTAGGGATGGATCAGTCTTGGCTCCTTGCCTTGTTCTCACCATCCTGAAACACATTCCAAAACTATATAATCATTCCTATCCCCGGAATAGCAACCTGAGCTCTGATACCAAATGTAACATCCCCCATTTCTGGGATAAAACAACAATCTCATGTCAATAAAAAACAGAGTAGTTAATTTTTTTTTTTTGTATATACGTATTCATGGTCTTTGTATTAACATCTACCGCAATTTCGATGGAGTCCCCCCTATACCGGAAGGTCCCAAGTTACCGACATGTAACCTGTTTATACTTCTAACAGTTCGCATCTCATAACTTAATTCCCGACCCAATCATCCTCGGTTTCAATTCCACAATTATACTCACACCTATCAACCATAATATTTATGATATGCATTATATAACAAAAATATCATTATGGATGGATAATTTAAATAAATATAGATACATAGACATGAAATATGGATATATAAACTACAGCGTTAAATTCATCCAATCAAGTTTAAACATTTATTATACAAATTAAGTTATACAAACATTTTCATGTTTACAAAATACAAGGGTATACTCCCTAGAACCTAGATTTCAAAAAGGGAACATAAGCTAGGATCTACTCCTGTCGTGCATGTGATGATCCTGAAACAAAATACATATTATTGCAAGGTGAATATCACAATAAATATAACAATATGAATATCTAATAATTTCAACAGGGTAACATGCATTCATATTTCATTTACTTCTCCCTTCTTGTTTTTTTATATTAAAATCTCTTCCTTATTCAAACTATTAATAACCGTTCCCTCTGCCACTATCAACCTTCATTCCAGACCTTATAAGATTAACGTGATTACTTTTGCTTATCACATTACCGATACCAATTTCACTAGTATCGTCATCACCACTCCATAGGAGTCGATATAAGACGATCCCTTTACCCGGGATCCTAACATACACTAAATGTATGCTGGCCAATACATGGTGATCCCCTTACCCGGGATCCCAACATACACTGAATGTATGTTAGCCAATACGTGGAGATCCCCTTACCCGGGATCCTAACATACATTAAATGTATGCTAGTCCATTCGTGATGATCCCCTTACCCGGGATCCTAACATACACTGAATGTATGTTAGCCAATACGTGGAGATCCCCTTACCCGGGATCCTAACATACACTAAATGTATGCTAGTCTATTCGTGCCGATCCCCTTACCCGGGATCCTAACATACACTAAATATATGCTAGCCAATACAGGGTGATCCCCTTACCCGGGATCCTAACATACACTAAATGTATGCTAGTCCATTCGTGACGATCCCCTTACCCGGGATCCTAACATACACTAAATGTATGCTAGACAATACACGGTGATCCCCTTACCCGGGATCCTAACATACAATCAATGTATGCTAGTTTATGCCTCAAATCACACTTCTCATATTTCCTTTCTCAGTGATAATTTTCATCACTTGGCAATTCACATAACAACTTTTCACCTTGAATACACATACATTCAGTAATTCACATTTCACATCAAAAATATATTAAATCATGGAATTTAACTAGAAAGCATAGGTGTGAATCACCTACCTGCAATAGAAGTTCTACTCGTGCTCCCCTGCTGCTGCTGTTGCACCACGTCTGTGGTCCCTCCTGCAAATCACAGGTTTATCTCATAAGTTTTCCTCACTCAAGGATATGTTTTATAATAACCATATCACAACCAATAAGTCTTTCTTTCAGTCATTTCTTACTACTTTATGTTTTTCTCATTTCACTTATTATTATTGTCGTTCTTTGTCCAATCCTAGTTATCATTCCTTTCTTTATATTTGGACTATCACTTTGCTCAAGTATTATTGTCTTGTTTTTGAACCATTCGCTGACCTTTACTCAGATTTTTAACTATACCTGGAGTTATAGAACTCCGATTCAAGCGAAATTTATGGCGTTGGAAAGGTAATACATGAGGCAATAAGTTCTATGTTTTGAGAAGAACCCAGTTCTACCTTTAAGATAGTTAAAATCACTCATTAACAACCACTTGGACTATTACTGTCCAATCATATCGTCTTGTTTTTGAATTCTTATCGCTCGACTTCTCCTCAGATTTTTAACTATACCTGGAGTTATAGAACTTCGATTCAAGCAAAATTTATGGCGTTGGAAAGGTAAGACATGAGGTTACAAGTTCTATGTTTTGAGAAGAACCTAGTTCTGCCTCTAAGATAGTTAAAATCGCTCATTAACAACCACTTGGACTGTTACTGTCGAACTGTTACTGTCCATTTTTGAACTTTTACTGTCTTATTTTTGAACCGTTACTGCCTAGACATTGAACTATTACTGCCTAGATATTGAACTGTTACTGTCTTGTTTTTGAACCGTTACTGTCTAGACATTGAACTGTTACTGTCTAGACATCGAACTGTTACTGTCTTGTTTTTGAACCGTTACTGTCTGACCTTTCCTTAGATTTTTAACTATATCTGGAGTTATAGAACTCCAATTCAAGCGAAATTTATGGCGTTGGAAAGGTAAGACATGAGGCTACAAGTTTTATGTTTTAAAGAGAACCCAGTTCTGCCTCTATGATAGTCAAAATTGCTCATCAATGAACCAGACCTACTACCCTATAGGGTCTGTCAGGACCCAGTCTCGGTTGGTGACCCATAACTGGAGTTCTATGACTCCAAATTCAGCAAGACCAATTTCATTAGTTAGTAAACATCCAAAACTATAATTTCTATGAAGGAACTTGATCCTAGTTCCTTCATTCTCCTACCCAAAATCTCTTTGAAGGTCAAGAGACGAAACTGTCCAGATTCATCACCTTTCCATTTACACACAACACACGAAGTTCTTTACTTTATCAACTTTTACTTTTTTTTTTTTCAATTCAAGTCTAAGAACTCAATATAAATTTACATCGAGGCATCAATTCATAATCGACTTAAAATGACTCATAAAACCAGGTTTATAATATCTTACCTAGTGTGAATCAAGGCTTCGATCCCACATTTTCTTTCTAATGACAGCCGACCCTCCCCTCTTCTCTTCTTGTTTAATTTTTTTTTCTTGTTAATCCCTTTCCCACCAGGGTTTATTTTACCTATAACCCTCATTCTGGGATGGGTTCTTGAAATTTTGGTGTTTCTCTCTTGATTTGTATAAACAATAGATATAAAAACTCCCTCTTTTGTTTCTTTACGTAGCTGCAGATCTTTTTTTGGTGAGAATAGGAGTATTTATGCTCTATAATTATTCTTATTTGCATTTAGGCCCTATTTTCTTTAAGTGTATTCGTTCTTGCCCCCACTTCTTTTTAGTTTACTTTATTTTCTTTAATTTAATCCAGCCTTAGTTTTTTTCTCGGGATTTACACATACTCTGGAAATCTCCCCTCAATTTATAAAGGATGATTCCTTGAATCATGTTGAAGATCACATCAGCAACAAATCTGCCAACAATCAAGCATGTAATAACTAGGAAATAACAAGGAAAGTTGTATGTGTATGTTGATTCTGTTTTTAAGCTTGTAACCATTAGAAAATATATCCTTAACTTAAGCTTTCTTTCCTAGAATATACTTTACAAGTAATGTATATATATAGAACAATGATTTGTGTATTCATTAGAGTTTGCAATACAATTGTTCTCTTGAAAGTAAACAATCTGTGCAAAAGCTAATCTCAACATTGTATCAGAGCATCACTTCACCGAGAACTCGATTGCTAACTCACATAACTTTCTCCCACCTATCACAAATTCACAATCCACTACAGATGCTCCACTCATTACATTAAACATTACAACCCAAATTAATGAAAAACTCATACCCTCAACCTTCCCTCAATGGTGTGCACAGTTTGAAGCCCTCCTAATTACCTATAATCTCATTGACTATGTTACTAGTGATAAATCATGTCCCTTCCCAAATAAGTCCTCTGTTTCTCCTCTTAAAAAAATCCTACTGGGTCAGGCAAGACAAGTTGATCCTAAGTGCTATCTTAGCCTCCACTACACCCACCATAACTCTATTTATCTTTATTGCAACAACATCTCAAGCCGCATGGTGTAAATTAAACACCATGTATGCCAACAAATCACGAAGTTGTGCTATACAATTAAAGAAGGAACTTACCTTGATCAAGAAAGGAAATCGGTTGATTCAAGATATATGCATATTGTTAAGGCCCTTACCGATGAGATTGCACTTATTGATCATCCCATTTCAGAGGATGATCTTACTATTTATATCCTAAATGGTTTGGGACCAGATTAGAGAAATTGTCGCACCCATCCAAGTAAAGGGAACGTCCGTTGTCCTTTAATGAGCTTCATGATTTACTTGTGAGTCATGAATGTTACATGCGTCATCTTAAGGCCACCACACAGCAGTTCATCGCTACAACTAATTTTTTAAGTCATGGATTGTTCTTCAATTCTTTAAATGGGGGCAATGTCTCTAGAGGATTTAACAAGCCAAACAAAGGAGGCTACTTTAAATATGATGATCATTCTGCCTCAACTCATCACGATGGAAACCCACGTGACAATAAAAAGCCTCATAAATTCAATGGCCAGTGTAGGTATAAACCCAAATGCCAAATATGTGATCAATTGAGTCATACTTCTGAGTACTGTCCGCAATTTAACTCCTATGATGCAACAGTTAATTGTGCTTCCACCTCACAAGCCATGGATACTAAATTTCTTATTGACTCAGCTGCTTCTCACAATATCACCGGTGATCTTGCAAATTTATCAGTTCATTTAGAATATGATGATACTGATGAGGTTGTCATTGGTGACGGATTAAGTTTATGTGTCTTAGATATTGGTTCATTGGCATTTCATTCACCCACTCGCACATTTCATCTAAATGATATACTTTGTGTTCTGAGTATACAACAGTTAATTGTGCTTCCACCTCACAAGCCATGGATACTAAATTTCTTATTGACTTAGCTGCTTCTCACAATATCACTGGTGATCTTGCAAACTTATCAGTTCATTCAGAATATGATGGTACTGATGAGGTTGTCATTGGTGACGGATCAAGTTTGCGTGTCTCAGATATTGGTTCATTAGCATTTCATTCACCCACTCACACCTTTCATCTAAATGATACACTTTGTGTTCTGAGTATACATAAAAATCTTATTTCTGTTCATCATTTCACTTTCTAAAATAATGTTTTCGTTGAATTTCACCCTTTCTTCTTTCTTGATAAGGATCAGATCATGGGGGCGGTTTTATTCAAAGGTGCATGTGAAAATGGTGTTTACACACTTCCAAACTCACTAGTATCCTCTCCAAAAAATGGTTGCAAATGTGCATGAACGAACGTCAATTGATGGGTAGCACAAACATCTAGGAAATTCATCTCAAAAACTTGTTAAACAAATTGTCAAGTCTTTTTTGCTTCCAATAAAACACAAAGACCAAGTACCCTTTGTTTGTATCTCTTGTTCAATCAATAAAGTTCATAAGCAACCATTTCATCAAACTAGTCTTGAACGTCATGCACCACTTGATCTTATTTACACTGATGTTTAAGGACCCTCAAACACGGTTGGTCTTGATGGTTCACAATTTCATTTGAATCTGGTTGATCATTTTACTAAATACATATGGTTTTATCCCATGACATATAAATCTCATATAAGCATCATCTTTCCTCAATTCAAACACCTAGTTGAAATCAAATTTCAAACAAAAATCAAAAGCATTTACTCGGATAATGGTGGTGAATTTGTTACACTTAAACAATAGTTTTCTATACATGGAATTAGTCACTGCACCACTGCCCCTCATACACCTCAACAAAATGGTGTCTCTGAACATCGTCATCATCATTTAGTGGAAACTGGTCTTACACTACTACATGATACCTCTCTTCCATTATCTTATTAGCCTCATGCCTTCTCCACAACTGTATATCTTATTAATAGGCAACCAACTCCTCTGCTATGAAACAAAACTCCATTGAAACCTTATTTCATTAAATTCCAAATTATCTCATATTATAAAAATTTGGTTGTCTTTGCTTTCCCTTCACCAAATCATATAACACCAATAAGCTTCAACTAAAAGCCATCTCATGCCTATTTATTGGATATTCTCAAACTCAGAATGCTTACAAGTGCCTAGATTTATCAACAAACAAAAACTCTATCTCTCTCGCCATGTTACGTTTGATGAAACCCAAACACCATTTCAAATACTCTCCACTGAATGCACACCATCTTATTCATCGTCTTGGACAGATACACTACCCATCAGTATACCTACTCCGTCATGACCATCACCAGTGACCTCGAATCATGCCACCACTTCTGCATCACCTTCAAGTATCGCCTCTGATCTTTCTTTTTTTGTTGAGGAACAATTGCAATTAAACTCTACATGTTCTAGTCCTAATGTATTACATCATAGTGAGGATTTCTCTCTTTCATAAATTTTGCCCTTCACGTCGACTCTGTTTCATAGACACACACAAATGTTGTCATCTCCTCCCCAGTTTCACCTACTGTGTCTATTGTTCCTAATGAATCCCAGCCACAAACAACCCACTCCATGGTCACTAGGTTCATGAATCAAATTTACAAACCTAAGCAATTTCATGTTGTCACCAAACATCTTATCACTCAGCTATTGAACCAAGTTATGTGAGACAGGCACTATGTGATCCTTATTGGAAACAAGCCATGTCTGAAGAGCTTACAGCTCTGATGAAACACAGTACATGGACATTAGTATCTCCACCCAAACATTGTAATCCTATAGGTTATAAATGGGTATTTCGGGTTAAAGAGAAAAGTCAATGGGTCGATTGATCGCTTTAAAGCTAGATTTATTGCAAAAGGCTTCAATCAACGTCCTGGTTTGGATTACAAGGAAACATTTACTCCGGTTGTGAAACCGACTACTATTCAGACTGCCTTAACCATTGCTATAACACAAGGCTGGCTATTGAGACAACTTGATGTTAATAATGCATTTTTGCATGGTATGTTAACTGAGGATGTATATATGGTTCAACCTTCAAGTTTTAAAGATGATACAACACCTCATCATGTCTGTTGGCTAAACAAAGCTATTTATGGTCTCAAGCAAGCCCCACGAGCATGGTATTCAGCTCTCAAATGCACCATTTTAGAGTCTGGCTCTGTGAACTCTAAAGTTGATTCTTCATTGTTCATCCATAAAACTAAATCTGTCACTTATTACTTCTTGGTGTATGTAAATGATTTGGTTATTATAGGAAATGATCCCATCTTTGTCTCATCCATCATTGTTCAACTTGGCAAACAGTTTTCTTTAGAAGACATGGGCCAACTACCTTTACTCCTAGGCATGAAGGTTATTCCCACTACAACAGGTCTCTTTTTGTCTCAACATAAATACATCAGAGACTTATTAACAAAAATTAACATGTATGGAGCAAAAAAGGTTACCACTTCATTGTCCATAACCATTGTGCTTAAGTTCATTGATGGCACATCTTCGGTTGATAGCATAAAATTCAAAAGTGTTATTGGTTCTTTGCAATACTTATATCTCACATGTCTAGACATTTCTTTTGCAGTAAATAAGTTGTCCCAGTTCATGCATAAGCCAACAACAACTCATTGACAACTGTAAAATAATTGCTTCGATACTTGAAGCAATCTTTCATGGGATTCACATTCAAAGAAACAAAACCTCCAAACTCATCACATACTCTAATGTTGATTGGGCAGGTAACTTTGATGATCGAAAATCTACTTCGGCATACATATGTTTTCTTGGTTCTAATCCTATTTCTTGGAGTTCAAAAATACAAAGAGTTGTAGCACGATCATCAACTGAAGCTGAATATTGAGCGTTTACCAACACTGCCTCTTAGACATTATGGCTCCTTGCACTCTTTGCTGAACTTGGCTACTCCACTTCAGCTTCTCCAAAGCTTTTATGTGACAATTTAGGAGCAACACATTTGAGCTTCAATTTGGTCCAACATTCCATAATGAAGCACATTCATATTGACTTGCATTTTATTCGTGACATTGTGCAGAAGGGTACACTACATGTTCTTTATGTCAATATATAAGATCAGCTTACTAATCTCTTAACAAAACCTCTATCACGTCAGCGAACAGAGTTTCTTCGGACCAAGATTGGAGTAACTGATGGTAACTCTATCTTGCGGGGATGTATAAAGGATGATTCCTTGAATCATATTGAAGATCCCATGAGCAACAAATCTGCCAACAATCAAGCATGTAATAGCTAAGAAATAATAAGGAAAGTTGTATGTGTATGTTGACTATGTTTTTAAGCTTATAACCATTAAAAAATATATCCTTAACTTAAGCTTTCTTTTCTAGAATAGACTTTACAAGTTATGTATATATATAGAACATTGATTTGTGTATTCATAAGAGTTTGCAATACAATTGTTCTATTGAAAATAAACAATATGTGCAAAAGCTACTCTTAACCCAATTATCGAACTGTGTAGATCTCTACTAAGCTACAAATTTTAAAGGAACAACATTCTCAATTACAAGATATAACAAAACTCATAGAAAGAAGCTATTATTTTTGTTTGTAATGGCAACATGCAATACAAATTACAAATTGTTTGTAATGGCAACATGCAACATGCAACATGCAATAAACAACAGTCCCATAGCATCTTTTGTAACAAGACAATGGATGTATATCCTTATATAATTCTTACAAACTCGCAGGGTAAGATAAAGATCAAAGCAAAGATTATAGTGTAACACTACGAAAAAGATCAATATAGATTATACTGTAACACCAATTAATAGACTAACAGCTCAAGACAATGAGTGTTCCACGACTCAAATACCATGCAACCACATGTTGGATCAATGGGATGAGTATCCTTGGCCATTGATTTGTGTGTAAGTTTCAGCAATCCCTACAGGAAGTGCTTCGATGTCAGAAGCTTCAACTAAAACTAGGTTTATTTTTTAATTGATTAGAACAGACATTTACAGCAAAACACTGTTAAAGTAAGTCCACAATAATTATTTTATAAAAAATTCATAATGTGGTAACATGAAGTCATTTCGTAGAGAAGCAAACACTGCTTATAAAGCTGCAAGATATTAGATACATACGACTCTAAAGCATGAAGAGTGCACATATATGATTTACATTTGTTTCAAAAGACAAGGTGAAACAAAATTCACCACCAGGGTCAAACAGAAACAAGAAAAATTTGGAAGAATATAGATAAACAAATCACTCAAACAAATTCAGCGTAGACAAGGCAAAGATTCTGTCAAAATAAAAGGAATAGAATACAACATACACAATTCAAATGGCCTCTTAAACCCAATGGCCCAGGTTCACTCGTATATAATAACTAAAAGACAGGAAAATCCAGTATAAAAAGAAAATAGAAAATACTATTTGATTAAAGCCAGAAACCGTAACAAAACAAGTCCATTAAAATATATGGTTATAATGTTTGAAAAACAATGATAGAACAAAGGAAGGATCACTACTCACACAATTTGATGGAATACAATACACTAATAATGGTACTCTCACATCTTTCATTATCAAATCCATACAATATATATAGACATTATAAAATGTTTTTTACAATCTTCAAAGTACTTAATTAATATTAGACTCTTCAATACTTACTCTAGGTTCATAGTACTACTAGATTCAAAGTATTTCTAGATTCATAGTATTTCTAATGTGGATGATTATTCATTGAACTAACTTCAATACACTTAATCTTGATAAACAACTTTAATAACTAACAATCTACTCATATAAACTTGTTATGTCCATCTTCATGATTCCAAGCTTCTTCTGCAAATAACAGAACACATCAGTCTTCAATGGCTTTGTAAAAATATCTGCAATTTGTTCATGAATTTTGACATGAATTAACTCCACATTGCCTTCTTTTATGTGCTTTATGATGAAGTGAAATCGAGTATCAATATGTTTTGAACATTCATGATAAACTGGATTCTTTGCAAGTGCTATAGCAAACTTGTTATCAACAAAGATTCATGTAGCCTTGCTCTTTTTCTGCTGCAAATCTTCCATCAGTTTCCTTAGCCATATTGCATGACGTACATGATGTATCAGTAATGTATTCTGCTTCACATGTGGATAATGTGACAATAGATTGTTTCTTTGACGTCCATGTGAAAGTTGTTTTTCCCATAAAAAAATATAAATCCAGTTGTGCTTTTTCTGTCTTCAAAGCTTCCTGCCCAGTCACTGTTATTGTAACTTGTAATTTCACGATTCTGCGAAGATGAATAAAACAATCCATAGCTTGCAGTTCCTTTAATAAAACGAAGGATACTCTTTGCTGTCTTCAAATGTGAACTTCTTGGCTTCTCCATATATATGTTAATCAAGCCAACTCCATACAAAATATCTGGTATGGTATATGTTAAATAACACAAACAACCCACAATACTTTTGTAGTATATAGGATTAACTAAATCTCCTTCTCCTTCTTTAGTTAACTTGGTCCCATATTCAACTGGATTGTCTGCTATACAACAATCTTTCATAGCAAATTTCTTCAAAACTTCTGCTGCATACTTGGCTTGTGAAATGAATATTCCATCACTGCACTGCTTCACCTCTAATCCCAAGAAATAGGCCATGAGACCTAAGTCTGTCATTTCAAATCCCTTCACCATGGATTGCTTGAAGTCTTGAATCATAGTTGGATCATCCCCTATGAAAAGTATATCATCAATATACAAACAAACAAACATTACTCTGCCTTGTAAACGTTTCTTCACATATAATGCATGCTCATAAGGCATCTTGTGAATACTTTCTGGGAAAGATAGTCATCAATCCTGGAGTTCCATGATAGTCATCAATCCTGGAGTTCCATGCTCTTGGTGCTTGTTTAAGCCCATAAAAATCTTTCTTCAATCTACAAACCTTCTCTTCTTCTCCTTTTACCACAAAGCCAGCTGGTTGTTCTACATACACTACCTCTTCAAGGTTGTCATTGAAGAATGCTGACTTTACATCCATCTGAAATATCTTTATCTTTTCTGAGCTGCTAGGGAAATCATCAATCTTATTGTTTCCATTCTTGCTACTGGAGCAAAAACATCTTCATAATCAACTCTATATTATTGCTTGTACCCCTTTGCTACTATCTGGCTTTATGTTTTTCAATTTCTCCTTCTGCATTCCTGTTTGTCTTGAAGATTCATTTTACTCCTATTGCATTATGTCCTATGGGAAGTGTTGTCAATCCCCATGTCTTATTTTTTATGATGGAATTGATCTCCTCCTTCATTGCTTTCTTCCATCTGTCTTCTTGATATGCTTCTTCAAATGTAATAGGATCATTTCTTGAAAACAAGCAAAGCATATTAACATCATCAAGATTGATTCTTTCTGTTACATCATAAATCTCTTGGATGCTCTTTGTCTTTCTTGTTGTTGAGCTTGAAGGACCAGCATGACTATTAGTTGATGGGGATGGAGCTAACATGATGTCTCCTTCATCTTTCTGAATCTGTTCTTCATCTACAATTAGTTTTTGTGGCCGATCTTCATAATTCCAGCTTCATCCTTGCTCTTCATTAAGCTTCACATATCTTGACATGATCACCTTATTTGTCATCGGATTGTACAATTTGTAACCATGCGTGTTTTCTCCATATCCCAGCAGTATGCATTTCTAGCTTTTATCTTCAAATTTAGTTCTTCTTTCCTCTTGAATTTTGGCATAAGCAACACTGCCAAAAATTCTCAAATAATCAACTCTTGGTTTCTTCATGCTCCATGCTTCTTCTAGTGTGATCTTATGAAGTTTTTTTGTTGTAAATCTGTTCAACATATACACAACACATACAACTGCATCTCCCCAAAACTTTTTTGGACAATTTTTTTCTTTTAGCATACATCTAACTATGTTCATAATAGTTCTATTTTTTCTCTCTAATACTCCATTCTGTTGTAGAGTCTGTGGCATTATGAGTTGATGAACAATACCATTTTCCCTACAATAATCATCAAAATCACGAGAAATATACTCTCCTCCCCTATCTGTTCTTAAGCATTTTAGCTTTTACTCACTTTGTTTTTCTACTAAATTTTTAAACTCCTTAAATTTGCTCAGCACTTCTTTCTTTTCTTTTAACATATATACCCATGCCTTTCCACTAAAATCATCAATAAAAGTGAGAAAATACCCGCTTCCTCCTATGAAGCAGGCGAAATAGGGCCACATACATCTGAATACACTAAGTCAATAGTCTGAGATGCTCTTGAGCTCTTCTTTGGGAATGGCTTTCTGTGCTGCTTTTCCATTACACACACTTAACACATTTTGCTTGTGTGCTCTAACTTTGATATTCCAAGAACCATTTTTCTTTTCTCCATTAGCATAAGTGATCCACAGTTTAAATGTCTATATCGCAGATGCCACAAATTCGTCATGTTAGAGATTTCTACCTTAAAACATTTTGACAGATATATGCTCAGATCCAGAGGGAACATCCTGTTTCTAGTCATTTTAACTGAAGCAATTGCAGCTCCAAACTCGTCAAAATTCCTTAGATTCTTATCTTTCATCTGCACTTCAAAGCCTTTCTTCAAAACTGCCCCAAACTCAAAATGTTGTTCTTCACGTTTGGAACATAAAAAAACTTCTGATATGAACTTCTGCTCACCATTTTTAATTTTAATAAGAATTATGCATCTTCCGTCAACTGGTCTTTGAGAAAGATCTCCAAAGGTAATGTTACCTTTATAACTTTCATTGATATCAACAAATGCTTGCTTTATACCACACATATGATTTGATGCTCCTGTATCTAGATACCAGGTGTTGGAGTTGCTGCCATCAAATTTTCCACAGGCCAACAATAATGCAGGCTCTTCATAATCAATTTCTTTCTCAGCAAAGTTGATATTCTTGTCTTCAAATTTGTGTTGTGAACAATCTAAAGCAAAATGACCATACTCTTTACAATTATAACATTGTACATTTGCATGATTATTCCTCCAAATTGAATATCCTCAATGACTTCTTCCTCTGCTTCTGCCATGGCTTCTGAAATTAAAATTTTGATTTCATGCTCCAAGAGATTCTTGATTTCTGAATGATCTTCCTCCTCTTCCTCTTCTATGAATGAACCTTCCTCTTTGAAATGCTCCTCTACCAGATTCATTAACATTCTTCACAGTTAACTTTGTCTGCAATGCTTGTTCAAGAGATCTTCCTTCTCCTCTTTTATCAATTTTTTGCTAATGGGCTTGTAGAGATCCCATTAATTCTTCTATTGTCAAATCTTCCAAATTCTTTGATTCTTCAATTGCTATGACCATATGATCAAACTTTGAATCCAGAGACCTCAAAATTTTCTCCATCACACGAACATCATCAATATTTTCACCATTCCTTCTCATCTGGTGAACCACAAAGATTACTTTTGTGAAGTAATCTGAAACTATCTCATTACTTTCTTTACTTAACTTCTCAAAGTCTCCTCTCGATGCTTGCAACCGTACCCTTTTTGTCTTTTCAACTCCACTATAAGTCTTGTTAAGCATTTTCCATGCCTCCTTTGACGTCTTTGTTCGTGCCACCATCTCAAGAGTTGCTTCATCAAATCCTTGATAAATGGTGAATAACGCCTTATTATCCTTCTTTCTTGATTCTCTAAATGTTTGTTTTTTTGCATTACTCATTGCTACCTCTTCTCTTATTGATTCTGGTTCAGTGTAACCATCTTCAACTAACTCCCATAACTCTTGTGATCTTAGTATTGCCTTGTATTGAATACACCACAAATCATAGTTTTGTTTGGTAAGACGGGGAATATGAAATTGAGAATTGTTGTTGCTGGAAGTCATATCTATCATCAAGCTTTGATACCAATTTGTTGGAAAAACAATGACAGAATAGAGAAGGGATCACTACTCACATAATTTGGTGGAATACAATATAATAAACAATGGTATTCTCACGTTTTTAATTATCAAATCCATACAATATATATAGACATTATAAAATGTCTTTTTCAATCTTCAAAGTACTTAATTAATATTAGAGTCTTCAATACTTACTCTAGATTTATAGTACTACTAGATTTATATCCATTGAACTAACTTCAATACACTTAATCTTGATAAACAAATTTAATAACTAACATATAGCGAATCAAAGCAGCAACTTGAACAGTGTGAAGATTTGGTCTTCACAGTTATTTCGAAATTCAGTTCACATATTTTAAAAAAAAAGAAAACAAGAAAACATCACCTCTGGTACACTAGCTGTGCCAAAACGAGCAGTACGAGTGGGATAAACACAGTCATACATGTCAGCACCTAAACCACTGCAAACTACAATATCCAGTGGATGACCAACACCCTGTAAAAGAGTGCAGGTAAGTATTAATGACAGACAAATTAGAAAAGCAAAGCAGCTAATAATTCCACAATCAACCAAGTTTAAAGAACGCAAGTTAAAATGATAAATGTTGTTTTTACCATCACATATCGTGGTTTATCTTCAGGCAACAGAGCAGTACACTGAGCAACAACTGGCCAAAATGAATCTTTATAGCTGTCAAAGAAGCAAACTCAGTTAATTTTAATAAAACAATCTCAGAACATAAATTGAAGTTAAATAAAACAATAAAAAGAACATCTACAAGTGAAAAAATAATAACAAGCATTAAGTACCGAGAGACCTGAGATTGAACAAGCAATAAGCTGCTCTATCTCACAGAAAGTTATGATCCATTTGCAGGCTTTCAAAGGGAATAATTTTGTATTCTATAATTAGAGAATTTGATGGATTTGACAATGACAGCTAACTACATTTAACACCCAAGACCTGAGTCTGTAAAATGGTGCTACATAATGTAATAAGTAGTAATGGATAACTTGACATATAAAGCTACCTAGTTTGATTTTGGAAAATGACATTTCATCTAATTTCCTTGCTTTATTTTTTCTGCAAAGCAAGCAACAAAGGGATCACTTGAAATTTGTTCAGCCATGTGCCATGAATAAATTCAATGGTTCAAAACACCGATCAAGCACAAGGGCGGTAGCAATAAAAAGGAAGGTCCAAAATGAATGATGATAGATAAATCAGTAATTCTGTCCGCATAATCTTTAACTGCTGAATTAACGTTATCCTGCAAAAGAATGAATGAAGATACCCAGGTAAATTCATCTCCACCAAGCCTCTAACACATATATCCCTGATTATTTGGTTAGACAGACAATGGTAAGTTATAAGAGCTGCAAAATAAATAAATAAATAAATAAATAAAACAGAAGAGAATAAAATACGCACCAAGCAAAGAGAGCAGTTTAAGTAAATTCACCTTAGTTCAGGATCCAAACCACCTTGAACAATACCAAATAAATTTTGTTCATTGGCCTCTTGTGATGCTTCAATCACCGGTTAAAATTTCCTTATTTATGGTACACTACACCAAGAACGGGAAAAGGAGAGTAATGGACACCCAAACTAGACAGTTTAGGACTAAGAGGTTAGTAATTTGTTTCATGTTCGAAAAGAATCTGAGAGATCCCATGAATATGTGCTGATGAAGCATTTGTGGAGAATTTACTATGTAATTCAGGGTGAACTTGAAGTTTTCTGCCGAGTGGGGTTTTGAGGATCGTTCGGAGCTCCATCTTTTACAAATTTGGAGAAAAGGATAAGTTTACTAAATCACATCTGCTTCTGCTTCCCTCCAAAAACTGAAACTTGAAGCTTCTTATTTTGATTGTTTTTTTCAAGTGCAGTTTGAATAAGAATAAACTGGGAGAAGACTCCGTCTTCTCTCCTATATGCTGAAGTATTTTCCCTTTTTGAAGGCCCTACTGATTCTCTTATTGAGATGGGCCAATATCTTTATTTCAGCACTAGAAGCGACAAGAGCATCAGATTTTTTGTATAAAATATAACAGATTTTTTCAGTTCCATTGGGCCATCCAAATCCTGTTTGCTTTTATAATATAGCATGATAATTTCCTGAAAGATGATATGGTTCAGAAAGTTAAGGTTATTAGATTAGGACTTGTGGTATTTCTCGCTGATTCAGATGAAATCTGGAATAAGCTTACGTGATTGTTGAACTTACAGCAACAAGCAAGCAAATGCCTTTTCAACATGTTTCCTCTGTAAAGAGTTTTGAAATTATAGCTTCACTTGTGTAGTGTTTGTCTTCTGTCTAGGGAACACATTAAGATGACCTTATTCCTTAGTGATCCTTACCCCTCAAGGACCTGGGACTGTTTATGTTACTACATGCATATATTGTTTTCTGTTCTGTTCTGTCAGTGCCTGTGTGATTTATTTCTCATTCTTCTCTTTTACTAAATGCAGGGTCATTGAACATCATGTGGATGGATTTAGATGTGACCTTGCCAGTGTACTTTGCCGAGGAACAAATGGGTCTCCACTTGACGCTCCCCCACTTGTCTGGGTGAGAGGTTTTTGCCCGTCTGAATTTATATTTGTCAGAAGTGAATTGATAGTCTTTCAATTTGCATGGAAGACCAGGATTTTGAAACGGGCCTAAAGCCCAGCTATGTTATTCCATAGTTTTTATGATTATCAATGGAAAAAAATTATTTTATAAAAGATATTTTTAGTTAAAGTTGGTTAGGTAAAATAAATATTTGGTTAAAATTATGATTGAAATTTAAGTCAAATAAAATGTAGTTTAATGTGTTTAGTTAATAATATTTTTTCAAATTGAGGTTATAAAATAACTAAAAAAGAACATATATTAATATTAATAGTTTTTAATTGAAATATTATAGATCTAACTACTGCTATTACATCATGAAATAAACAATATTTTATATAAAATATTTTTTATTGTTCCATTAAATTATCTGCAATTCCATCACATATGAAATCCATCTGATAAGAACTACAGTTTCTATAGCTTCCTGAGCATACAACAACAACAGGTCAAATATCATGAGGAACAAAATTGGGATTATGATCAAATTTTGCAAATGTTACTTCATCATGCGATCTCCTTCTAATGTAATTATGTAGTGCAATAATGTTAAATAATAGTTTTTCAAATAAAATACAATATCTGAGAAATATTTTTGGATTTTATTTTATTTTATCGGGTTGAACTCAGTCTAATGCATTTAAGTTTGGGCTGGACCCGTTTCGGCCCATGAATAGTGAAGACACTCTTCACTGTTCTGCAAAGTGAATAATGAAGAGTGAATTAATTCACTCTTCACTGTTTATTTTATAGAATAGTAGAGACAGAGAAATATAACAGAAGAAGAAAAAAAAAAAGAAAAAAACAATGGAAGCGAGAGGTTGTTTTGAAAAATTTTTGCAATAATTTTGTAAATAAGGGAACAAAGGGGACAAATTTAGGAAATGACAGGATTTTTTCAGATGTGAACAATGAAGACCTCGCGAATTGTTTTGGAAAATTTTTGCAATGATTAATTATTTACGCCATCAATAAAGAAGAAAGGAGAACACGCCATCGCAAAAAACAAATTCAAATTACTTTTCAAGAAATTGAATTCCAATCTTACTTTCTAGTGGGACTTATAACAATAAAAATATAATTAATATCTAATCAAACATTTATTAATAGCGAAGCAGCGCCAAACACGCACTAAACATTGCACAAGCAGAATGTTGGGAGGAATTTTTTATTGGAAAAGGCCAGGCCATTACTTTAGAATGTTGATAGGTTCTTAACACGCATTCATGTGGTCTTGTGGCTTATATAGTCAAAACAGTGAATTTTGTAATAACTTGATATTATTTAATTAACCAGGCAATTGCAGAAGAAGCCATCCTGTCAGGATGTAAAATTATTGCAGAGCCTTGGGATTGTGGAGGCCTTTATCTGGTTGGAAGATTCCCAAATTGGGACAGGTAACTTTTATTTATTATTATTTTTGAATTTTTAAATAATAAATGTCTGTAGTATAAGATGCATTATCAAATACATAAACACAATCATAGAGATATATTGTTCCTGGTTTTATCACCATCAGTTGGGAACGTATTCAGTTAATTACATAATTTGAATGGCATGGAATTTGGTGTGCTTTATATTTTTTCTAGTTCTTTCGGAACGTGGTTCCCCCTTATCTGTGCTTGTTTTTTGTTTTTCGTTCAGATGGGCTGAATGGAATGGCTTATTCACATCAACGATAGCTTACCAAGCACAGAAATAAGGGTCCATCAAGATAGCACATGAACTGAAACTGATGACTGAAAGTGATTTGTCTTGAAATGAGATGGCATGCTTGAAAGGTTTCAAATGGATTTGAGATGACTTTGATGGAATTACCATGTATTTTTAGAACTATTTTATAGAACCAATGCTCTAGAACTTTAATACTTGCAATCCCATTCTTGCAGGCTTGCCTCTTTATGCTGAGAATTTTCATATCTTGTTCATCCTTTTAAAGATTATCTTATTATCCAAATTCATGTAACTTTTGCCTGTTCATTGACCTTTACTTTTCTTGTTAGTTGCCTTTTCTTTTATTGCTGCATGGATATGGTTTATTCTCCCTCATACTGCTCTCAGATGACTGTGTAGTTCTGTTGCCTACCATGAAATACGATCGTGTTTCTTAATGGGAGAAGCAGATTTTTCTTGTAATTTACCCGAGAACATTTCTATTTGTCATTTTTTTTTACTTATAGTTGTTGCATATTATAGGGTGATTCTGGTATGAAAGGGAGTTTTGCTGCTCGTGTTGCTGGATCTGCCGACCTCTACAGAGTAAGCACCTTAATGTCAAAGAATAATGATTCTTGCTAGATCTGCAACTCTTTCATCCATTTATGTTATTTTACCTAGAATAATGTATCGTTATTATACATAAGATTTACTCATGTTAAAAGCAGCTCAAATTCTGTTTTTTTCTACGTAGTAATATTAAAGCCTTACGCTCTCTGCAAATGAAAAACTTCCATTTAGCGTTAATGATATCTCAGGTACAGTACAGACCACAGAGTTCATGTGTAATTGACTTGGTTGTTTAATTAAGGGAAATATACTGGAATTTTATTATAGTTTTTCTTGATCCTAAGCTTACAGGTAAAAGTTGGAAAAATTAAAATAACAAATAAAGAGAAATAATCAAAGAAACAGAATTTAAAGAACAATACAAAATTGATAAACCCTAACTACATTTTGGCAGCTTTGAGATAGCCCGGGCCTCCTAGGTGAATGAGGTTTGCTTCAAAGCAATTTCCTGGGTCTTTGCAGCCCTTCCTCCCCCTTTTATTGTTATTCTCGGGAAGTTGAGAATTAGAATAACTGATAGACTTACCAGTTGTGCTACCCATCTGATTTGTATATGGACTCTATCTCTTATTTTAAAACAATGTCATTTGCCTTTGAACTTAATCCCCTTGCCACCGTAACCACGCAGGAGACTCATCATCCCAGCCTTCCACGTAAGTAATCCTTGTCCAATCTTGACCATACATGTGCTCACCTTATCCCTTTGCTGCAGGTAAATCGTCTCCAGCATGCCTTCCTCTTTTCTTCCCGGCCTCAATGATAATTGCCCCATGAGTGTGTTGCCGGACTGCTACAACTCTCTCTCCCTTAAAAAACCTTGCCCTCAAGGTGAGGGTAAGAACCTTTTAACCATTCTTCTTCAACCCATACAACGTCTTCTTTAGGCTGTCCCTCCCATCTTAACAGGACCTCCTCTCATCTTCCTCCTTGAGACTTGACTTCTTCGGTCAAGTATTTTTGCAGGTTCTGGCTGTGATTTCTGTTTGGGTTCGAGAATAGGCAGCCTCGGTTCAGGAATGGTTCCTTTTCCCACCCATTTCTTCAGCAGCGAGACGTGGAACGTGCTGTGAATTTGAGCTTTCTTGGGAAGATCTAGCTGGTAAGCCACCTCTCCCATCTTTCTTAAGATTTTGAATGGCCCGAAGTATTTATATGCTAATTTCCCATTTTTATTCCTTGGCATGCTAGACTGTCTAAATGGTTGGAGCCGGAGGTAAACCCATTCCCCTTCTTTGAACTGGGTCTCTTTTCTGCCTTTATATGCTTGTTTCTTTTGTCTCTCCTGGGCTTGAGCTAAGTTGTGTTTGATTTTTGCAATCTGTTTTGTCCTGTGTTGTAATTGTTCCTCTGCTGCTTGATTTTTGGTTAAACCAGGAATATAATCTGTGAGGCTTGGGGGTGGGTAGCCGTAGGTTGCTTCAAACAGGGTGGATTTAAGGGATGTGTGGTAGCTGGTATTGTAACAATATTTGGCCATTGTCAGCCAATTAGACCAACCCTTCGGATTATCACCTACATAACATCTCAAATACCTTTCCAGTGTTCTGTTGGTTGCCTCCATCTAGCTATTGGTTTGAGGGTGGTATGTTGTTGACATCAGCAGCTTAACCCCTTGAATTTGGAATAACTCTCCCCAAAACTTGCTAGTGAAGGTAGAATCCCTGTTTGATACTATGTTGTCTAGGAGTCCATGCAGTTTCATTACATTCTGTGAGAACAAATTGGCAATTTTTGTCGTGCTGTAGGGGTGGGATACAGGAATAAAATGGGCATATTTGGTAACCTATCCACAACTGCCATAATTACTGAGTATTGGTTAGATTTTGGTAGCCCCTCTATAAAATCCATAGATATGGATGACCATGGTCTGGTAGGTATAGGTAAGGGCTGTAAGAGCCCTGATGGTTTTTTGTTTTCTCCTTTTGCTCTCTAACAAACTTCATAGTGTTTTATATAGGTTTGTATATCTGACTTCATCCCTACCCAAAAGAAATCTCTCATTGCCCTTTTTAGTGTTCTCTCAAAGCCCGTGTGTCCTGAGGATGGGCTATCATGAATATAATTCAGGATGGCCATTTTTATAGGGCTGGATTGACTTATGTAGACTCCCTGTTTGTAGTAAATTATCCCTCCCCTAAGATGATATTTTAATGAACCTATGGTTTCTTGGTCTAGTTGTTGCATGATAGCTTGAATTTCCGGATCAGTTTTGTAACTATCTTTTAATTGATCAACCCAGTTAACAATTGGGGTAGAGATAGCCCATAGTGTACCTTTTTCTGTTGTATCCTCTTGTCTAGAGAGTGCATCAGCTACTAGGTTCTCCCTTCCTGCCCGAAACTCGACCACAAAGTCATATCCAATCAATTTGGATAACCATTTCTACTGTGTGGGTGTTCCAACCTGTTGGTCCAATAAATACTTGAGGCTCATTGATCCATCTTAACCTTAAAGGCTTGGCCTAATAGGTAAGGCCTCCACTTCTGAACAGCGGTGACTTGTGCCAAGAATTCCTTCTCATAAGTGGATAATGATAATTCCCTCCCCTTTAGATTCTTGTTGAAATAAGAAATGGGTCTGTCTCCTTGCATTAGCACAGCGCTGAGTCCTATACCTGAGGCATCACACTCCACTATAAACTTTGGTTGAAATCTGGTAGTGCTAGGACTGGGGGGTTGATACGGCCTTTTTTAATTGTTCAAAGGCCTGGTCTGCTTCCGAATCCCATTTAAAGGCCCCCTTCTTCAATAGTCTAGTCAATGGACCTGCAATCGCCCCATAACCTCTAATGAATCTGCGGTAGTAGCCTGTTAACCCCAAAAAACCCCTTAGTGACTTAAGTGTGTTTGGTTTAGGCCACTTGATCATTGACTCCATTTTACCAGGGTCAGCATGCACTCCCTGACCTGAGACGATATACCCCAAATATTCGATTTCACCGCTTGCAAATTTACATTTGGACTATTTGGAAAATAGCTTGTGTCGTACCAGAGTCTCAAATATCATCCTTAGATGTCTCTCATGCTCTTCCACATTGTGACTGTAGACTAGAATGTCGTCGAAGAAAACTAGCATAAATTTTCTGAAATAAGGTTGAAAAATGTTATTCATCAAACCTTGAAAAGTGGAAGGGGCATTTATGAGGCCGAAAGGCATCACCAAGAATTCATAGTGCCCTTTATGAGTTCTAAAGGCTATTTTGGGGACATCTTCTTCCTTCATTCTGATCTGGTGAAAGCCTTACCGGAGGTCTAACTTGGAAAAAATCTAAGAACCATGTATCTCATCTAGTAATTCTTCCACAACTGGTATGGGAAACTTGTCTTTCACAGTTTCCTTATTGAGGGCACGATAGTCAACACACATTCTCCATGACCCATCAGCTTTCCTAACTAGTAAGACGGTGATGAAAAGGGATTTTGGTCGGGTCTTATGATACCCATAGCCAACGTTCTTTAATAAGCTTTTCTATCTCAGTTTTTGATAACAGGGGTACCTGTAAGGACAAACATTTATCGGGGAGGTACCCTTCTTCAACATTATAGAGTGATCATGTGATCTGCTTGGTGGAATTTCTTTTAGCTCCTGAAAAACTTCCATGAATTCTAGCAACAGATTCTTAATTTGTTTTGGAATTTCATTCTGGACTGATCCCAGCTCCCAAATTTGCAGAATCAGGCCTTCTTCGACTCTTCTCAATTCTTGTAAAAAGGTTGGGCTGCAGTCTACTTCTGATTTCTCCACTTCCATTCCATAAATCAGGACCTTCTTCCCCTCCTTCTGGAATTCCATTTTTAAGGATGAGAAGTCCCAAAAAATAGGCCCTAGACTTTTGAGCCACTGAATTCCTAACACCATATCGTATCCTCCCAGCTGAATGACGTAAGACCGAGTGACAAACTGATCTCCTTGAATCATCAATTTGATATCTGAACAGCTTCCCTCACTCCACAGCCTGGAACCATCTGTAATATTCACCTTAATAGGCTTGTGTTTTAAAACCTTTAGCCCTACCCTTCTTCCTACCCTTGGATGTATGAAATTATGTATACTTCCTATGTCAATTAAGGCTACGAAGTTATGGCCACTCAGTTTAACTTCCACCCTCATAGTTTTAGGATTAGGACTCCCAATAATTGCATGAAGGGATATATGTTGAACCCTCCTTGCCTTCTTCCTAAGGGTCCCCCAAAACAATCAGATCTTCAACCACAAAATTTTTCTCCTCCATCTCCTCCTTTACTTCTTCTATCAAGAATATCTTTAGTCCTCCACACCTATGGCTAGGACCCCACTTGCTGTCACATTTAAAAGCAAAGCCCTTTGTCTCTTTTTTCCTTCATTTGTGCTGGAGTGAGTCTCTGTATAAGAACTGGTTTATTTTCAGCCCTAGGCTGAGTTGGTGTTGGGTTTCGGCCTTGAAACCCTATAGCATTATGTCTCCAGGACTTCCTCATAATTGTTAGATTTTCCTTCTGCATCCTTGCTAGCCCATAAGTGGCCACTAAATTTTGGAGGTTTAGCATCCTTACTTCCATCTTTATCTCCTCCTTCAATCCTCCTAGGAAACAGCTAAGCTTGTGAGAGTCAGACAACCCTCTGTCCCAGTTTGAAAGCATCTTGAATTGGGTTTTGTAGAGCTCAACTATTGAGGTTTGTTTGATACTTATAAGGGCCTCTATAAGGTCATCATAGGATAATGTCCCGAAACGAATTTGAAGGGCCTTAACGAAGACTTTCCAACTAGTGAGAATCCTGGTTTCTTCTAGTTCTTGATACCATGTTATGGCCTTTCCTTCCATATGAAAACTAGCTATAAACAACTTTGTGTTGAGCTGGAGTGTTGTGAAAGTTAAAGAATTGATTGGCCTTGTATACCCAACCGATAGGATCATCTCCATTAAACCGGGGAAACTCCAATAGGATTGACTTAAGCTGATCCTGTTGAATTCCTTCCTGCGATACTACTTCATGCCTTGGATTTCCATTAACTGACCTGGTTGGAGAATTAGGAGGGGAGCCCATGGGCCTTTTTCCTTGGGCCTTAGTTGTAACTCCCCACCCCACTACCAAGATATTATCCGCTTTGGGCCTCCCAGTCTACCCATTTCCAGGGCTTCCACCCAGGTCCCCCTCACGGGTTTGTTATTGGCAGCCACACATGACCCCAAAACGCGTCTTACTAGTCAAGGTGAGCATGCTCATATAAGGCCCTGGCTCTGGACACTCGCTTCCGATATGGGATATCACATTAGTCATCTAGTCCATCCTGGCAGACATATTTCTCAATTGTTGCACTATATCTTCCAATATTTGCTACTGATTTTGTTGGTTTTCTTATTGTGTCTCCTGTTGTTTCATCCCTGTTACTGTTTCTATCAACTGTGAAACTCTTGTTCCTTCAGCCATCCGAGAATTGTGGCTTTGATATCACTTGTAATGGACTTGATTGTTTAATTAAGGGAAAAATCTTTGGAATTTTATTATAGCTTTTCTTCATCCTGAGCTTACAGGTAAAAGTTGGGAAAATTGGAATAACAAATAAAGATAAATAATCAAAGAAACAGAATTGAAAGAACAATGCGAAATTGATAAACCCTAACTACGTTTCTGGGCAGCTTCGAGGTAGCCCGAGCCTCCTGAGTGAATGAGATTTGCTTCAAAGCAATTTCCTGGTTCTTCGTAGCCCTTCCCCCCTTTTATTGTTATTCTCGGGTAGTTGAGAATTAGAATAACTGATAGACTTGCCAGTTGTGCTACCCATCTGATTTGTATGTGGACTCTATCTCTTTTTTTAAAACGGTGTTGTTTGCCTTTGAACTTAATTCCCTTGCTAACTATCAACGGCGAGAGACTCATCATCTCAGCCTTTCACGTAAGTAATCCTTGTCCAATCTTGACCATACATGTGCTCACCTTATCCTTTTGCTAGAGGCAAATCATCTCCAGCACGCCTTCCTCTTTTCTTCTCGGCCTCAGTGAGAATTGGAGAATTGCCCCGTGAGTGTGCTGTCGGACTGTTACATCATGTGTCACGTACTGGTTCCACCTTATTCTTACCCAGTACAGCATAGGCAAACAAAACATGCCTTCGAAACTTTATTCAGTTTGGATAAATTGTTTTTAATTCACATATTATTTAATGTCTTTGCTTTTCTGCTAGGTTTTCCTGCGTCTTTTCATATCCTCTACTTCATCTTTTGCTGAAAGTAGAATTTTTAGGATTTGTAGCCTTTTCATAAACCCGACTCAAAAAACTTTGCCGGCTGTGGAGTTACATCAAGATTAGATTTCAGGGTTCGTTTTAAAATTCTTTGGACATGCTTCAGTGTTGTAAAATTGTGTGTTTATATGCTAGGGAACACCGATGATGCTAATGGGGGACGAATATGGACACCCTCCCTATGGAAATAACAACAGTTACGGGCATGACACCTCTATCAACAATTTCCAATGGGGGCTCGTAAGTTTTTGTAATCTATTATTGCTTTTTGACAACTCTAACCCAGTTAATCTCTAAATACAAAATCCTCTAGGACAGTTGGATGCAGAAAAGAGTAGTCTCTTCAGATTTTTCTCGGAGGTTATAAAGCTTCGGCAGACACATCAAGTATTTACCCATCACAATTTTCTCAGCAAAGTAAGTCACTTTTAACCCGTGACTAATCGACATGCATTTATTTTGAAACTTTGATATATTTCACATGTTAACACTTGTAAAAGAGATCAAAACACACTCTTCTGTACGTGTTATGCAGAATGATGTGACATGGCATGAGGACAACTGAGACAATTACGAAAGCAAATTTCTTAAATTTACGTAAGAAATCGTACTCATCTTCTCTCTGAATTGTTCAATTTGCTTCTATATTTTTTGTTGTATTATCTTGCTTGCATTATCAAACCATTCGTTACGCAGGCTTCATGACATGAACGGAGGAGATATCTATTTGGGTTTCAATGCTCATGACTATTTTGTTGAAGTTTCAATACCCCCCACCACCATCCAAGAGGCGTTGGCTTCGCATGGTTAGTGTTTCTTCTGTTTCTTGATTTCGTGCAGGCCATTAGTAGAGAACCACGAGGAGCTAGCGCTGGCTGGCTATGTATCGATGTGTTAATACAACTGATATAAATAACAATCTGCCTTACCAATAAATAATTTTGAAGCATGGGAACAGCGGTCTTAATCATTGGGGTCCGTGTGGAAGTTATGTTGTCAATAGCAGCAAGGTGTATGAATCGTGAGGACTCGAAACTACAATCCGGCACATTGTGACTGTGGCAGGACAATCCAATAATCAATAATACGTCTTCTCTTCCTACCAAGCAAACAGCCACAAAACCGTCGGTCCTCGCTCACACGCGGTGATGTTTGACCCCATTTTACCAAGTCCATTTTAGCAAGCGGAAATACCTAAAACTAAAATCCTTCCATTAATCTCAATGAGGTAAATTGTTGCGATATTTATAATACAAATTAATTATTCTAACTTAAATAAATACAATAATATAAAGCAAGTAAAGAGTTGATCCCACGAGAAAGATCTAGTTCAGGTTCTTATACTAGATGATTCAAAATTAGAGGGTTTTGAGGTTATCTAAGCTATGATATGGTAAACAAAATAAAGTAATCAAACTAAATTAAATAAACTGAAACTTATTAAGAGAAAAACTTTGGTCTCAAGCAAACGTCTACCTACAGAAATTAAAATTGATTATTGAAACGATACGTCAATTTATATTATGAATATTTATTTTTTCTTAACATTAGTAAGTTAACTTATCCGCAATGTAACTAACTCTAACCATTAAACAACCACAATGTCCGCATTAATAATTTAATTCAATGGCAACCTTAAGAACTAGATATGTTAATAAATATAGACAACATAATTGTTTGCAGTCTATGTTCAATTTAATTGAATGTTTTCCCTAAGATTAACAACATAGATTCGCCATAATTATTAAACTTAGTCACTTCACAAGTTTAAATATCACAACTCCGATTTTGATAGCAAACTTAACAATAGATTGGTTAAAATAATAACTTAGAGTCTGCTCTAATAATCAAACTAAATAGTCATAGAAAATAAGCATAAAAAACATTTCATACCCATCATATAAACTGAAAAGAAAATATAAAATAGATCTCATAGTTTTTGAAATCTAATGTTTTTTATATCCTTTCAACCAAGAAAAATAACTTAGTCTTGCATCTTTATTGAAAAACTAAGGAAGAGAAAGGATGAAAATACAATTTTGGGTATAGGATAAAAAGGTGAGAGTATCTTCTTTCTAGTCGCCCCTCTTTTTCTTTCTATCTTTTTTTTATTTGATAGGAAATCTTAAACTCCACATCCCTCCAATCTATTATGTATCCTTCAAAATAATAATAGTCCTTTCTAAAGTAGATGATCTACATTTAAGTAGTACAATAACTATTTTTCTAAAAAGAAGGAAAAATAGTCTTGCATAGCATAAAATCTTCAAGCTTTGACTTTGGAATTAGAGAAATTAAATTGCCCAAATAAAGACTTTTTCCATACAAAGGAATAATTTTCAAGTCGGTTTGGATGCTTGGGAAATAAGTTGGACTTGTTGCTTCACAAAACATGTCTGCTGATAAACTTTATAGGTTGTCTTAGAAAAAACATATATTTTTTATACGAACTTTTTTTCTGCTGAAATTTGGTAGGTTGATAGGTCTTTCAGTCATGAATCCAAAACAATTAAGTTTGCATCAAATGGACATCTCTTACTCAAGATATTCAAGTCGGAATGGTTGAAGGTCAAAATTAACAGAATGTAAGACTTGTTTTTGTAGGATGTGATTTCCATGCTTTTTTTATTATTTTTCTTGTCATATATGTATAGAAAGATATGGAAGTTAGCTTTCTAATGCCACTAGAATCACTTTATTTGGACCTCTACAACTCAAGTTCTGCATAAAATATTGATTAGATGTCAATATTCAACTCAAGCTAGAACATGATTTGAATTTTTTCTCCAATTTACTCCTTTTCAAATCTTACATCCAAAAGTGACTTCAAAACATAAAACAAAGATTATCAAGACATTTTATATATAAAACATGGGCAAAATACTAGGTAAATATGGGTAAAACCATCTAATAATAAGATTGTATCAAATACCCCCACACTTATCTATTGCTCGTCCTCGAGAAAGGAGAAATAATATTAAACTTAAGAAAGTCCAAAGTGTAAAAATAAAAATAAAAAAAACTATGACTAATTTCTGAATCTCCCATCAATATCCAAGATTGCATGCATTATAAACATGAATGCAATCAAGAAGGATAAAAATATAAATTTTCATAAATTTATTTACATGCAAACTTCAAAACTCAATTAATCATTGGGATTTAAATGAAATCTATGTCATGCTAAAGTGATAGGTCCTCTTATTGATATACACTCCCTCACTCACGTGTTTAAGGCTTACGTGTTTAAATCTCTCGAATTCAATCAATGAATATGTTCTACCACCTTTTCAATCTCAGCTCCATTACTAACATATTACATGCAATACATGAATTAAAAGGTCTTACTTTTCTATTGTAATGGGGTTAAAGGTTAAGGTGTGGTAAAAGAAAGGAAAAGAAAAGGTTAAAACCAAATGAAGTAGAGCATTCTATAAAAAAAAAAAAAAGGAATTTTGAAATAAGATATCTCATCATAGTATACAAATGCACCATCTTTAAGCACCAATACTAAACTTCTTTTGATTTCAAGCTCCATTAACATAAAACTTTTAGAACACAATGGAACAACTTTTCTTTTCTTTTCCTTTTCCTTTTTATTTTTTTCAAATGGTCTATCTTTGGCAACTTTGCCCATTCTTTTCATCAAGTATCACTTTTTCCATATAATTTCCAACCATAAATCTTATGAAATATCAACAAATATATGCTATATTAATCCTTGACCAAGAAAAAAGAAAAACATATAAAAAGTTAAGGCTTATAATATGGGTAAAGCAAAGAATAGATAAACAAGCTCAAAAGGGCTCACTAAGGATAATATACTTTGGGTTGATTTTTTGGCTTAAGAATGCAATGAAATTCATCATGTGGTACACATCTTCTAACTACTTGATCCATACAAAATTTCCACACATAAGAAGTGTCCTAAAAATAATATTTAGCATAAGCTTGTAACTTGTCTTTTTACGATTTAGACAAATCCAAAGGGAATTCTTTGGTGACTAGATAGTTCACCAAATCAGCATACCATAGTCTTGTAAAGGAATGTAACACATATAACTTCTTGTCGGGGAATGTCTCTCTTACTGTTTCAGTTTGTATATCCTTGGTCTGTAGTCGGCTCAAGTGATCAGTTATATGATTTTCAACACCTTTTTTATCTTTGATCTCAACATCAAATTCTTATAAAAGCAAGATTCACCTAATCAATCTTGGTTTGGATTCTTTTGTCTTCAAAAGACACCTCAAAGCTGTATGGTGAATAAAAACAACAACTTTTATACCAAATGAATAGGACTTGAATTGTTCTAAAGCAAACACCACTGCAAAAAGTTCATTTATAGTTGTATGATAATTGCATTGATCTTCTTCCAATATGTGGGAAGCATATATGATAACATGCAAATTCTTCCTTATTCTTTGCCCAAGTACAACCCCTATCACATAGTCACTTGCATAGTACATTATCTCAAATGGTTCATCCCAATTCGATGATTGTTTGATGGGGGCAGTTGTGACACGTCTCTTAAGTTCATTATGGGTATCTCTACATGCTTGATCAAACATGAAATCTATTTTCTTGGCTAATAATTTGCACAAGGTTGTTGTAATTTTCGAGAAATCTTTGATAAAGCACCGATAGAAACATGCATGGTCAAAAAAAGAACAAACCTCCCTCACACACGAGGGAGGTTTGCGGCTCTATATTCACTCACTTGAAGGTTCCAACTCGATCAGCCCGAAATCTGAAAATTGAGTGATAACTGATTAAGGACAAGATTTTGGGGACTTCTATGGAAGAATTAGGATGTAAACATCTAATTTCATGAAAATAGGATTGTAGAGGGAATGTTTCTTTTTTATTTGCATAAACTTGTATGTCATTTGGTGGTTTAGAACTCCACAATGAGCTCTTAGAAGGTGTCAATCTGATCATCGTGAACTATTAAGAAACAAGATGAATATAGGCTGAATGGCGCGTCCTCTGGGTTAAATCCCTAGAAATTAGGGTTTTTAATTTGAGATCTGACAGATTTCATTTTAGTCCTTGTTCTTCTAATTGTGGCACATGCACCCTTAATTGACACAAACTTTTAATTGTATGCAATTTAACTCTCGTCAAACTCAAATATCAGCCTTGAAATTTAGCACCATTTTCATCTTGGTCCTTGGTTTCTGACTTGTGTATTTGGACCCTTGATTGACCATAAAACTTGTAATTTTCTTCAATTTGGCCCCTGATTTGGTCAACCTAATCCCTTAAAGTCTCGTTCATTTTACGATTTGATCCTTAACTTTGAATTTCTTCACTGAAACCTTTAATTGGCTATAAAACTAAAAAAAATTACAAATAAACCCCTAATTTAACCAATTAACGTTTTCAAAGTCAAATTTAGTCCCCAAAATTCAATATCTTCTAATTAACACCTGAATTGACTAAAAAAAATGAATTTTCTTATAATTAAGTCCTCAAATTAATTAAGCCTTCCACCCTTATGTAATGACCTAGAACTTGCCTTCAGGGTACGGACTTCTTAATAATTCACTTTACATTAGAGAAAACCAGATTAAAATCTTAAACTATGCAAGATTTTTTGAGTTAAGACCATGACTTTCACGACCTTTTCGGGATATAGGGAAAGATATGAGATGATACAATTAGTTGAAGGAGATTGCTCGAGGACTAAAGTCGAGGAATTACCGTAAATAACCAAAATACACTGCTCGATAAAAAACATAAAAAAGCTTGTGCCAATCTTGGGGTATGTAAATGAGACTCTGTTTGAAAAAAAGTATGGGATAATTGCTCACCTTATAAGGATCCCAGTTCAGATCTTAGTGGTCAAAGCATTGATGCACTTTTGGAATCTAGGCTACAGGTGTTTCACTTTCATGGACATTGATATGACCCTCATCATTAAAGAATATGTCTAGATTTTAAACTTCTTTCATGATCCTCACAAAGTCTATTTTAGACAAAAGATTGAGAGCACAATTATCAAGGTCGTAAAGTTATTGCATTTAAACCAAGTTGACCAATAGAAAATGTCCAATGGGGGATTCAAGTAGAAGTTAATTGAGAAAAAGATGAAGATAGATAAAGACAATGGAAAGTTAAGGAGAAGAGAAATACTAAGTGGTTGTCTTCACCATCTTTGGGTTAGTTTTGTTTCCCTCGGAAGTCACTGGGATTATCAACATTGAAGCTGTTAACGCCTTCGATGAGTATAAACAGGCGAAGAATAACCTCACTTCAGCTATCTTGGCTGAAACCTACCTATCACTAAACCATTATAAAACTGCATGGAAAATGAGTAATGCGATATAGTGTTCATCTGCTATTCATATAGATAATCAACCACTTGGAAACATCGAGAGAAATCTTTAATAATTTCTAATGGTTCAACATGAGGCCTCTTAGGTTGGTTCTGAGTGAAGATTGGAATGACCTGGATGAGAAGGCATGGGTAAAGAAATATCAAGCACTCCCTCAAAGTAAGGAAAGCTTTTTGGGTAAGCAACTCGTCTTATCTTATGAGTTGTGGTGACAAAGCATGGGTCCCACTAATCAGCTTAACTGATTGTATTAGCTACTTACCCTTATTGGTAGCTAGATAGTTTAGAGAACTACAGATTCCTGATAAGAACACGGGGTTAGCTAAGCATACTAGTTTGTTCAAAGAGGCTAATTCTTTGTCCGAGCTAAATGCCATCAGAAATGATTAGGGGTAACTTATTTTAGTTCATAAAGAGGAGTAGTAAAAGGAGTCCTTAGTCAGCTCTAATTACTCAATATGAAGGAATGACAGCTTATTCGGGATGCTTCGAGCGATGAAAGAGCAAAGCTAGATGATACCCAAGAGAAAAAGGGTTAACAGTGAGGAGGACCTGCAAAAGGAGTTGGATAAGCTGAGGATTGAGCTCGGTAATAGCAAGAGTCATAAAAAATACTTGCAAGACCAATTCTTGAAGGAAGAGAAGATGAAGGCCTTCCTGAACCAATAACTGAGAGAAAAAAGATAAACAAGTTGCTGAATTAAAGCAAGGGAAGAATCACGTGAGGCGAATAAGTAGTTGGAAGAAAAAAAGGCCAAATATGACGACCTGTTAAACAAGCATGTGATGATGGACAAGGAGTTGGTAACTCTAAAGAAGGCCTCAAAAAGTAAAAAAAACATGTTGAGCAACAAAGAAGCAATCAAGCACAATTGATCATATGGGCAAAACTCGAGCAGGATGATGCAATGAAGGTAACTGAACGCATTGATCACATGGAAAAACTCAAGTGAATTTAAGATTTAAGTTGAGCAACCATGGGGCCAGCTTAGTAGTCAGAATCCTTGCCACTAATCAAAAGTTGAATTGAAAGGAAGAGGGGCCTATGTTTCCAACCAAGTAAGGATGTATACATATCATCTAATCCAAAATCATCGCATAATGTTTTTGCAGGAATTGCATAAGAAATAATCTTCAATACAGTCTATAAAGACTCTAACAAACGAAACCTAGCAAGGTTCTGAGTCGAGCAAAGCTTGATTTAGTTTTCAAAGCCCAATAAAGGTCCAACAAAAATGTAATCCAAAAAAAATTCAAAGCCCAGCAAGGCTCAAGATAATCCTAAACCCAACAAGGTTTAGCAAGAAATATTATACCAAGACTCCAACAAAAAGAACCTAGCAAGGCTCTAGTGATTATAACTCATCAAGTTTTTGACAAAGAAAGCATCCAGCAAGATTCCAACAAGACAATAACCTAGCAAGGTTCTAAACCCAGCAAGGCTCCTAATGATTAAAGACACAACAAGGTGAAGAACAATACTACTTCAAAAAATCTTTTATTATTTCATAAAAAAATCTCTTATTTTTTCACAACAAATCTTTTTCTTTACAAATCCTATCTCTTTTCTCTTTAAATGTTTCTTTGAGCCCTCAGGAAGTGCTCTTTCTAGCCCTGTATTTTTCCTTTCAAGTCGTCATTAACCCCTCATCTTCTAGGTAATGTGTTTTCTAACACTACTATATTGAGCGTGCTTTTTGAGCCCTCATCACTCATATAATGTGTCTTCAGGCCCTATCTTCTTCCTTTTGAGTGCACCTTCAAGCCCTGTCTTCCAGATAGTGCGTTTTCTAACCCTATCACCTTGAGTGTGCCTTTGAGCTTTCACATCAGATAGTGCACTTTAGGCCTTATCTCTTTTCTTCTAAGGAAGCTTTCAGACCCTCAACCATCAAATAATATGCCTTCAAGCCTTATCTTTTTTTTTTACTCAGATAATGCGCCTTCAGGC
Source organism: Populus deltoides (assembly GCA_015852605.2). Lineage (NCBI taxonomy): Eukaryota > Viridiplantae > Streptophyta > Magnoliopsida > Malpighiales > Salicaceae > Populus > Populus deltoides. The sequence continues at coordinate 15,617,742 of CM027574.2, read as the reverse complement.
CCTATCTTCTTCTTTTTTAGTGCACCTTCAAGCCCTTGTCTTCCAAATAGTGTGTTTTCTAACCCTTTCATCTTTAGTGTGCCTTTGAGCTCTCACATCAGATAGTGCACTTTCAGGCCTTATCTCCTTTTTTCTTAGTAAGCTTTCAGGCCCTCAACCATCAAATAATATGCCTTCAAGCCCTATCTTTTTTTTTTAACACAGAAAATGCGCCTTCAGGCCCTATCTTCTTCCTTTTGAGTGCACCTTCAAGACCTTGTCTTCCAGATAGTTCGTTTCTAACCCTATCACCTTGAGTGTGCCTTTGAGCTCTCACATCAGATAATGCGCTTTCAGGCCTTATCTCTTCTAAGTAAGCTTTCAGGCCCTCAACCATCAAATAATATGCCTTTCAGCCCTATCTTTTTTTTTCAAGTACGCTTTATAGCCCTTAAAAATCAGATAGTACGCTTTCTAGCCCTATCTTTTTCCTATCCATTAAGTGTGTCATTGTGCCCTCACATCAGATAATGCACTTTCGGGCCCTATCTTTTTTATTTCGAGAGCGTTTTTTATCCCTCACAATCAGATAGTGTGCTTTCTAGCCCTATCTTTTTCCTATCCATTAAATGTGCCTTTAGGCCCTATCTCTTTTCTTTCAAGTGCGTTTTCAGGCCCTCGTCCATTAGATAGTGCGCTTTCCGGGCCTTATCCCCTGCTCTCTCTTTTTTGTGCACTTTTTAGCCCTCGCATATTAGATAATATGCTCTCTAGCCTTATTTGATTTCTTTTGAGTGTAATTTTTAGCCCTCGATACATCGGGGGACCATTTTGAAATTATTTGTCGGTTCCTCGCGTGTTTTTTCAATATTTTTTCTTAATATCGAGTTGTAGATTTACATTGTAAGATCTGAAT
>CM027574.2:15560065-15616347 GCA_015852605.2 Populus deltoides | reverse complement strand
ACACTATGGTTTTTTGGTGTAACCATTACTCGATATACAATTCTATTTTCTTTATAATTGGAATAAAACTTCATAGAGAAATATTAATCTCTTGTATCATTTATTAAGCATTTGATACTCCTCTCTATTTTGTTTCCAACTTCAAATTTATAAAGATTAAACATTATAAATGCCTAAAGTTATCATCAATAAAAGTAATAAAATACATATTGTCACCATTGGTTAAAATACAATTCTTACTCGATATACAATTCTATTTTCTTTATAATTGGAACAAAACTTCATAGAGAAATATTAATCTCCTATATCATTTGTTAAGAATTTGATACTCCTTTCTATTTTGTTTCAAACTTCAAATTTATAAATGCCTAAAGTTATCATCAATGAAAGTAATAAAATACATATTGCCACCATTGGTTAAAATGCCATTGAAATTAAAAAAATATCATAATGAACTAAATCAAGAAAATAATTATCTTTTCAACACTTGAAAATTTTTTCTTAGTCATTTTGTAATTATATAAAAATTTTACATTTATCATAAGTGATGTGAACCTAGAGAGTAAGAACTCTTGAATCAATACATAAAAAAAAAAACAACCCAAGAAAACAAAAATTAGATTACGATAAAGAACTCGATATAATGATTATCTAAACCAAGACACCAAAGTTATTGGATGAAAAAGAAACCCAACCCTATGATTATAATAAATCACAAAATGAAATTATATAGGAAGAACACCACAAAATCAATTTATCTTTGATAAGTCCAAGAAAAGTTCAATAAAGAACCAAAAGTATGAGCAACCTTGCCACACAAAATACTTTTATGAAATTATTAAATCTTTTCCAAAAAAAATCTAAATACAAGATAAATAACCCTATTTATACCAAACAAAATTTCTTAAACTATTCTGAAAAGTTAACAAAAGAATTCTATATAAAACATCCTAAAACAATTAGGAAAATAATGCAATTCCTGCATAGTAGCTTTTATGATTTATCACAAGATCTTCTTCATGTTTGATCACTACAAAATATAAATCCTATATAAAACAAGGCCTTTAGAATCATCTAGAAAACATTCAACTCGATCCAATAGTTGGATCAAAAGTTATTATTAGTATAAAACTATGCACTGTGAAAAATAAACCAAAAAACCACCTTTAATATCCTTAAATAATAACAATTGTTGTTGCATAAGAAATCTTGCCAAATGAGGAATCCATGTAAAATAAATATTTAACATGTCATTAAATCTTTACCTTGTAAAAATCCACAAATCATATGAAAAATAATCATTTTTTTACTTTCTTATTTTCTTGTAGATTTCAAGCATGACTTCAAGCACATCGTTCTCTCATTCTGATAAGTTACTGAGCATTCCATATATGTATGTGAATCTTGAGATGTCTAGTTTCCATTCCAACTAGAATCATAACAAAATCCCATTTATATTTTCGAATATAGCCCAAACAGTATACAAAAGTTCAATGTGGTAGATTTGTAACTTTTTAACCCAAACATCTTGACCCAATAAATTACTCTTTGATCTTTTTTGTTTTAGACCTTGTAATAAGCTCAATTGGTAACTCTAATTGATCGTTTGGTGATGCTCACTGATTCTCATCATTCCCTATCTTCTTAAAAGGATTCATCCTCGAATCATCAATAGGAATACCATTTATGAGAAATACATCCTCATTGTCGCACGTCCCCCGCGCGGCGATTCGGCGATTTTTTCATTTCTTTTGCTGGATTTGGTCTTTGGGAGTCGCCACCTAGTATTTCATTGAGGGTTACTAGGAAACCCAGATTTACTGGTCGTCGTCAGAGACTCGAAGGCAAGGGACTGGTTGTGGCTAGGGAAGGTATTAGCACCCCTAGCACACCCTACCTGAGGTAAGCTGCTTTGCAGTTTGATGTGATTTGAAAATTTAAAATATTAATTAAATTCTAAGGTTTTAATAAATCAGTTATTAAATCCCTGAATATATGTAGAAACATGTTCTTACATTTTCATGAAAAATATAACATGATTTTATTTGTCCTTGAGATATTTAATCATATTCAAATTAAACATTTAGTTCTTTTTGTCTTCTTTCATTTTTATAATTCAATAATATAGATGAAAATACAAACACACACACTAACATCACTTTTTTACTATACTCCACTCACCCATCACTTTTACATATTACAAAACATCAAAAGTTCTAAATAAATCAAATATTAGTAATCTAAATGTACACAGCAACATTGGAAAATTACAAAAAGCTTCGGGAACAGTCTTTGGAGCATTCGGGCATCTTCCGTGATTATGGAACGTGGCGGCGCGACTCCTCCACGCGCCACCGCCATCGGCGGCGTGGTCCACGCCACGCCCGCCGTGGAAAAACAGGGGTGCCTACAGCCTCCTCCCCTCTTCCTTTCTGCACCGACGGTGACCTGCAAACAAGGAAAAAAACGCAGGCAGTTGATTTTAATCCATTTCTGTCCAGACCGTTTCTTGGATTTTTTTTCTTTTCTCTTCCGTTTTGGATCTGTTTCTCTCTGACCGTTTCTTTCTTCTTCGTCTTTCACCTTTTCGGTTTTTGGGTGTCCGACCAGGTATGTCCAAAAATTGGCCGGCCGAAGCCTCGCTGTGGGTGTGCCGTGCCGCGGTGGCGGTTCGGGTCTTGGTGAGGACGAGGGCTGCGGGCCGGCTTTGGGGCGGCGCTCTGGTGGCTGTCGGTGGATCTTTGTTCGACCACCACTGGGGCTTGTGGGCAACGGTGGAGCTAGCTGGAGGCAGCGACTGGCTTCTGTGGAGGCCAATCTGTTGGTAGAAGGCCGGCTTGTGTGCAGAGGGAAGGCCTTGGTCTGGTTGGTTCTTTCTTCTGCCAAGAATATGGAGAGACCAACAGGAGATGGGAGGGCTGTCTTGTAGCCGGCTGTGGTGGGTTTATGAGGGAGAGGCCGAGAGAGGAGCGGTGAGGGGCTGTCTTGGTTCTCTCTTGCTTTTCCAAGGCCAAAGGGGGGAAGGTGGCTGCAGTTTTTTCAGGAAAAAAAAAGGGGTCGTTGCCTCTTGGTTTTGGCCGAGACAAATGAGCGGCTGAGAGGGGAAGACAGGGACGAGTGTGGAGGCAGATGGAGGAGAAAACGAGGGTCGGCCGCCGGTTGAAAGGGAAGGTTGTGTGCAGAGGAGAAAAATCTCAGTGGGCGGCTAAAGAGGCGGCTGCCGTGTGTGAGAGGGTGAGGTTTTGGGCAGGTGAAAATGGCCGGCTATGAGAGATGACAGTAGGGAGGTTGTGTGCGGAGAAGAAGGGAAAATGGTGATGAAGGGGGAGGGGGGCGGCGGCTCCCTGTATATGAGTTTAGGTTAGGTTTTTTGTTCCTCCCCCTGGTTTATTTTCTCCGTCTCTCCCCCAGAAATTTTTCTCCCCCCCGTGTAAATTTCTCCCCGTGTCCATTTTTTTCTTTTTGTGTTTACTGTAGCTTAGTATTTATAGGAAAAGTTTTGCTAGGTTTTCAAACTAGTCCCTCAACTTTTCCTTTCCTTTTCTTTTCCTCTTTTTTTTTGTAAATTTTGATTTTTCTTTTTTTTTTTGTATTTTTGAAAACGAGCAATATCAACATCAACTCAACAAGGAAAATCAGTGATCATAAAATTTACGCGTTAAAAATTGAACGCGTTCCAAATTCCAAAAGAAAATTTTAATTCTTTTGAGATGACGTTGAAAATGCTAAAAACGATGCAAATATATCAAAAATGCATTTTTTGGGGTTTTCATTGTTTTTTTGCTATTTTTGGTTTTTTCTGTAAATTTATCAAAATATGGGTCAAAAATTGGGTAGCAACAGATGCCCCCTCTTTACAATGCTTACAAAGCAAAAATTCTTCAATGTTTTGCGTAGTAAGCTTGTAAAGGAAAACAAAAGGTCTTCCTGGCTTACTGAGTGATCCACTCAGCCAAGGATTTCACTTTTCAAAAGAAAGTGGTCTCATTATCTTGGGTGACCTACCCATTTTGAAGAAAAGTGGTCCATTTTCAAGGGTGACCTGCCCACACACTCTCATAATGGTCTATTTTCAGGGGCGATCTGCCCACACATACTCACGCTGGTCTATTTTCACGGGCGACCTGCCCACACATACGCTGGTCTATTTTCACGGGCGACCTGCCCACACATACTCACACTGGTCTATTGTCAAGGGCGACCTGCCCACACGTTCTCACGCTGGTCTATTTTCAAGGGCGACCTCCCCACACACACTCACACTGGTCTATTTTCATGGGCGACCTGCCCACACACACTCTCATTGTGGTCTATTTTCACGGGCGACCTGCCCACACATACTCACGCTGGTCTATTTTCAAGGGCGACCTGCCCACACACACTCTCATTGTTGTCTATTTTCACGGGCGACCTGCCCACACATACTCACGCTGGTCTATTTTCAAGGGCGACCTACCCACACACACTCTCATTGTGGTCTATTTTCACGGGCGACCTGCCCACACATACTCATTGTAGTCTATTTTCAGGGGCGACCTGCCCACATACTCACCCTGGTCTATTTTCACGGGCGACCGGCCCACACAAACTCACACTGGTCTATTTTCAGGGGCGACCTGCCCATACACACTCACACTGGTCTATTTTCACGGGCGACCTGCCCACATATACTCATTGTGGTCTATTTTCAGGGGGCGACCTGCCCACATACTCACACTGGTCTATTTTCACAGGCGACCTGCCCACACAAACTCACACTGGTCTATTTTCAGGGGCGACCTGCCCACATACTCACACTGGTCTATTTTCACGGGCGACCTGCCCACACAAACTCACACTGGTCTATTTTCACGGGCGACCTGCCCTTTTGATTGGGTTAACCTGAGATCCCATCTGGCGATCTCCTTTAACCAGAACCAAAATTGGTGTGTAGCTCGGTCAATCGGAAATCCCATCTGGCGATTCCATTTAACCAAAGCTAAACTCTGTGTGTGGTTAGATTAACTTGAGATCCCATCTGGCGATCTCCTTTAACCATAACCAATACAAACATGTGTGTGTGGTCTCATTATAATGGGTGACCTACCCAGATGAAAGATGATGGTCTTATTATGATGGGTGACCTACCCAGATGGAAAAAAATGAATGGTCTCATTGTGATGGGTGACCTACCCAGAAAAGATGATGGTCTCATTGTGATGGGTGACCTACCCAGATGGAAACATGGAGAATGGTCTCATTGTAATGGGTGACCTACCTAGAAAAAGATGTTGGTCTCATTATGATGGGTAACCTACCCAGAAGGAAAAAAATAATGGAAAGTGGTCTCATTGTTATGGGTGACCTACCCAGAAAAAAAAAATGAAAAGCGGTCTCATTATAATAGGTGACCTACCCAGGTAAAAACATGGAGAATGGTCTCATTATAATGGGTGACCTACCCAAGGAAAAAGGAAAGAGTGGTCTCATTGTAATGGGTGACCTACCCAAGTGCAAGATGATGGTCTCATTGTGATGGGTGACCTACCCAAAGAAAGATGGTCTCATTATGATGGGTGACCGACCCAAATGAAGATGATGGTCTCATTATGATGGGTGACCTACCCGAATGGAAGATAATGGTCTCATTATGATGGGTGACCTACCCAAAATGGAAGATAATGGTCTCATTATGATGGGTGACCTACCCAGAATGGAAGATGAAAGGTGGTCTCATTATAATGGGCGACCTACCCAAATGGATGATGCAAAATTTTTTTCAAAAAAATGGTCTCATTGTTATGGGTGACCTACCCAGATGCAAGATGATTAAAATGTGAATTGGCCTCATTGTTATGGGTGACCTACCCAAATGGAAGAGGGTGGTCTCATTGTGATGGGTGACCTACCCAGAGAAAGATGGTCTCATTATGATGGGTGACCTACCCAGATGGAATGATCAAAATATGAATTGGTCTCATTGTTATGGGTGACCTACCCAAATGGAAGATGGTCTCATTGTGATGGGTGACCTACCCAGAAGAATGATGGTCTCATTGTGATGGGTGACCTACCCAAATGAAGATGATGGTCTCATTATGATGGGTGACCTACCCAGAAAAGATGATGGTCTCATTATGATGGGTGACCTACCCAGATGAAATGTTGGTCTTATTGTAATGGGTGACCTACCCAAGAAAAGGATGTTGGTCTCATTATGATGGGTGACCTACCCAAATAAAAGATGTTGGTCTCATTGTTATGGGTGACCTACCCAGAAAAAGTGATGGTCTCATTGTGATGGGTGACCTACCCAGATGAAAGATGTTGGTCTCATTGTTATGGGTGACCTACCCAGAAAAAGTGATGGTCTCATTGTGATGGGTGACCTACCCAAAGAAAGATGGTGGTCTCATTGTGATGGGCGACCTACCCAGATGAAAGATGTTGGTCTCATTATGATGGGTGACCTACCCAAATAAAAGATGTTGGTCTCATTGTTATGGGTGACCTACCCAGAAAAAGTGATGGTCTCATTGTGATGGGCGACCTACCCAAATGGAAAAAATGATGATGGTCTCATTGTTATGGGTGACCTACCCAGAAAAAGTGATGGTCTCATTGTGATGGGTGACCTACCCAAAGAAAGATGGTGGTCTCATTGTGATGGGCGACCTACCCAGATGAAAGATGTTGGTCTCATTATGATGGGTGACCTACCCAAATAAAAGATACCCAAATAAAAGATGTTGGTCTCATTGTTATGGGTGACCTACCCAGATGAAAGATGAAAGATGGTCTCATTATAATGGGCGACCTACCCAAATGGAAAAAATGATGATGGTCTTATTGTGATGGGTGACCTACCCAAAAAAAATAATGATGGAGAATGGTCGTGTTGTAATGGGTGACCTACCCAGAAAAAATGTTGGTCTCATTGTAATGGGTGACCTACCCAAAAAAATGATGGTCTTATTATGATGGGTGACCTACCCAGAGAAAAGGTGGTGAGGGCTCAAAGGCACACTCGAAAGGAGGTAGGGTTAGAAAACGCACTACCTGAGAAGTAAGGGCTCAAAGGCGCACTCAAAAGGAGGTAGGGTTGGCAAACGCACTACCTAAGAGATGGTGGCTCAAAGGCGCACTCGAAAGGAAGTGAGGGCTCAAAGGCGCACTCCAAAGGAGGTAGGGTTGGCAAACGCACTACCTAAGAGATGGTGGCTCAAAGGCACACTAAAAAATGAGGTAGGGTTAGAAAACACACTACCTGGGAAGTGAGGGCTCAAAGGCACACTCAAAAGGAGGTGAGGGCTCGAAGGCGCACTCGGAAGGAGGTAGAGTTAGAAAACACACTACCTGAGAAGTGATATGTAACACCGATCTGACAATGTTAAAAGCAATGCATTATGATTGATATGCATGTATCCTTACCTGATTTGAAATATAGGTCCCCCCCTCTTTGATGATCCATCGTCATAGGGTGCCTTTGTTTGCATTCCAAAGCTTTCTTTGTTCTTTCGATGCATTGGCTCATTCATGTGATAGCCATCACTTAGGTGTAAGTGTAGTGCCCATCCTAGGCTGTCCACGACAATTACTGCTCTCGCTGTTCATCAAGCTTGACTCTGCCCCCAAGTGTGGTGTTGCTTGATTCATCATGAAGGATTTTCTCTCCTAGATTCTTCTGAGAATTATCCTCTGATTGGTTGTATGCATCATGCCAACACCCATCAAGATGGTTAATCAGTCATGAACTTGCCTCTAGTTGAAACAATACTTTTCAAGTATATGCTATCATCAACCTTCTTGGAAACTACCAAGTCGTCCAGACATGCCTCTCATAACTTGCCATAAAAGGCTCATTGTTATAAGCTCAAAGTTCTTCACCATGGATTCCTCCCAGCTTGTCAAATCATATCGTGAAGAAATGCATTGGCATCATCAATGATGTTCATCACCCATATTCATGCGGTGAAGTGCACATTTGAACTTCAAAACAGATGGTCTCACAGTCAGTCTTGGTGGGTGCATCCTTCTAGCATTCATTCAAATGCAACTGTGCGATAACATCGTTCAAAAGTCATAGCCATGTTGGAGATGATAAACCAAGATAAAGATATGAAGATATTCTTTGAGTGCAACGTTGCTCATCAATTGCTGCTAAAGTTGTCTTTGAACAAACATTGCCCCCAGCAATGATCTGAATGCTCGTTCATCTGTTTATACTCAAGAAGTCTTTTCTTTGTCATTGTCAGATGCTAAACATAACTTTGATGGACTTTGACGACTCATCATTTGATTTTTTCTTTGCCCCCAACTGATCTGAATACTGGTTTTTTCTTTCTCAAGGTCCACTGTATTGCTCCAAGGTGGTTAACTTTTCAGGGAGTGTCGAGAAAAGTTGATGTCATTTCTACCAGGGATTTTGCAAATTCGATCAATGTTCTGGAATCAAATCTCATCTTTCAAGGATCATGTCTATTCAAGTCTAGTTGTTGAAATGAAATCAGAGATGTTGGTTTTTGAAAGTATTTTTTGAAATTCAAGCTTCTTCGATCAAAGATCCAACACACGCTATTCAATGCAATCTTTTGATTGTCTTGTATTTTGAAAACAGAAATGACCCGCTGTAAGATTAAAATGACTTTTTCCATGGTTCTTGGTGTCAGTTTCAATCTTTGATCTTGGGTATATCTTTTGATGGTCTGCGGTGAGGTGACCTTCTGTGAATTACAAGAAACAAAAGGCTCAAGTCCAAACTTGAGGATTCATCAAGAAAGATGGTTTTCTTTTTTAGCACCAATTTTATCAGCATGCATAATAACTAGTAGCTTAATTCATGAAGCCATGACTCTTATGGAAAACTCTTCAAGTTTTGAGATCGCCATTTATCGATTCAGATTGCTTACTTGATTAAAAAGGGCTTTTTAAAGCACGTAATGCAGGCTATGGTTCATGGCTATGAAAGAAAGGAACATCACAGGCTCAAAAGGTGTTTGAGGGTTTCAAACGACCTAGGATCAACATTAACTATTCATCAACTCTCTTTCTCTTGTTGTCATTGTAGAGAAATTGACATATAACCTTGTTAATCTCAAAGATCAAAATTCTCTTAACATATGTCATAATGCAAATCCAACTTTTCATTTGATGAATAGCCAATCTATTTTTTCTGAAGACACTAGAGGCTTTATCCTAGACACACCAAAAGACATGAAACTTGAATTTTATTTTTTGTTGACTTTTGGCATTTGTTGTGTCTTTCTTCAATTGAAACCTTTTTTTGCCTTTTTAGAATTGATAGGCATTCTCCTTCCATTTCACTTTTTTTTTTTACATAGCCTTCCTCAGATTTTTCTTGGATGACCCTCAATCTATGGCTTTTCTTCTTCTAGCCTTATCTCAATCATTGGACTTTTGTTCTAAGTCTTTTCTTTTATCCGTCAATCCTATCAGTGTCTTCAAAATATCTCTCATTTGCCCCCAGTGTAGGGTGTAATCCTAGTCAGGGTTTTTTTTTTGAAAGAAAATATTTTATCAGGCTCAAAATGGGACTGCAAGGGATAATATTTCAAGAAATGTGAAAGGATAACAAAGATGGCCTTTTCTCATTTCAAGCAAGGTCGGTTAGAACCGATAAATTTTGACCTCATCCAGTGTAATGATTTGGACTTGTAAGAATCATGATTCACGAGTCCATAACTACTGAATCCACTACATGTCATTATGCATACTGTTTAAAATTTAGCTACATGCTATGGGTTTCAGTTTCAGGAAGTATGAGTTCAAAATTGTTTGGTCACCTCATGTCATTTTTAAGCATCGAGTCATTTCTGTAATCAAAACACTTTTAGTCTTCAGGATTAATTAATCTTAATCACATGTTGGAGCTTGATCAAAATATTTTGTCAAAATAAGCTTTAAAGAAAACATCTCATGCTTTCAGAACAACAAAGATACAAAGAAAAGACGTGTTTCATTAAAGGATGAGATGTGACCCCAAAACAAAAGGCAACATGGCAAAATCCACAACAAAATCATTGACAATTCAGCACAATTCTTGGATCAGCTACTCTGGCCATATCTGTGTTTCGCCACGCAACTTTGATCACTCGTCATTCTGAGGATGTTCGGTGACAAAATGATCAATGACATCATTTTTCACAAACTCAGCTCGATTCTTGAAAATCTTGCATCTGTTCAACTAAAATGGCCCAGGAACCCACCATGATATTCACATCTCGTTTGAATTATACCACGGTGGTTGCATGCAATTTGTCGAAGTCCGGGCAACAAGTTTGGAACTTGGCAGATGTTGTTAGGCAAACTTAAGTGACAAAGATATGTACGTCTTGGCAAAGACATTTGAGTAGTTGATGCTTGAGCGAGACTTGACTAGACCATATAACCATGGTTTCCCACCATCAGAGTCATCTCCTGATTCATCTTTCATGATTGTTCTGGAATCCTTGGCAAAACCTTCAATCTTTCCCCTCTTTAAGGCTTGTTCAATTCTTTCAGCAATCTTCACAACATCCTGTGCTGCTGAACTGGAATTGAGCTCACAGTGGGGGTGATTTCAAAGAAGGCCAATGCACCAGGTTGTCATTAGTTTATGACTGAAGGCATTGTTGTCGTTGTTCATGACCGAAAAGAGAGGTACAGCTTCAATGAGATGTGGACAAGCAGTGTTCTCACAGAAGACTGTGTAGACATTCCCTTTCCATCTGATGCTCAACACTTGTTCAAGCAGATCTGAGTCTAGCTACTTCACCTGTGATGCTCCAATTTTCTTTTGACAATGAGCCTCTCTCTGACCCCTTTCATCATTTGTCATCATCGTTTTTCAATCAGGGGTAGCAAAGCTTATTTGGGGGACCTATTTTTCATCCCGGTGCATGTATGATAAATGTATGACATGTAATCTATATGATGAACTTGCCCTTCGAGGGGTGACATATGGTCATAACTCTTGTATGATGAAACAAGAATTTTTATTTTTGATCAAACTCTACAATACAAATTTCTTAAGTGATGACCATTATATCCCCCGTAAGTCCTGAATTCAAGATGCTTCAAGAAGGGCTTGCTCAGATGCAAAACAAATATTTACGGAGCATACATCCTAAAGGCAGGTTCTAATCTTTTTACGTGAGACAAAAGATAGGTTTACTACTTAGTCTCTAAAAAGGGTCTCTCGTTGTCCCAGTGATCACCCTCTTGAAGGCAATATGGGGGCTCAGCAGATAGTGGTATGGCACATATACCAATCACTAACAGTCTAAGCACTCAACGAAGAGTTGGGGTTTACACAAACTTAAACCTTGACTAAAAGTCGTAAGGTAAGCTGTTAGTCCCCCACATAACCTGAAGCTTGTGTGTGCTTTCGAAAATTAAAGCTTGTGATGCATGAGAGAATTCTGTACAATGCATGAATAAAACAAAAATAAAATAAGCCAAAAAGCAAAACATTTAAACACATCAAAAACACAAAGCTTAGTCCAATAATGTTGAAAACATTACCTTTCCCCAGTGGAGTCGTCATTCTGTCGCACGTCCCCCGCGCGGCGATTCGGCGATTTTTTCATTTCTTTTGCTGGATTTGGTCTTTGGGAGTCGCCACCTAGTATTTCATTGAGGGTTACTAGGAAACCCAGATTTACTGGTCGTCGTCAGAGACTCGAAGGCAAGGGACTGGTTGTGGCTAGGGAAGGTATTAGCACCCCTAGCACACCCTACCTGAGGTAAGCTGCTTTGCAGTTTGATGTGATTTGAAAATTTAAAATATTAATTAAATTCTAAGGTTTTAATAAATCAGTTATTAAATCCCTGAATATATGTAGAAACATGTTCTTACATTTTCATGAAAAATATAACATGATTTTATTTGTCCTTGAGATATTTAATCATATTCAAATTAAACATTTAGTTCTTTTTGTCTTCTTTCATTTTTATAATTCAATAATATAGATGAAAATACAAACACACACACTAACATCACTTTTTTACTATACTCCACTCACCCATCACTTTTACATATTACAAAACATCAAAAGTTCTAAATAAATCAAATATTAGTAATCTAAATGTACACAGCAACATTGGAAAATTACAAAAAGCTTCGGGAACAGTGCTGGAGCATTATGGGCATCTTCTGTGATTATGGAACAGTGGCGGCGCGACTCCTCCACGCGCCACCGCCACTGGCGGCGTGTGGGTCCACGCGCCGCCAGCTAAACAGTGGTCAGAATGCCCTCCTCCCCTCTTCCTTTCTGCACCGACGGTGACCTGCAAACAAGGAAAAAAACGCAGGCAGTTGATTTTAATCCATTTCTGTCCAGACCGTTTCTTGGATTTTTTTTCTTTTCTTCTCTTCCGTTTTGGATCTGTTTCTCTACAGATCTGTTCTTTTCTTCTTCTTTCACCTTTTCTGTTTTTGGGTGGCCGACGGTATGTCCAAGGGCGTGCGGCCGAGCTTTCGTCGCGGTATCTGGCCGCCGCCGGTGGCCGGTTCGGGTCTTAGTGAGGACGAGGGCTGCCGGGCTCTTTGGCGCGCCTCGGTGGTCGTCACCGGTGGATCTTTGTTCGACCACCACTGGGGCTTGTGGGCAACGGTGGAGCTAGCTGGAGGCAGCGGCTGGCTTCTGTGGAGGCCAATCTGCTGGTATAAGGCTTGTGGCCAGTGTGCAGAGGTAAGGCCTTGGTCTGGTTGGTTCTTTCTTCTGCCAAGAATATGGAGAGACCAACAGGAGATGGGAGGGCTGTCTTGTAGCCTATGTGGTGGGTTTATGAGGGAGAGGCCGAGAGAGGAGCGGTGAGGGGCTGTCTTGGTTCTCTCTTGCTTTTCCAAGGCCAAAGGGGGGAAGGTGGCTGCAGTTTTTTCAGGAAAAAAAAAGGGGTCGTTGCCTCTTGGTTTTGGCCGAGACAAATGAGCGGCCCGAGAGGGGAAGACAGGGACGAGTGTGGAGGCAGATGGAGGAGAAAACGAGGGTCGGCCGCCGGTTGAAAGGGAAGGTTGTGTGCAGAGGAGAAAAATCTCAGTGGGCGGCTAAAGAGGCGGCTGCCGTGTGTGAGAGGGTGAGGTTTTGGGCAGGTGAAAATGGCCGGCTATGAGAGATGACAGTGGGGAGGTTGTGTGCGGAGAAGGGAAAATGGTGATGAAGGGGGAGGGGGGCGGCGGCTCCCTGTATATGAGTTTAGGTTAGGTTTTTTGTTCCTCCCCCTGGTTTATTTTCTCCGTCTCTCCCCCAGAAATTTTTCTCCCCCCCGTGTAAATTTCTCCCTGTGTCCATTTTTTTCTTTTTGTGTTTACTGTAGCTTAGTATTTATAGGAAAAGTTTTGCTAGGTTTTCAAACTAGTCCCTCAACTTTTCCTTTCCTTTTCTTTTCCTCTTTTTTTTTTGTAAATTTTGATTTTTCTTTTTTTTTTGTATTTTTGAAAACGAGCAATATCAACATCAACTCAACAAGGAAAATCAGTGATCATAAAATTTACGTGTTAAAAATTGAACGCGTTCCAAATTCCAAAAGAAAATTTTAATTCTTTTGAGATGACGTTGAAAATGCTAAAAACGATGCAAATATATCAAAAATGCATTTTTTGGGGTTTTCATTTTTTTTTTGCTATTTTTGGTTTTTTCTGTAAATTTATCAAAATATGGGTCAAAAATTGGGTAGCAACACTCATAATTATAAAAAATCTCATGTTTTCTAAAGAAGATGAAGATTTCCTAGAAATTATTTCACTTGTTGTGTGTGACCAAAATTTCATGCAAGTATAGAAAGAAAGAAAAACAAAAATAAAAACATAAAAAAGTTAAAAGTTAAAAGAAAAATAAAAATAAAAATAAAAATAAAGTTTATAGTTTATACACTAACTTACCTTACCAGCAATGACATTAAAAACTTGACACGATCAAATAATTGATGCATTTTCTTAAGTGCAGGAGTATGAAAGTAATAAATAAACCTGAAAGATCAGGGTCAATCCATAAGAAGGTTAAGAATACGAAACCATAAATAATAAAAGAAACAAAGTTAAAGAGATGTAAAAGATGTGATATTAATATAAAGATTTAACAAAGATAAAACAATTATCAAGGTTAGAGGATCTACTAATGGTATTTCAAATAAGTATAGTCCACACTCTTTCTATTATTCAACTAGAAATCACACACAAAGAAGGTTCGAATCATATGATTTCTCATTAATGGATCATTTTTAAGTTATTAACATGGTCGTATTAATTATCTTTAATTATCTTATTTGAGTAATGCCAACACTTGTATATGTTGTAAAGTATTCACTGTTGTAACCCATTTTTGGGTCCCCCCACAAAAATATAAATATACAGCCGGAAGAAATTAGAAAAATAATAAAAGGTGGGAGCGCTCAGAAAAGAATCAGAAAAATTGATGAAGGAGGTTCAGAAATACAAGGAGTGAAATTTTTTTACAGGATATACTTGAATGATGAGAGCCCTGTTAGAAAAGAAAAATTAATTTTGAAGAGAAAAGGCCAAAATTGGATGTTTATGGACTCAATTGGATTTTATTGAAGGTTTAATTGAATTTATAGAGGATTTGATTGCAAGAAAAATTGATTTTTAAGTCAATTTAGGCTTTAATTGGAAGAAATTAAAGTTCTAGGGGTCGAATTATAATTTTTGAGAGTTGATTTGGTTAAATCAGGGGTTAAATTGAAGAAATTGAAAGTTTGTTGATCAATTGAGGGTCAAATTGCATAAATCGAGAGACCAAGGACCAAGTGAAACACACGGCCAACTATGGGGGCGAGATCGAATATCGTTTCCTCTTTCTTCTTCCCCCGAACATGCAGCAGGGAAGAAGGAAAAAGGAGCTTTTGTTTAAATTTTGTCGGGGCCTCTCTCGCCTGGAGCCCACCGACCAACCCAAGGCCCCATGCCGTTGGAGCCGAACCTCGACGAGAGCACCCAATGGCCGACCAGCCACCAGCTGCCCCCGCTCCCATGCTAACGGTAAGAAGAAGCCCCACTCACTTGGCTCTATAAATAGCACCCAACACAGCAGAGTAAGGAGGGGGGAAACGGAAAAAAAACAGAGGAGAGGAGGATTTTGGAGGGATGAGAGAGGGCTCTTTTGAAACCGAAAGGGAGGGAGAGTTTGAACAAAAGAGAAAGGAGGAGGAAGGAAACACAGGAGGACAAGACAGATAGAAGAGGGGAGAGACGCAGAGGGGGAGACGATAGAGACAGGAGGCGGGAGGGAAAGGAAAGCACAAAAAAAATAAACAGAGAAAGACACGAAAGAAGGAACGAAAGCGGGGAACCTTTGGAAAGTTGAACGAGAGAAAAGTGAATGGAGAGCGAGAAGGAAAGGATTTCAAAACAGAGGGAGGAAAAATACAAACGCACCAACACCGCTAGGGATCTTCGTTTTCTTGCTCACCTGCTTCTCCCTCCCGGCGCAGCACCACAACACCACCGAAAAAAAAGCGAAGAAAAGCACCTCTGCAAGGAGAAGAAGAACCGAGCCTCACTCCCGGAATCGCCGCCATTCCTCTTCATCAACACCGCCCACCTCCTTCCTCGGCTCATCATCTTCATCCCAACCGGCGCTGCACCATTGGAAGAAAAGGCGGCACTTGCTCTGCACGGGGAAGAAGAAGGAGTAAACAACTGTTGTCCTCAACCTTCCCACCACCGTCATCTTCCTCCCACCCGTTCTTTGCGCCATTTGAAGAAGGGCACGACTGCACCTCTCTCGAGACGAAGATAGCAGCTAAAAGACACCGCCGGACACTAACTCACCAAGGATAGCTCACCATCTTCATCCCGCCATTCCCTACCACCGCACCTCCATGAAGTTCTTGTAGAGAGGGAAGAACGGCGTTGACAGAGGAAACAAAGGAAACCAAGAGAAGGAGCAACGCCTCTGCAGAGGGGAAGAGAAAACAACCGTTGTCCCCTGGCCCCACGACCACCGACCAACATCCAAGCCACCCCCGGTCAGCCACCATCATCACCACCTCCACTTGCCACCATTCTCTCGGTCGAACAAAGACCATGAGAAATGGAAGGAGAAGACGGAAACAGAGGGAAACAGAGTAGAAAAAAACACAGAGAAGAAAGGAAGAAAGGCCGACCACCCTCCCGGTCATCCTCCGGTCGGGAACCGCCAAGAAGACCGCCTTCAGAGCCACCACAGTCGACCCTCCGACCCTTATCTCTGTTCTTATGTTCATCATCTTGCATGCGAACGTGCACTGCACGCTTCGCATAGCAGAAATAATTACCGGTTCACGTGTGCACAAGAACCCGGCTAATTAATTAACGGGTTCTTGTTCACCGCGACCGTGTATGCAGTGAACGATGAACCAGCCATGTGGTTTTGGGTCAAATTGAGTCCACCACGAAAACCAGGCCCCAATTTATTTCGGGCTGATTTTGGCCCGATTTCCTTTTGGGTGGTCCGCCCGCTCGAACAAAAATTCTTCAAAAAATTATTTCAAAAAATGTGATTTTCCGTAATTTTATTATCGGATTTTTGATCAATATCGGTTTGTATTTTTATATTTGTAAAGATACAAATCCGGTATTAAAATAATCGGTTTTTGTCAAGTTTTCAAAAAATGTTTTGTTTTCATGCATACGGCCTAGTCTCTCCAATATATATATATATAAATATTATAACATCATATTTTCACACAACAAAGGAAATTTCAAAACAATATATGTATTAGCATGCATTTTGGCTTTAATAACCCGTTTATTCAAGCCATGAGAACTAGGCCAATATTTCAAAAATTCTAAAAAAACCTTTTTGTCTTCTTTTAGTATCTGGGATTATGAATTTATATGTAAAACATATTCCTGATATTAAAAATATAGTTTTTATATAGATGTTAGAACGGTTAGGTTTTACCCGATAAGATAAGGACCTCCTTATTGAGGAGAACTTTTCTTGAACCATAGACGGACCAACAACTAGGAAACACAACGAGACCTTAAATTTTATCAGACAAATAAACAATGCAGCTTACCTTAGGTATGGCGTATTTGGGGTGCTAATACCTTCCCTTTACGCAACCAGTCCCCGTACCCAATCTCTGAGACCAGTTAGGGTTCCTAGTGACCAAAATACTAGGTGGCGACTCCCATTCCGTCTTCCACCAATAAAAGACTAGATTTTCTTATCCCTCATATTGGCCAAATAAAGATAGATAAATAGGGACACACTTCACATTTAGATTGAAGTGGAATCTTCGCCGTGACGCGCGGGTGACGTGCGACATTCACGATGTTAACTTATGTTAACAACAAATCAAGATGCTTTCATAGCACAAGTATTGGTTCTCCATGCGGTAGGCTATGGAAGTATCAAGGATTTGTTATGTCAAGGATTACACACCATGAATCAAGACTCACCACTTAACATGGATGATATTAAGATTGATTAAGATAATAACTATAATACATGTTAATAACAAACTTTTTTCAATTTAAACATTAAAATCCATGTTGAATTTGTACCATACTTATTCTTACATCATTAGTATAACATTTTCACCTTGCCAAAAATAGATTTAACTAAACATAATTAAATTAAAAAAACACATAAATAAACAAGATAAGAACATAGCTATGATATAAATTAACTAAGTTTAATAAAGAAAATGATAAGCATAAACAAGAAATTAATGAGAATATAACATAAAATAAAATTTGAATATTACAAAAATACAAAGAAAGCAAGCAGGAGCATGGATTTTGATCTAAAAACCAAGATGTCTATATATATGAAAAATGCCTCCTTTTAAAGGCAAAAATTTAGAACTATGGATGTGGTGGCTAACTATTGATTTGGTAGTTGGATAAAATGTAATGATAACATCATAATCTGGATAAATGGTTTCCATGATAGTTATATATAATTGTCTCATCTTTCCAAACAAAAAAAATGGGCTTATTTGATTTTCTAAAACTCTAGATATAGGTTGAACACCAAACAAAGTCTAGGATACAAGACAAATTCAGACTCCTTTTTTGTTACTAAGATCTGAACTTACAAATGATAGTATTGAGTCTTGGGCTCTTCATTAATATTTTAAGTCTACATCTTAACTTTCCATCAAGTTAAACCAAACATGAATTTGAGGTTGATAGCTCTGGTTATAAACTAAAAATAAATGGTTTTGAATAGTACCAATCCAAC
The DNA here is from genome assembly GCA_015852605.2 of Populus deltoides. Lineage (NCBI taxonomy): Eukaryota > Viridiplantae > Streptophyta > Magnoliopsida > Malpighiales > Salicaceae > Populus > Populus deltoides. Next base: position 15,598,174 of record CM027574.2, on the reverse strand, counting down.
TAGGATTTCTTCTCTAAGCCTAACCCTCTATTTGTCTCTTCACATAATCCTAAATTTCAACAACTAAACATATCAATAAGTTTTTTGGATTGTGAGATATACTTACTTTACAAATCTATATTTACAACTGAACATTTATCATAAATTAAAGATATCTTATATTATAAGACTTGTAATTATAAAACATATTTAAGTTAGGAAATTTAATGATACTTTAAGTATAATATGATAATATAAAAGTTTAATAAAAATGCACTTTTAATTGCTTATTATCTCCTCTTTTCTTTCTCTCCTCTTAACCAACTCACCAAATTCTTTCATCTCGACCAATATTTTCTTATAAGTTAACCCTACTGATATATTGTTAAAAGTCACATTCCTTACTAGAATTTTTTTGCTTCCATATATATGAACATGCACATGAATTCTTTGGCCATGGATTAAAATTCCATACTAAGGTCCAATATGCTCTCTCCCAAATTTGTATAAAGGCAATGAAGGCATTAAAAGCCAGAACTTCTTATCCTTGTTACTAATGCATCAAGTAGTATATTTATTTTCTGCAATAAGCATCATAAGTTGTTCATCCTTATTTACCTTGACGAATCTCTTACAATTTTTTTTTTATCTTCAACCTTCACCACCTGGAGTCTTGGCGTCTCTTACCTCCTTGTATTAGATACCATTTAGGATTGTCTCTCATACAAATTATAAATCATGACATTTTGTTTACCCAAGCTATAAAAAAACCTCACAAAACCTTACATCCTTCCTCTGAAATTGCAGTTGCATAGCCTGTAACATAAAAAACAGGCTTTCCCTCTTCTTCACAAGTGATGATATGTTTTTGAAAGACATTGTTGAAATCTGAAATTTATGTTAGTAGTAAAAACCTATATCCTCACTCTCTTATGTGTGTACACTAAAAATGATTTCACTCAACTCGTGTTTCACTCAATTTTGGCATTTCACGATAATACGATCATCTTTTCATCTTTTACCTCTCGTGCTTTCCTTTTTAGTTCTTTAAGGAACCAATAAAAAAGCAACCAATAATTTTAGTTTTGTAGCATCCAACCAATATAATTCAAGACGCACAACAACAAAAGAAAGAAAGAAAGAAAGAGATGATAACAAAAAGGAATACAACAACAAAATTGAAATGAATATGAAATGAAAATAAAAACAAATACAAAAACAAAACAAAGATGAATATGAAAACAAAAACAAATACAAAACGAAATGAAATTCAAAAATAACTTTACGAAACTCAAAACCAAAGTAGACTTCAAATAATCCAAAACCAATATCAAATAATCAGATTCAAATTGATATGAATTGAAAATTTCTTAAGAATCCTAAATTCAATTTTATGCAAATTTAATGTTTGCAGCAAAAACTTAATCTGTGATTTCTTTTTTTTTCTTTTTTTTTGTATATTATTTACACAAAAATCAAGACTAAAAAAACAAATAAATAACATAGAAAATTTCAGATAGATAAATATAACCTGATTTCAAATTTTTACTTTGATATCAACTGATGCAAACCCGAAGGGTAAAAACTCTTGAACCCATATGTAAGAAAACAACAACCTAAGAAATCTAAAATTAAATTACGATAAAGAATCTTACACATTAATCACCTAAACCAACACATCAAAATTATTGGATGAAAAACAACCCCATCTCTATGATTATAATGAATCATGAGCTGGAAGTATAAAGGAAGAATCTCATAAAAATAGTTGATGTTAGATAAGTCCAAGAAAAGTTTAATGAAGAACCAAAAGTATGAGCGATCTCACCACATAAAAAATATTATTTTGAAATAATTCAATCTCTTCTAAAAATAACCTAAATACACGTTAAACAACACTATTTATACTAGGTAAATCATTTTAAACAATGTCAGAAAGTTGATAAAAAAAAGTTCTTAAAAAAACATCGTAAACCAACTAAGAAAACAATACAATTCTTGCATAATAGCTTCTATGCTTAGCAAAGTCTTCTAGATGATGATTGCTATAGAATTTTAACAATATATAAAACAAGGCCTTTAAAATAGTTTGAAAATTTTTTATCTCTATCCAACGGTCAGATCAAAAGTTATTCTTATTTGTGTAAAATTGTGTATTATGAAAAATAAGCCCAAAAACCGCCTCTAATGTCCTTAAATAATAAGGATTGTTGCTGTATAAGAAATCCTTGCAAAATAAGGATTTCTGCATAATTGATCTTCTTGAAAATAAGAAATCATTGTAAAATAAGAATTCCACATGTAATTAAATCCTTGTCTTATATGAATCCACAAATCATATAGAAAATAGTTGTTTTTCGACTTTCCTTATTTGCTGATAGATTTTAAGCCTAACTTTAAATATATTGTTTTCTCTTGTCCAGACAAGTTATTGAGCCTACCATATATGGATGGAAATTTTAAGATATCTAATTTTCATCCCAACTAGAATAGCAGGAGAATTCCATTTATAACTTTATATATGGCTCAAACAATATACAAATATTTAGTCTAGCATATTTATAATTTTTTAACCCAAACATCTTAACTTAGCCCATAAAATTTTTCTTTAATCTTTTTAATTATAGACATTGTAATGGCCCAATTGACACCTTTAAATGATCTTTTGGTAATGCTTACTGATTTTTATCAACAAGTTTCATAATTATAAGAAATCATTCCTTGCTTAGACATAAACATTAAAGTTCTAAAACTAACATGTGCTAAATGATTATGCTATAATGAAAAAGATTCAGCAATATAAACATAAACATTGCTCTTATTACTAATATACTAAGCTTGAAAATTCCATTAGAAGAATAGTTCTTCCCAATAAACACCTTATTTTGGACAAGATCAACTTTTTAGCCTCTAACACTACTTCAATTCCTTTCAGACACAACCTAGTTGTAGATACAAGATTTTTCTTAATTTTAGGAATATAAAAACATTAACTAAAGTTGATTTTCTTTGCAAAAGTGAAAGAAAGCTCCAATATTTCTTTTCATGTAACCTTTTCCTTAGCATTATTTCCCATCACAACATGTTGATCTTTTATAGCATCTTCAAACTCTTTGAATTGAGTTTTATCATTGAAAATATGAACAATAGCAATGAAATGATACCACCAATTAAACGATACGGTGTTAGTTGCCATGTTAATTTTAAAGATCATGCTAATATGCATTTTGATCACCATGACCTCAAATTATTCCTTTTCTCTGTACATTATAATTGCTTTGTTGGGGTTTTTTTGAACTTGCACTTCTTGTAAACTTGTAATCTTTCTTAATGTGCCTTTCTTTTCCATAATGAAAACAACTTTATTTTTTCTTGAAGTTGTTAGAGGGGCCAACATTATTGTTGATATTGTTAGATTTGTCAAAATCAACAAAATTTCTCTTTTGAAACTTGTTTTTGCTCTTGGATCCATTTTAAACAACATTAACTTTGTTACCATTCTCAAGATTAGTTATATTCTCATGGATATATACTAGTTTCTTTCTCAATTTAAGTGTACTTTAAGAGTTAATCCACATTAATATCTTCATCTGAATGTATGAGTTTCTTTCTATAGTTACTCCAAGTTGGTAGAAACTTTATAATAAGTGTAGCCATTTACAAGGGTTTAGAAACTTTAATGTTTATTTTTTTTTTGGAGTTTGGATGCTAAAACTTGCAACTCATCAACGAGTGCATTTACACCAAAAATAAATATTCATGTGTTGACCAAAAAAGAACAATAATTGTTCACATTTAAAATAGGAAAGAAGGGATGAAATAGATTGTGGACAATAAAATCGACCAAGTTTAAAAAGTCCAAGTCAACTAGGAGAACTAAAAAATAATTAACTAGATGATCAGGAGACATGATCGATAAAAAAAAATAATTATTTGTAGGAGTTTAAGTTCAAGCTAATGATCAAAAGTTTCAATCCTACCCAGAGCATAAGTCTTTAACAGGCTAAAATGACAAAGTGGTGTAGTTTAGTTAGTAATTTATGTGATTATCTGCAAATGAGAAATTTAGTTTGTATTAGAATTTAATATACTTTATTTTATGAAATACCTATATAGGATTAGAATTGTATGTTTAGATGTAGTTTAAACAATGTATCAATATAAATAGAGTCATCTAGCTATTTGAATTTTTAACTTTTGCATATAAAGTTAGCTGATATTCGAATTAATTATTATCATTTTAAGATGTTTTTTAACATGTTTTGAACAATAAAAACATCATAAAGCATTTTCTTCTCATTCTTTATTCCATTAATTTAACAAGATAGAACCTTGTTTTCTAATATATTATAAGTAGCTAGGAGGTAATGTAATGATTTGGGAGAGCTATATGAATAAGAGAGCTCTATGGAGAGTAAATAAAAAACTATTAGAATGATTTTTATCTATTAATTTTGTGTCTCGAAGAGGACATCTATATAGGATGCAAAATCTCTTTATTCAAAATGAAGAGTCATTCTTATATGTCTTTTTTTTTAGAAAAATCATAAAATAGAAAGGAAATTTTAATTATTTTTTTCTCTTTAAACTTTCCCTCCCTCTTCATCTTTGGAGCATATAGTTTTTTTCACTTTGACATCGATAAATGTTAGCTGCATTTGTAATTTAGCGCATTCAAATTAAATTTATGAAATCAATTCCAAGAAAAATCTTATAATTTATTCATAATTAGTTTGATGAAATAAATATTATTATTAATTATGAAGTAAAAATCACTTCACAATATTTAACAAAAAAATAATGCAGCCACCCTATGCCACATTCACACTTTATATAACATATATATGAGGCCAAGCAAGTGTAATAAACTGAGGAATGGAAAGTAAATGGCTGAACTACATTAGAAAAAATTTAGTGGAGGGACAACACTAAAAATATGAATCTCTAATAGTAAATACTACATCATTGGTCCTATTATTAAATAAAAAACTATAGTTGTTTTAATTCTTTTTTAATCAGGATAATTTTTTTTTATTAAATGTATCTCTTGTTTTTCTTAGAGAATATAAGGCTTTTTATTATAATAAATTATTTTTGTGTGATTGAATTAATGCTAAAAACATCATATAAGAGTGATAAAATCTATTTAAAAACATTAAGAAAAAAAAATTTTGAATTGAATTTTCATGACTAATTTATTATTAGTATTATTATTTTTATATCAAATATATAATAATTTAAAAATATCAAAATTCAAATAAAAAATTATTAAAGTATTTGAAAATCATATCAAAACTAAAAAGTAAATGAATCTAATCAAGTACTAGATAAAAAAAATTAAATTTTTTTTATAAATAATAATAATAAACAACACCATGTATGTCAATAAAAAAAAATACAATTGTCAACAAGATTCAAACTCACAATCTACACCCATTATTATAATAATATTTTTCATTTTAAAATGCATCAAAATGATATTTTTTTTATTTTTAAAAAATTATTTTTAAAATTAATGTATCAAAAACGATCCAAAATATAAAAAAATTAATTTTTTTAAATTTAAATTTATTAGAAATACGAATTGACCCGCTTTTTTAAATTATAAAATTGATTAAGAAAATATATTAAAATATTAATTTATTTATATAAAAAATAAATCAGTAAAACAGCATTAAAAAAAAATGCCAATTACGAGATCAATAAAGGCCAAAAAAGGCTTTCATCAAGAAGCATGTCGGAACATCTGTGGAGTGTCTAGGACTCTCTCTCCCTCCCCCTCCCCCTCCCCCCTCTCCAGTTCTCCCTCCTAAAGGCCAAATAAAGGCTAAACGCTAATAAACCCTTTGAAAAGAAAAGGCAAATGTCAGCCCCAACCGAATCCTACAAACCTTACACCCCTAACCCAAACCCTAACAGGCCACAAATCCCCCATATCATCCGTCAAATTCTCCGCCGATGGCCGTCTCCTCGGCTCTTCCTCCGCTGACAAAACCCTCAGAACGTATTCCATCTCCCTTTCTAATCCTCCTACATCTCCAATCACTCATCTCCATGACTTCCACGGGCACGAGCAAGGCGTCTCCGACCTCGCCTTCTCCTCTGATTCCCGCTTCATTGTCTCTGCATCCGACGATAAAACCCTCCGCCTATGGGACGTCACAACAGGGCACACAATCAAAACCCTTCATGGGCACACCAATTATGTGTTTTGCGTCAATTTTAACCCGCAATCGAATATGATTGTTTCGGGTTCTTTTGATGAGACTGTTAGAATTTGGGATGTGAAGAGTGGCAAGTGTTTGAAGGTATTACCTGCCCATTCGGATCCAGTCACAGCTGTCGATTTTAATAGAGATGGTTCGCTTATTGTATCGAGTAGTTATGATGGATTGTGTAGAATTTGGGACGCTGGGACTGGTCATTGTATCAAGACCTTGATTGATGATGAAAACCCACCTGTTTCCTTCGTCAAGTTTTCGCCTAATGGAAAGTTCATTCTTGTTGGCACCTTGGATAACAATTTGGTACGTTCATTTTAAGGAGTAAAGTTTATATGTCATTGAGTTGGTTTTATTAGGATGCTATTTTCATGTATTGGTGTTGGTAATGGTTGATAGTTTTCAGTATTGATCAACTTATGTAGTTTATGTGTAAATTACTTGTCTTGGTGGAAAACTATGCCTGTTTTCATATGCTTTCGTAGGAATGCAGTTGAAATTGTTGTAAGCGTTTTTTTTATGGCTGCAATTTTGCTGTCTTGAATAAAAATGTGCAGATAATACATAGCATTATCATCCTTAACTTTTCCCCTTCCTTTCTTGTTATACGTCATGACCTATGCCCATGAAATGGAGATTTTTATGTTATGAAGTTGTCTGTGCAACATTTAGGTTCTTTGGCGAGGAATTTTATCTGCTTATTTGTTAACTGGTGATCCTTTTTCTCTGCTTTTGTTTACCGTTTTGATGTGTATCTCATGGACATGTGTCTTAACAGTTCACTTCTTGGGATCACTGCTGGATCCTAGAGGTTTTGTGTATAATTAAGTGGAAATTTGCAGAATAACCCATTAAATTGGGTTCCATGATGATATTTTGTTCTTTTAACAAAGCTCATTGAGTATTCCTGTTCTTGAATTTATATTTGTACATATATCTCGTGTTCATTTATTATTTTAAATACGAGGGCAAATAATTAGAACACATAAAGTTCATTTGATAGCTTGTTGTTCCAGAGAACTAAGCATTTTAGTTTTATTTTGGAGGGTCCAGTCTTTCTTTTTCTGGTGTTTTTCATTTCCTAGATGATCTCTCACCTGGATCTGCTATGATACACTTGCAGAGGCTTTGGAATTTTTCAACTGGGAAATTTCTGAAGACATACACTGGGCATGTCAATACAAAATTCTGTATTTCGCCCACCTTTTCCATAACAAATGGAAAGTACATTGTTGGTGGTTCGGAGGATAGTTGTGTATACCTGTGGGAGCTTCAAAGCAGGAAAATAGTGCAGAAATTGGAAGGTCACACAGATACAGTTATATCAGTAGCATGTCATCCCACCCAAAATATTATTGCATCTGGTGCACTGGGCAATGACAAGACCGTGAAGATTTGGACTCAGGAAATATGATTTCTCTGCTAGCAGTTTTTTAACCTGATTTGGCCTGTGCATAGGAGAAGACCTTGAGTTACAAAGAGGGAAATATTTTGCTCGATGGCTGAAGCTTCTGCTTTTTCCCAGACACTTGTCCTCTTTGATATGCATGTAGTTTTGATTCATTTAACCACTGTTTATGTATCTGAGGAACAAATTTGATGGAATTCGTGTGATCTTTTTTAACTCCCTTGATTCCCATCTCTGTCCCCTTCACGTTTATAGACCAGTGTGTAGCTTCTGTTTAACTGAGAAGAAAACCAGCAGTCCTTTATTTATTTATTTATTTATTTTTTACTTAATATAAGCACTGCTTTTGTGGACCATTGCTGTGATTATTATTGAAGGACGACGGTAGCCTTACTACAAGGAATAGGATCATGAAAGGAAAGACTGTTCGTAGGACAGGTAAAAGGAAAATGGATGACTTAATGAGAGGTACATAATTACACACATCATAGACATCCATTTTATATCGTTGTCTTTCAAAGGGAAAGGACCCAAGTTGATTATTGGAGGGGGCTGATTATTCTTGTTCCTGTTTCAGCCTTGTGAGTGGAGGTCATCCAGCAGGCCTAATACGTGCTAATCTTAGACCCAGCGCCTGTCGATGTGTCATCCAATCAATAAATTTGGCACTGTCTCTGGAAATCCGATAGAAAAGTCATGCCAAGAACAACTAGAACAAGTCAAGCAAAAGAGGTGAGAAAGCCCTGTTATCATGATCCACGCCCAAAACAGCTACAGAAAGAGGTCGGCGTGGGTGGTCTGTAGGGTGACAGTAAGCAGCTAAGAGTAAACGAGGGCTCTGGTCAAGGTCGAGAGGACCCAGCGCCAACAGGAATCCTTGTGGGTAGGGAGCACGTGTTCAAGAGTTCCTAGATCATAACTAATTGCCAAGTAGAAGCAGATGCCATATCTAACAACAACCCTTATTCAAATCTAAGAAAATAGGTGACATAGCCCTTTTATATATGTAATGTATCAGATTATTGAAGAATATTAATTGTTCATTATGAAAACAAGGAGAAAGAGGGTAACATTTTTATATCTAGAAAGAGCCCAGATTGATTACAAAAAGACAAGGAAATGATCGATTATAACAACAAGAGTTTGTGTAATTGATTAGAGATTCATATCTACTCAGAGTAGGGGTATTCAATAGATTAAATTGATATTTACATGTTAAGTTAGAATTCATATAATTACTAGAAATAAGACATGAAATAAATTAGAATTCAGTTTGTATTATGATTCGTTATATAATTTCCTCATCTAAGTAGAAAAGTATGTATAATATTAGATTTAGGAGTTATACAAATATAAATAGGTTATTTAAAGCTGAATAAGATAGACAATCTCATATACATAATTTTTTTAATGCAATTTATAGCTTTCATGCAATTTTTCCTTTACTATTTTATTTACAATATTTACATTCTAGCTTGTTTATTTACTCTCTTTTTTTCTCTTGGAAAACGCTTGGAACAATATAACTTTCTTAAGAATTGAAATATTGGACCATCTTCACTTGGAATTAAGTTTATAATTGAAGTTTCTTCTTATTGAAAAGAAAAAAACAAAGAACATGCAATATAATATCTAGAAAATAACCTTATTGATAAACAAATAAGCATAACAAGTGAGACAATATATTCAGTATTATTCCATTAGCTAGTAACCATGCCACCTAAAAAGAAATCAATTAAAATGTCATTATTATGACTAACAAACATTCAATACAAGTGAATAATTAAGGTCAATTACACGGTCATGAAAAATGTGGCAGTCAATCTCCAATTCAGAAGCCAATTTATAAACCTCAATTAGACACACCATAATATGAATTTTCATCGTCTAACTTCTCTAAAAAACAAAGAGCTACACAGAGAGAAATTCATAGTGCTCTTATACATCTTATACCTTCACCACTACTCTTGATGTCATTAGCTTTACCAGCTTTTAAAGGATAAGATGGTGTTCCAACACAATTAACACAACCTCTTACATACCCTTTTCAAGGGATTGATGGTGTAGTGAGATGGTCATAACCACTATGTCCAAATACTAGTCAACCACCAATTGCTCCTCTTAAAGGATTGTCTTTTATCGGTAAATAAACCTATCTAAGGTTAATTTAAGAGCCATCAAGTTAGAGATAGAGAACACAACAAACATGACTTACCCCAACAACATTGTGGTGCTTAGTAAAACCATGCAGTCTATAATCGATCAACTCAATCATATTTAGAATAAGCTAAAATAGAATTGATCCATCACACACATGGTTGGGGGAGAAGTATAAGGGTATCTTTCAATCACAAACCATTCATTAGGAATGCATGTAAGGTCCTAACCATATCTTAGGGTAATATGCCTACGCAACAAACATAGTTGCAGCCTCAACAACATTGAAGCACAATTACAAATGAAGTGCCACCCATTTTGCAAATGTACAAGTAACCCCAAGCCAATTATATGGCATTACAGCTTTACCAACAAGCAACCCATCTTATACCTATGCAATACAATGCCCCATAAGCTACCTTCCAACAAGGTAAAGTGAACCTTTTTATACCTCAAGGAAATGTTATTGAATAACAAGCAAGGGAATAAACAAAGTTGAGCTAGCCCAACACCTAGGAGACAGGTTAAGAAATTGAACGAACATTTAGGCTTGCATTCAAATGTCTACATCCCAAATGGATGGAAAAGTTACATCCAATTTCAAGCCATGAAAATTATTGATTTTAAGTAGTTTTCTAAAGAAGACAATCATTCAACAAGGGAGCCTATCTCTAAACTCATTGATCAATGTGGTGATGGTGTAGTAAAACCAATTTTTAAAGTAAAGACTATTTAGTTCATCATTGATCAAAACAACATTTCACTAGTTCTTTATGCTACCAACCAACTCTATCAATAGAGGTTACATTGACTAACTTATCCAGGATAGTCTAAGATCTGAGAGAGTCTATAGAAAGTTATGCCTTTTGATTTGGGACTCTAAAAATCAAGTGCACGACACCTATAACATAATAAAGGTGCATTAAACTCATTTGGAAAGAGATATTGGTCAATATAAAAAAGGAGGTTAATGGGAACCAATTAACCAATTACTTGGATAACTATACCTTGACAAATAATGTTGCTCATTATAAATAGATATTATCAAAACCAAGAGGAAAGAAGCCATTAAAAAAAACCTACCCAATTAGCTACTTGAATGAGGTCACGATGACCCATCAATTGATTGATTAAGATTACAAAGAGTTTAGGAAGATCAATGATAGCTAATTTCAGTTATAAAAATTAAAGAGGGAGACCATTTGAGATAACTATACTGAGAAAGCCTAAATGGGCTAAGAAGCTTGTAGAAAATATACAAAGACTATAAATGTGGTTAATGAGAATAAAAAATACTTTTTAGATATAAAAAAATTGAAGAAAATTTCAACCAACTAGTATATGGGATGGGGGCAAATCAAGGTATTTAGTAACCATACAATTTCTACTATTGATCAGATCAAGGGGAAGAAGTGTTGCAAATGCTATGAGTTATGAAAATATGACACTAATAATTATGCTATCTTAAAAAATCAGATCTAGAAAAGAAGATAAAGGTGGATAACAAACCTTTTCCTAAAGTGATAAAAACAACAACCACCCATAAGCCAGAAAGACTCATTGATAAAAGAGAATTACAAAAGGTAAGGCTTGATCAACCATAACAAATGTTAGAATTGGTCATAGATGGTAGTATTAGAAAGAGATATATCGATCACCCCAAAGCCAAAAAGATGGGAAAAAAAATTAGGATATACTTTCTTGAGGTATACAAGTGCCTTATATATTATACCATCCTTTCTAAAAGAGAGGACTTGAGGGGAAAAGCTAAATTAGTTATGACTCAGCAACAAACTAAGATATTTAGGCCTAAAAAACTAATTAACACTAAGACGCATAAAAAATTTCCAGAATAGGAATTATCTAAATACAACAACGAGGATGATGATCAAGTTAATAACTATAAATATAAATCATGCACCAAGAAAAGAGATGGAAACAAGGACAATTGTCCAAAACCTAGTTTAGAAGAATGTATCACCTAAACACATTGGTAAGGAAAGAAGTGGAGAAACCATACACATTACCAAAAAAAATTAAGTTTTAGACACCAAGAAGACCAATCATATGGTTAACATTAAATAACCTCAAACTCCTTTTAAATTGTTAACACGAGGTAGATAGGATCACTCGTGATTAGTACTAGACAAGATTGAGTATAATCTTGTATAAATATTATTAAAGTGCAACAATTGACTTTTGTTAAAGACAACATTGCTAGATCATGCTTGTTTGAAATGAGTTGATTGGTTGACATGTTAAAAATACATTAAAAGCAAGGTCGATACTTTTAAGTAAATAGTGTTTCATTATCCAAGTCAAGGATGGTCAATTTTTCAGTTAGTTCCAATGTTATTATGATAGAAGAATATTCTTTTATTTAGTAAAGAAATAAAGGAATATAGGGGTATTATCCATGCAAAAAATAAACATTCATGTATCAACTATGTTACAACACTAATTGTTCACTGCCAAATATAGAAAGAATGACTATAATTGATCAATAATAGTAAAATTAACTAAGTCAAGGTAGAGTCTAAATCAACGAGGAAAGATATGAAACAATCAATCATTATAACAAGAGTTCATGTAATCAACTAGAAGATTTAGTCATATTCAGAACATGAATCCTTAATAGAAGAAACTAATATTTACATATTAGTTAGGATTCAAGGTATTACTAGTAAAAAAGATGCGTAATGAGTTAAAGTTCGATTTGTTTTAGGATTCATTATGTAATCTTCTTATCTAATATGAACCACTCTCAATATAGGATTAGACATAGGTCTTTATATGAAATTCTAATATTGTACCAATATAAACAGGTAATCCAGTTACTCGAAAAGATGGTTAATCTCATGTAAATAATTTCTTGTAATTTATTATTTTTCTGTACTATTTTTTAGCTTTCCTTTATATTCTAGCTTTTTTATTTTCTTTTTTCCTTTTTTCTTTTACTACTTTTTACCTAGCAAATGTCTGGAACAATATAACTTGCTTGGGGATCAAAACATTTGACACCCACATTCCATTTGATTTATAAGACTACTACATGCATTTACTAAGGATTAAGTATTAGTATATGTTCTCTATAGTCAATCAGTTGGTTACGCGTGACATTACCTTTGTTCATGTAAAAGTATATTTATTATTGATAAAGGTTTTTTTACCCTTAATATTCCTTTATGTTTGATTATTTGAATATATAGTAAAGACAAAGTCATTAGAAAACAAAATACTGAAGGAAATTATAAAGTGGTTATAATTATAATAGTTTTCGTTAACGATTTTCAGTGTCGAAATAACTTAGTTTTTGTTGATGATTTTCAGTGTCTTAATGACTTAGTTTTCGCTGATGATTTTCAATGTCAAAATAACTCAATTTTCATTGATGATTTTCAATAAAGTTGGAATGGATGTCTTATTATAACATTGTTACTATGCAAAGGCGTGAATAAAATACACAAATATAAAAGATATTTGTGTATATAGGTGTGTGCATATATGTATATGGAAATAATCTTTGACGATGCCTAGAGATAAAATATATTGAGTAATGGTCTCTTTATGGATTAGGAGGTGCCACATGAATCAGATCTTTGACCGGGCAATAACATACTAAGAGGGGAGTAGGTAGGTGATTTCGACTTTCATCTAATTTTGTTAAATCCTTGAGGTACTATTATAAAGTATTGCCATCCGAATTTTTTTACTTGATTAACCATGAATTATAAAGAATATTGAGATTAACTTTATCTAATGGTATCCATGTTGGATAACTAGGAATGAGTGATAAGATTGGTTTTCGCTAATGATATCTAAGTTGGATAGTTAGGAATGAGTGTTAAGATTGGCTTTGGCTAATGACATCCATGTTGGATAACCAAAAATAGATGTTAATGATTAGCTTTGGCTAATGATATCTATATTGGATAGTCGGAACAAATGATAAGATTAACTTTGACTAATGACATTCACGCTAGATAGCCGGGAATAGATGTTAAATATTAGTTTTGGTTAATGGCATCCATGCTAGATAGCTGGGAAAAATATTAAAAATTAGTCTTAATTAAGGGTATCTATGTTGGATAGACAAGAATAAATGAATAATTTGACTGGCCATAAGGCATTGGGACTCAATCATTAAGTTAAGATACCCGACCATAGGTGTTGGGGTAGTTGTTGATTAATAATCAACCATAACAGGGAAAACCATAAAGATGTTGGGAATACATGTTTGACATAGATATCGGTAGACAAGATTTACTTGTTCAATAAGTTAATAGACCTCTAATGGGTGGTTAAAAAGGGTCTCAGAGCGGAGACCTTAATGCTGGCAACTACTTATTGGTGCTAACATAAAAATACACCATTAGAGGCCTATACCTTGTAAAATAGGGTCAACCAAAGGATTTAGGACCACGAGCTTAATATAGAATCCTAGAGTTATGTAGATAACTCGTAATTTAAACACAAGAATAAACATATAGAGTTGAGATGTTACTACTAATAGACGATAGAGAAATGTGTACCATAAATAAAAATAAAACTACGTTGAGAAGCTAAAAGGTTTGTGAGCAAAGATGTGTATATGTAAAAAGATGTTATTGTTGTATATTAACCATTTAATATTGTGCTATAAAATATAACTATTATCCTTATCGCATAGTATATTTTATTTTTGACAAGTCCATCATGTGCTCCACGAAACTAGATGACTTGACATGATGTTTAGCTATAGGATTTTCTAAATGTTTTCACCTAGTTATAGAATTTCCATGATAACCTTAAGGGTTATACTAAATAAATCTAGAGCTATTATGGTTTAATATTATGCCTTTTGTTATCAAATATCAAATATCATTTTCATTAATATTATTTTTTTTATTTTCAGTGGACATCAACCATATACAATTAATACAAAAATTTATGGTTTGCTTTTCCATTTTAAGTATATGATGCAAATTTTGATGGTTTACGCTTTTAAGATCATTTTTATTTTTATGGAAATGTATTGAAAGATGCATTTGTGTTATTTGGATTGAAAATATTATGAACAATTATGGATTAAGTCTTTGGTGGACAAGAGTCACCCAAGGTTATGACAAAAAAAAAACATGATATTATAAGGGATTCCCCGAGTTTTAATGTATGACCATCTATTATTTATATAAGGATGTTATAATCTATGTCTTTTGAATAATCCACATTATGTCTTAATTTATTTACATACAATTATCTTATTACAATATCATAGTTCATAAGACAACTATGAAGTCTTGATGCGAGTCTCACCTTGGATTTGATGGATGAAAAAACATACCTGTAAAGCACAAAAGAACATAACACATGATGAGCATGTCCGTATCAATAGATTTCATACAACTCTTGAGTTACACAAATCATTGCCAAATCTTTCAGAAAAACATTAAGACATTGTCATCATTTTATTTAAATCCATTGTCTTTATCAAGGGTAAACTACCCTTTTTTTGTTTTACACATAAGTTTATTACCATCATAAATACCTTAATATTTCATCCATTTTTTGTTCAATGATTCATTTTAGTTAATCTTGTCTCATTGCTTTAAGTCAACCATGCACATTTTATAATTCTAAAATTCATGGGATATACTTTACCCTAACCATATTCATTAATCTTTTATGATAATTATAGTTCATGATTTAATTCAATTGGAAATCCCTTAATTCCACACTATATTGTAACTCATGATTTAGTGAAATTTCTGATTCTTTGATCCTATGCAATACTATTAACTATTGATTTGATTTGATCTTTGAATTCTTTACTACCTCTCCTTATTCAACTCTTAACTCAAACTTATTGGTTTTCAATCCCAATATTTATTATAAATCCCATATATATGTTCCACCATCAGGGTCAAATTAAATTTTACAAATTAGTCCTTACATTTTAAATTTTGTTGTTGTTGTCCATTTAACTCTCACATATTAAATTTCACTATTATATTCTATTTAATTCTCACGTAATAAATCTCATTATTACAGTCCATTTAATTCTCACGTATTAAATCCCCACATATTTAATTTTTATACCCCTGAGCATAATTTACATAATATCGCTTTTTATATCCCATAAGCATAATTTATATATATTAATTCTTGTGTTGTAGGCAGCATTTACCTAAAATTATTTTAGCCTATATCTAAATGACTGACTATTCACATATTCGTATCTATAGTCCACATCTAAAAAGGTCGAGTATGATATCCATGAATCATATTAGCCTCCTTCAAAATGGACAGCTAATTCACATATCTATATTCATAGTCTGCATCCAAAAAGCTAATTATGATACCCATCAATAACATTAGTGTCTGTCCAAATGGCCGATAAATTCACATATTTATATCTCTGATCTTTGTCTAAAAGTCAATTATGATACCCATCAATCACACTAGTCTTTGTCAAAATAAGCACTAATTCACATATAATTTATCAGTCTCTATCATTAAAGCTAATTTGTCTTATTTTATTTTATTTTATTACCATTTTGATCGATCATAATTTATTTATTGATTATCATCATTACACTCGTTTGAAATTATATATTGGTCATCGTCATTATCTATTAGTTCTGTCATTGCGGTAATTCACAATTATATACTAGTTACCGCTATTATGGTATAACACAATTATCTACTGGTTTCACCATTACGGTCATTCACAATTTACATAATACTTTTTTTCCCTCATGAGCATAAATTCTCATGCTTAACAATTATATACAATACAAAATAATTTCATTAAAATCTAACATTTGAGAGGAATTTAAAAAATTAAAAAGGCAAGGGGACAACCCTTACCTTAGCTCCTATTTTACATGCTTTAGAGAAGTTGACTCCCGCTCTAAATGCTCCTCCTACACTCCTAAACAATAATAATTAATGTTCGTTTACATCTCATTATTTGCTTAATAGCAAAATTTAGAATTTCATATTACTAATTTCACATCTAATAGATAGTTTAGTATCTCTATACATCTTAAAATTCCAAATTAATATCCCCACATTTCAACCAACAATTAATATCAAAATCCATAAGTTACTATTTTTGCCAACAATTTAAATCCTCAATTGGGAACGTTACTTTCTAAATTTTAAATCTCATGTTTAATACATCACAACCCAATAATAAATGTTGACCTTATCAATTTAAGTTTTCACATGAAAATTTCCACACTACTACAATTTCAATTTCAATTTCCATTTCTCACATTAAGTCAAGATAACTTGCTAACCATTTTATCGCATTAACATAACAAATTTATATCAATTACTCAACTTTCCATAACTCAAGTATGCTTAGCTACCCTAAGTATACTTTAATAAACCATCTTAAACATCAACAACCAATCTCGTATAATTTTATCATCATTAAGTATCAGTTATAACATAATTTTATCAATTCTTCAATAACCTAGAACCATACATGTGGCCGGCCCAAAAGGAATAAAATTCCCAAAATTGGATTTTCAATTTTTTTTAATTAGCTTCCAACAAGTCTTAGACATATAATTCAACTATAAAAAATCTTTTTATTTTAAATTAATTTACCAACTCCCCAATGAAAATTCTAATTCCATATAACCCTAACAATTAGGAAGAATGCAATCACACCAAAACATAACCCAAATTTTAAGCATTTTATTTCACATGAATCATAATCATTATCAAACTCAATTCCATAATCTTACTATCTAAATTTAGACATTACAACATCATTAAAACCCTAAAAATCACACCATTTATCAACTTTTCATATTTTTCATCATTCTAAACATGTGAAAATATAAACTAAACTTGAATTAACCTACCTTATAATTGCTTGCAAACAACCCTAAATATTTTTCACATCATTATAATACCAAAACAATACAATTAATTTATATTGTAATCTTTCCAAAATCTTCAACTAATGGTTCACATATCAAAAACCAATTTGTAGTAATGATATTTAAATTTAAGCATCCTTACATCATTAAAAAAAATCAAAACTGACACAATTTTATCCAATTTAGCCATAATCTACAATTTTCAACATTTCAATACATAACACAAAAAAAATTAAACTCCTATCATTCCGCATTAAAATGTTCAAAACAAATCTCAAGAATTTCTAAACACAATGAGAGCATCACAAGCAATCCATTTTAGTCGAACTTCCAAATTACTCTAAACTCACTTTTCAATCAATTTCAAATGAACTCATAATTAGTCATATTTTTCATAATTTATTTATCAAGTATGCTACTTTCTATACCAAAACACCATATTCAATTCAATTCAACAATCTCTCATAAATTTGAATTTTTTTTTAACTTTCATGATTATACTTTCCAAACATCTTACTAACATGCCATCATCCATTTAATCAAGAAGTTACTTCATTTCCAATTTCTAATGCTTCCACATACAACCATAAGTATTCAAAATCATTAAATCACATAAAATTTTATATTTATAATTTTCCCCAAACACACATACAATATGTAAATCATGTTAAAAATTCATAACTCTACACCAATTTCCATTCCATAGACCTTCATTTTAATTTAACACTTCAAATCATACAATTTAAACTAAACTTCCAAATCACACATTCCCTTCACATACGTACAACATATAATACACACACACACACACACAAAACCAAAAATATCATTCCAATCAAGAAAGAGCTCTGAGTCATACAAAGAGTAAAAAAAAAGCTTGAGTTGCAGGTGAGAGAAGTTGCTGCATGTTCCACGCCTGCCCCGAAGCTCTCCTCTTATGGTGCATTGTTCTTCTCCTGAACAAATCTCTTATTCTTCAGGAGTTCTTTCTTCTGTCCGTTATGACAAAATCAAAGAACAAATCTTTGATTCTTCGATCTGCCCATGATGATTTCAAGCTTTAAGCTTCCCGCCAAGTGTTTGCTTCGCGCACGCCTAGGGCACAATCTCACAACCGCTCTTTAGCTCAACAAGACCCAGTGTCCCATTCTCATGCCTCCACTCCACCCAGAACCAAGGTTGTCTTCGCCGATTTCGCTAGTCTCTCACGTGTGGCTAGGGTTTCGTCCATGCGCAAGAATAGAGCCATGCAGAAGAACAATCCTCCTGCCCAATCATCTCTCACTTCTTATGGTCACAATGAAGGTTCATCTAGCAGCTCCAAACCAAGTATCTCGTTGAGTGACCATTTGGTCGGGTTCAACCCTAGTGGTTCCTACCCAGGTTCAGGCGATCTCAACCCAAAATCAGATACCGACTCTCCTTCCTCGCTAAATTTTTATGGAAAGGGCCGCTCTAGTCCCTTCCCTTCTAGTGCCACTCCTTCCTTTATGGCGTTACCTCTTTCACATCTATGGCGAAGGACAAGACTCTGCTCGGAAGTAGCCGGCGTGCTCCCATAGACACTCCAACAAGTACTTCCACCTCAGAGTCTCCAGCTCTTGTCCACTTCCCTGAATATGCATCATCTACATCATGTCATCTTAAGGAAATTGATATAGGTGATCCCGTTGATATGTGGCAATTTTGTTTGATTGGTTATGTTGCTAGGAAATTCCTAGGCTATGCATCTCTGTAACTTACATTAGCAAAAACTAAAAATATAAGGCAAACTTCATAATGCATGATTCAGCCGTTAATATTTGCCTTCTCAAAAGAAAAATGTTAGAAATTATGGGAGGAGGTCCGCATTTATGTGTTTGGCTAGCATCTCATCGTAAAAGTTATGCCAAATTTTTTGATTTTCAATCTATTGACATGACAAAAATACCGACTTGGGTGAGATTCCCCAATCTGCCTTTAAGATGCTGGACTCCAATCTGCCTTTCAAAGATTGCTAGTATGATTGGGAAGCCAATCCATTATGATGGTCCTACTACCAATATGACCCGACTTTCGTATGCTAGAGTTCTTATTGAAGTTGACCTGCTTGTAGACCTGCCAACTTCTAAATGTGGTTTTGTCCAATGGCACATCTTTACCCCAACAAAGTTATATTTGAATCTCTTCCATGTTTCTACAAGAAGCGTTAGGTTTTAGGCCACTGTACTACCACTTGCAATAAGGGAACCAGTTCCAAACGTAAGAAAAGGCCCCAATTAGCTCGGGCATGTTCTGCCAATTCCAGTCCAACTGCAAAACAACTGCTGTTGAGAAGTAGGAACCATATCGCGGGAATCCCTCTTGCAGATCCCCCCTTGATCCTATGTTCACTGAAGCTGTCACAATTGGTGAACTGAAGATTAAGTCTCCTAGTTGCAAAAGGACCAAAGTTGTTGAATCTAAGCACTCAGGCTCCAAGACCCGCTACTCCCCGTGTTGTCCACATCTCCAAAAGGTGATGTTATTGTTGTAGTCCCTCCCAAGAGGCAATATTTAACTAGAAGTAGAGCAATCGCCACCACCGTTAAGTCGGCGGGAGAAACAAAAATCCAAGGCCCCCGATGTCGCTCCAAAGCCTCCGAGTAGTTCCATGACATTGTTCCATCATCTACCTTTTGATTTCCCTTTTGGTTGTATTTTGGATCTTTTTTCTATGGAGGTTGTTCCCTTGTCTCTTGGCATGTAATGAGTAGTCTACTAGCTATTATATACTGGCTAGTTGGTACTATTATGTTCCCTTTCTTGTCGGTGTTTCTGCTTGCTTTCCCCTTTAGAGCGATTCTCTGCTTGTTCCTCTTTGTTGCAAGTTGGGTCTGCCTGGCTGATTTTGGTGTAGCTTTGCTATATGCTTTGGCTTGGTGCCTAGTTGTCCGTCTTGGCTTAGTTGGTTTATTGTTAGTTAAGGGTCATCCGTTTGAGGTTTCACGTTGTTTGGTTTTTGTGCATCTTGGATGGCTGTAGATATACTGGTTGGGCTGATTGTTCTAGTGCAACTTTGCTGTTTGGAAAATTTGGTAGGGCCTAGTTTAGGTTTGTTGTTGCTTTGCTTTGAAGTTTTCTTTGAAGGTTGGGCCTTGGTCCCAACTCTGCTTTATTGTTGCTATGGCTATTACTTGCATGCCCGTGCGCCATCATTTGATTGCTTCCGGTGCTTCTTGCTTCTTGGTGCACCTTGTTGTTTACCAGAGTGCATTAGGTCGGTCGCTCTTGACTCGCTCATACCATGTAGGTTTTGGCTCTGCCTTTTCCTTAGTTTAGCCGCTTGAGCCTATGTGGGAGTTTTTTCCCGTGTTTAAAAGTGCCAATTCCCTTTCTCATTAATATTTGTAAATATTCGTGACTGTGGTTCTCCAAACTTTGTTTCAATGACCTATAAATTTCTTACATTTGATATATATATATATATATATATATATATATATATATATCATTCCAATCACAATTTCTCATACCTACACATTAAATAAACATGCAATATTATAAAAACAAATTAACCAATTTTTTTTCATCTCACTTATTATTCCTTCATGGCCAACCCTAGATAGACAATCTACACATTGATTCATTTCAAATTTCCCTCTTGTTTTATCATTCTTCTATCACTTTTCATGCCAATTTAAATAATTCTCCCACCAAACAATATTTCCCCAAATTTTGAAAACTAACAATTTGGTTCTCAAGCTTCCAACTCTTTTTTTTCTCTAATTTCTCCTTAAAAGTCCTCAATTTTACCTTTAAGTCTCCATCAAACATTAGAAGAAGAAGAAGAAGAAGAAGAATGAGATTGAGAATGAGAATGAGAAAAAAAAACATAAAAACCTCCCCTCTTTTTAGCTGAAAAATTGTCACCTATATAAGAAGAAATAAGGAGGGTTGTCACCTATATAAGAAGAAATAAGGAGGGGTTGTTTGCTCTTAACTACAAAAATGTCACCCATCAATTATCTATGTGTTATTTCTATCAATTCCCGGTTCATCTAGTATTTTTTGTGTACATGAAGTTTTTATTATTTCTTCCGTGTTTCCTAATGAATCTTTTTCACCACCATTCATAATAAAATTTATTTAAATTTTATTATTTTTTCAATTAAGAATTTTGCCATTAATTGTAAGTTTACCCAACCGTGATATTTTTAAGCACAAGTTTGTTCAATGTTTTCACACCAACTTACCAAGACTTTTCATCTCTAATCACAATAAACTTCCTTATAATTTTCACCATTTTTATTAAAATTTACATGATTAAATGCGGGGTTTATATTGACAATCGATATTATTCACATGTAAATTCATATATTCATTTATTTGGATTTTCATTGTGTTTTTCTAAGAATTTTTAATAAACTAACAAGGATTTTTTTTAAATAGTTACTTATACCGATTGGAATATACTCAATTATCATAGAATGTACAACGAGGCTAACATTTCACATACTAATTGTTGTTTTATTTCATCTGAAATTTATGTTAATATTAATCTGGATTTTCTCCCTTAATCATAAAAAAATTTCCTCATAATTTTCTTTGTCACAATGAAGGATTACCCTTTTTAACACTAGTTTATAATTTTGGATCGGGGTTTACACTCTCTAAAATTAAAACTTTCCCTTGATTTCTCTCACCTTCAACCTCTATTTTTAATGAGACCACCACCATTCTCTTCTTCTCTGAGTCCCTATAGAAGTCTATTTCAAACCCCAAACATCTTTTGAATAATTATCTTGTTTTATTATTTATTTTGATTTATTTTGTAATGAGATTTTTGGGATTAAACAATTTATATTAGATTGAAATTTGTGTTTGAATGATATTGGTAAAGTCTCTTAATTGTACATCTCGTTTTATTGTTAATTTTGATGGTTTTGGTGATGAAATTTTTGGGATTAAGCAATGTTTATCATATTGATATTTGTATTTGAATACATCCAGGTTGAATCTCTTAATTTTGCCTCTTGTTTTATTTTATGTCCTTGATCATTTCATCATTATCCTTAGCATTGCATAATGTATTTTTTTTTTTATGAACATTGGTCCATTTGACAATATGTATAGACATGGTCTCTTAGCTCTAAGTGATAGAAAATCAATTCTCATTCATAAATACATTTGTATTGGGTTGTATAACTTGTTTTTAAAACCCATTAAGGGTTTGACCTATATTAAATGGCCTATTGGGCCAACATTCTAAAAATTTTTTAAAAATCCATCCTTGTTTTCTTACAAATCATATCAAAAATTTTACTATTCACTCTAAGGATTTAGGGTAAATATAAACTATTGGACTAAAAATTTTAAAAATTTGTTTAAAACATTAAGATAAGTTTAAATACTTGTAAACTAAACAAAAATGTTTGTAGGCCTTGGGTTTGGAAAATTATGAATTTTATGAAATAGTGATAAACCTTGATGGAAGGAAAGAAATAAATAAAGAATAAACTAAATATGCTAAATTTAAGGTGAAGTTTACTAAGAGAAAATAAAGAAAAATACTATTGAATTTAGACATTTAACATAGGTTTAAATGGTACTAGGAGTTGGGTAAATTACATAAAATGACATGTGAGAGACATAAGTGAGGGAAAAATCATAAATAAATCAAAAACACCATCTTCCTCTTCTTAAAGAAAAGATGTTGGGCATAAAGAGAAGGAATGAACTTAAGTCTTCTTTTTTCATGCATTTTCTTGATTTCTCACTAAAAATTAGGGTTTATCTAGTGTGTGTGGAGAGAAAAACAAGTTAACCAAGAATCTAGGAGAAAATTTGCAGAGGGAAAATTAGGGTTAAAGAGAGAAACAAAAAAATTATAAAGGAGAAAAAGATTTTGGAGGCTAAAGCTTTCAAAGATGGTGATTTTAATATCAAACTTGGAGTGGTAATGTGTTATTCATCCATTATTTCTTTGTTAATTAGAGGTTTGGACATTTTATAATGAAATCCTAATTTCTTCAAATTAAGGTTCTTGAACAAAAAATTAGGGAAAATATATGAAGTTGTTAAATTTGACATAGAATAGATTCTAGATAGACTAGAAGTTGGCTTAAATTGAAGAAAAAACCAAGGAATGATTTCAAGCTCTAGGGTCGCCATGAGAAACATGTAAGGAAGTGATGAATTGAACTTAATTGTAAGATATGGAATGTTATTTTGATGTGTATGTGTTATATATATATATTGTAAGATAGATATTTGGTTTAGAATTGCAATGGGTGTTATAGGATTTTGTAACGAAATATAGGTTGTATGTTATGAAAGTTAAGGGAGAAAGTGTTGAGTTATGTAAAGGAAAAATTATGTAGATTAAAAGGAAATGAAAGAATTAAGTGGAAATTTATATGATTATATAGATCATTCAAAGATGGTTAGGATAGGCCCAACGATGTTCTTCTTAAAGGTAGATCTTTCTTACATGTCAAGCCTTCTTTAGTGTCCTCTTAATCATTGAGGAAGATGCTTCAACAGAGATTGGTGTAGAGGGAAGTTTGTCTCTTACATTGGTGATGGATCTATTACTTCTTTTTTGTCGACTATTGGTTGCTAAATAGGCAACAATTATGCGACCTCTTGCCTTTTAGGGTACTATCATCTACTGGGCTCCTCTAGGATGCCAAGGTCTCAAACATTATAGAGGAGGGTACTTGGGATGTCCTATCGGGTAGTCTAGAGCTTGACTATTTAGAAATTAGTTCATTTTCACCCTAGGAGTGCCTTTCCAAATCATTATGTCTAGAAAAAGTCATCCTTCAAATAGGTTCTTTGACTTAGCATGGGATATTCTTATAGACCCACAGATTTTATGCACCATCTTCTCTAATTCCCAGGATTCATCCCAAGACATTCATTTATCATATGGCTTGCTTTTATGAGTTGTCTTCACATCATAGACAGGCTGCATGCTTTTTAGTATGTATCCTTTGTGAGACCGCATGCTTAGACATATGACTACTTATTCTTTCAGTGCTCTTTTTCTACTGCAATTTGGGGTGTTATCATTAGTAGGACCCTTCTGGGTTAGCCTTTCCTAACATGGTGACCCGTACTACAGTGGGCACACACACACTTAAAAAAAAAAGAGTTTTTACACCTTCTTGCTCAATTAGTCATCTCAATCACGATTTACTTCATTTGGTATGAGAGGAATAATTGAGTCTTTCATCAAATCTATTAAACCCACTAAGATGTATGTGAGGATATTATTTAGTTAGTTTGATCCTATTTGATTGAGCTTGAACCTAGGTATCAGATCTCAGCTGTCGTCATGTCTATCTAACACCTTTTATTATCCCGAGGCTTCCTTTGCTTCCCAACTTCTTGATTTTATTGTTTTGCATAAACTGCTGACCAGTTGTGGAATTCTTCATGAACCAATCGATTATTTTTTGAATTTTTTGTTTTTTCTCGGGTTTTGCATGAACATTCGGTTAATTGCTTCTAGTTTTCCTAAAAACGGCCAACCAATGTTTGTCTTGGCAATCTATTTATTTTCACTTTTGATTTTCTTTTAGCTTTTGCTTCTTTTTTTCGTTGCCTTTATTTAGTTTGACCTAGATAATGGCATTTGTACTTCTCATATTTTGCACAATTTTTTCTCTTTATACATTACTCTTATCCTAAAAAAAATGATTTTATATTATGGAAGGAAAGAAAAATTCTAAATTTTATGGGTGTTGATGTGTGTGTTTGTGTCACATTTATGAAAATATACTTAAGATGTAAATGGTCAAATGCCTAGATAAAGTTATAAAAATAAGGTGAAGGGTTACGAGGTGGTTAATGTATAATTTTCTAAATTGTAAGATTTTTGAAATTATGTTTAGTTATAATTGAAAATTGATTAACTTGGTATAGGAAAGTAAAAAAAAAGTGGTAAATAGTTTTGAACACATGGACAAGATAAAAATGATTGGTCTTGTAATTTATGAATTTATAGCTATATGAAAAAATATGAAAGATGCCATATTTATATAAATATTGGATGGAAAAGTGTATAGGTTATTCATTGTTATGATGTAGTGTTGGTTATGTGTTAAGAAAGTTGGAAAGTTTAATAGTGTTTTTATAAATTAAATGTTAGGTTGAAAATGTTGAGAAGTTCAAATGGATCGATGTGTGTGGACATTTAAATGGGGTTGAATATATTATATGGAAATAAGGTTAAAAAGAAGAAAATGGAATTAAGGCTAGTAAAGTGTAAAATGGGAAAATTGATATATACAATATGCAAAATATAGATTTTATTGGGAGAAATTAGTAGTAAAACCAAATTATGAGTTGTTAAGAGTTTGAATTAGATAACTAATACTTAAATCAAAAGAGAAAAAAGTTAAATTAACCTTGTGGTATAATTATGGAAAAAAAACGTGTTCCTCTTATAAATTATTCTTGATTAATTGTGATTTGAAGATGAGAATGTCTTTTACTAAGAATAATGGTGTTTTTTATGAGATTAGAGGTGATAGATAGGGTTTATAATTTTGAGAAATTTAGTTTGATGAGTAGATATGATGTTTATGAAGTTTTTTATTTAATTGGTGTTATTTAGCATGTGAATTTAATGGGTTTAATGTTAATTGGAAAGAAATGGAAGAAAAATTAAATGTGTTCTTGTACTTGGAAACTTTGGCCCAAAACATGATATTTGAAAGTTTAATTAATTGTGTTTTTAATTATATGTAGTTAGGTTGGATTACTAAATTGGGAAATTAGAAAAATAAAGAAAGAAGAGTTAATTGAAGTGTGATTTATAGCGGATTGTAATAAAAAAAAATGATATAGAAAGAAGTTACTGAAATGATATAGTGATGAAATAATCTTGTTTTGATAGAGGATATCTCAATAGCACGATCATAAGTGGGGACAAGTCTTGAGGACTTGGGGGGCGATAGGTGTTTAACACTTATTTCTTAGTTTTTATTGTTTTGGTAGAATTATTTCAATTATTAAATGAATTATTCGGAATCTAACTTGGCATATAAATAAATAAATCATGGAATAAGAATAAAGATTTATGATTTGATTAGTCAATTTGAGGATGGAGGCTAATGATATCAATGGTTCTTTGAGATCAACATTTACCTGATTAGTCATGTTTGGATAATAAGGAAAACTAATGATGTCAATACAAGGGTATTATTAAGAGAAAATAAATTGATGTGATTTTTTTTATATTATACAAAAATTGGGTGATGAAAATTTCCCGATAATAAGGAAGACTAATGATGCTAATACAAGTATATTAGCATTAAGATTTATTGATTAGTCGTTTCCAAGAGATTATGAAAGGCTAATGATATCAACATTAGTATGTTGGTATTAGCATTTATTGATTAGTTGACATGTGGATTAGTAAACGAATGATACCCGGTGATTTGGTATCGCGATAATTTTTATTAACCATACCATAAAATCGTTAATCATATCAATTCAAAAAATTGATATTCACATTGAGTTGATGATACACAAAGTAAATGATACGTTGTAATAATGAAAACATTAAAGTAAAAAAAAATGGGAAATTGTTTTAATTCCTTGTTGTTAGAATTTTTTTTTACCCGATTTGTTTATATTATTTGTTGTATTATTTGCAGTTCCTTATATTAGCTTTATGAGTAGAGTACATTATGTGAAACATAATAATTTTGTCTATTTTGGAATTATAAGACATATATATATATATATATATATATATATATATATATATATATGGATATTTTGTTCAATATATAATTAATAATGTAAACTTTTTATTGTAAATATATGTGAATTAAATATTTCTTACATTAATATTTTTTTGTTATAAATATAGGACTGTTATATAATAATATATTATCATGTATATGTTGTATTGTTGGTTAGTGAGAGAGAGAGAGAGAGAGAGAGAGAGAGAGGAAATTATATTGCAATGCTAACAAATTGCAAGAAATGAATTCGCTGGAAATGCATTGATGTGGTAATGATCCGGAAGAAATTGGATCAAGGAAATGAAAACATTGGTTTAAGAAATTTGTTTGTGAAACATGAAATTATCTATAACTTTGTACATTCTATTTTAAAAGAAACTCTACCGAGATTTTGGTAGAAAAAATGTTTAATAACTGGTTTTATTGCATGTGATCCCCGTGAATGATGATAATGTATAAATACCTCATTGACACGAAATCAAGGGCATCTCGCTCCACCACTTCTCTTTCATATTCTTCCCCGAATTTTTTTGTTTATCCTAATCCTCCATCATATTAACTTAATCATCAAAAAATATGTTTGGTTAAAACTATTGTGAAATGGGTTGTTGAATGCAAAATAAATGAATAACAAATTTTCATGAAAGATAAGCATGTTAGTTTAGCTTTTACAAAATCAAGGTTTGAAACACAATTATATATATGGATCAATCCAAAAAGAAAAAATTATTTGACTAACCAAACCATTTTTCTATAGTATTTAGACAAAATACAAAAACTATTCCAATACAAAAACGATCTCAAAGTTATCTCCCACGTCTAGATTTAGGAGTCTGTCAAGTGGGATTGAAAACATCCATGTTTATTATACATTGGATTATGATTCCTAGATTTCCAAACAAGCAAATTAGTAGAGGATTTTCCCGTAATTATATGTGATGTTTTGGAAAAATTAGGAAATTAGAATACAAAATGCACACTTTTAAAAGCAAAAAAGTTTGGTGAAATAACACACTTTTAAAAAGTCACGGTTCAAAACTTCGACATTTAATGAAAATCATGGTTCGTAACCGCGATAAAAATTATAATTTTGTCACGGTTCCTAACCTTGGCATTTAATTAACTTTGTGGTTTAGAATCATGATCTTTGATTAAATGTCATTGCCGGAACAGCAATAAAATTATAATTCTTGTTATGGTTCAAAAACTCGCAACATTTAATCAAATCCCCTGACCGATCGATCATTTCACAATAGTTAGTTAAACCAAGAGGACCTAGGTTGACACTAAAAAATAAAAGGTAAATCTTCTATATCAATAGTAAATTTTGAAGATTTTAATTGCGATCTATTTTTTAGTCTACAAGTTGGACATATATATTTTGACACATAAAAATATTTGGAAAAAAATTCATAAAAAATCATGAGTTTTGTGTGTTAATCATTTATTCAAGCAACTAGATTAATATGTCGAACTGCAGTTAATGAGGATTAGTAGTGAAGCTATTGCCACTCTTAGCAAAAACTTTCTCCAACATCTAAATCTAACAAAAAAAAAATTGTTTTTATGAGATGTATTATTTACTTTGTTAATTAAACAATTAATTTAGTTAATGATTTTAAAGAGTTAAAAATTTTATAATTTCAACAAAATTTGGTGAGTATCCTCTTATATAGAAACTATAACCAAAATTTTGTCCCTTAAAAAAAACCCAAAAAACCACAATAATCAAACTCAACAAATTCTCATATTTCATAACCACTATACTATCATCCAAGATTTCCTTTATCGTTCAATCAACAACTATTTCAAGATTTAATTCTTTTATTGATAATAACAACCTAGGCAATTTTTCAAATGATTCCTTATGTGAACCAAAAAGATACTTAATCACTTTCGCTTTTTGCAACTCATGCTTTGTTATATGAAATTTTATAATTGTAATGAAATTTTGTTTCATCTTATATGTGTGCAACCATCATTGAAAAGCTTATTCATAACAATGGTTGATTTAGTATTAACAAAAAATTTGCATCAAGCTAATGGTGGTCTTTTGAAAAAGATCGAAACATATATGTATGCTCTTTTTAATTTTGTTATCTCAAATGAATCCGACTTTTTATGATATCACCCATATAAATACTACTTGTATTCAAGCACATGCACACATTGTAATTGAACAAATATGGAGTTTGATCGTTGGACTCGTGATTCATGCGAATGTGAAATATGCCACTATTTAACCGTATCAACCAATTCATTTTTACTATTCAATGTTTGTTTAACCTTTAGATCAGACTCTCCTGACATATGTTTACAACTAAGTTCCCAATCATTAAAAACAACGAAACTAAACTGAGAAACATCTCTAAATTCATAAACAAGAGGTATTAATTTCATCAACATCATTATAAAAGCGTCATCATCAACATTTACCATCATATTTGGATCTAACGTATCATCAATCTTCATTGTCACAAGGTTAGAATAGATAATTCTATGTTGATCGGAAATGGATTGTCAAACATAATATCATCTATCCTTTACAAAGAAATCATCCCGACAATAAACTATTTTTACCTCTAGTAACTGAATTTGAAGGACCATCAGAAGTTAGGACACGCACATATTTTGATTAACTACTCACATACAATATCATCATGTTCAAACCACTGTGAATGAAAAAAATCAATCATTATTTTAAAACCATGATCACACACAATCGCCATCGGTAATATTGATGTTCATCAATCTAACACTTTCAAGTTACTTTTAACATCAATACAATTATAATTTCACCTAAGTCCATGACCAATGGTCTCTTTCATTTCTGTATATGACATGCTTAAATTACCATTTAACAACAAATTATTTCTGTCATTATATGTGATACTCACTTTCATATATCATAAACAATAATGTCACTATAATGACATAACATAAATATGTTACTAAGATATTCATAAAAAAATCGGATTCGGTCAATTGGAAGTAGTTTTAACTAAATTGCATTATTCCAATCCTAATTATGGCAAATTCATAGCAAATTTAATCAAATTCCCAAAATTTAATGTTAAAGCAAAATTCAACAAAAATTAAACATAATTCATGATACAAAATCTAATTAATAGTTTCATACTTAATTGCATTAAATCAAACCCAAAATCATAGCAAATTAATATAATTCAAAGAAAGTATCAAATTTATCAATTTTTCAACAATTCAATGGAAGCGTGTAATTCATCATAATTCTACTGCATTCATGCTTTCTTCCATGAAATCATCAAGTGTAGTTAATTATATTATTAGCTGATTATCAACAATACACAAACAAATCCCTAATTACATTAAACGCAATGCATAATTAATTTATTAATTCAATAAACCATAAATTCATCATAAACAATTGTTTCATTTTAACCAAAATAAAAATAAATTTATAGCAATGTAATATATATACCTTGCTTTGTAGGACTAGAAAAATGGTCGTAACGATGGCAACAACGAAAGAAAAGGTGGATTTTGAACACAAAAACTTCAAAAGATATTTAGAAACTCGAATGAGTTTGATTTTTGTTATTTTAATAACAAAATAAAAGTATTTGGTGGGTTTTTAGAGAGATAATGAGGGTGTCAGGTGGTTTAGAAAGAGAGAAAACATTTGATTTGTTTGTGGTGTTCTTTTAATTTAGTAAAATTTTAATTTTAATTAATATCATATTTTAGAAATCTGACATTATCATGTATTTAGTACAATAAAGTTAAAATATGTTATTTCATTGAATTTTTTTTAAAAAATAGTATTATTTTGTAAAATTTTTATATTTAAGGTGCTATTTAAAAAAAAATACATAGTTGTCTAACGTACATTTCACGAAACAAAAGCGCCTCTCTGTCATCTTTTCAGGTGCAGTGTGACTACATCTCCGTCACAAAAAAGAGATGGGATACGTTCCTTAAGTGTCCCATCACAAAGAGAAAAATATACTACCAAAAACCATTAGGTTGTTGATTTTTTTTCCTTCCAACTCTAGGTATAGCTTAAGTAATTAGTCATGTTTGACCAGCATAAGTTCGGTCATATGATTTTAATCACCCTAGTCACATCACTGAGGTTCCTAGTTGAGATCGAATCGCCTTGGTAAACTTATTTTATAGGAAAAGAAACTAGGAGTTAAAAAAAAAAAAAAACTTATTTGTGTGGGTGTTCCAAGTTCAAAACCAAGCAATTTACACAAATTTCGAGCTCTGATTATGAACTGGATAAGAATCCGAATTGGGCTTCCATGCAGGTCTGAATTCGATCAGCACGAAGCAAATAAGGCTGGACTCATGAGCCCATAATCTAGAGATGGTCTTGTTAGGTCAAGTATTTTTAGCACATTAATATGGCAAGCCGTTTAATCTGAATTAACAATGACTTTGAGAAGAAGTACACAGATGCTCTGCATGTGAAAGGCTAAAGGGAGGGTGATGGGATCTCTTTCTGGTCACTTTCCTAGGCAGTTGATATTAAGCCATAATACTATAAAAGCAATATCCTTCGTTGTTTTATTCCTTTAACCAGCACAGAGGAACTATAAGGGTAAAAATCATGCCCGCGTAGCGTCAAACATTCAATACTCACCAAGGATTAAAATAAAGGTGCGAAATCGATGTTTCAATGGGAATCACCCACCCTTCATAATAGATTTCGTGTTTGGAACTCTTTCAGACGTACGTTCTGAAATCATTTTCATTCTTGGTAATTTGCAGAGCATTTAGGATGGGTGGTATGTCCTGAGATAAGATGGGGCCTTCTTTACTAATTTGCTTAAAGACTTGAATGCTTCGTGCTAGCCCTAGCTTGCTTAGGTTCCGGTCTATTTTTCACCAAAGAAGAAGCTACGGATGCTTCTGGATCAATCTAGCTTGCTAGCTGTCCCTTGATTGTATTGGAAAAGAAACCTCCCTTGAGGAAACAAGAGAGGGAGCGTGTGAAAAGAGAATCTAAGGTGATTGAGACGTGACAAATGGGCTTAGATTTTGACATTTCATCTCTGGAAGAGATAGGGGGGAGACAATAGTGACAAACAGAAAATGGTTAGAAGGCGAGAGGTAAAAAGGCTTAAGTTAAGGTTTGTATGGCAAGGTAGCCTTAAATGATAGTCGGTGTTAAGGTCTCTCTCATTCTTTTCCCTTTGCTGCTGCTGCTGCTATTGCTGAGTGCAGCTGCTGTTTTCTTTTTTTTCTTTCCTTTTTCTCTCTTAAATTTAATTTAAGGTCTCTTTCTCTTTCTTAAGTGTAGACTATAGAGTAAATAAAAACAACATTTTATCAACAGCGAAAGAGAACAGCTTATGCAGAGAGTCACAGCTGTTATTGTCCTTCTCTCAGTTGGTAGCCAACTACTAGCCATTGCAGTGATCTCATGATCCACTTTGTTTCTGCTAGCCACCCTTATTGGCTACTGGCCTCTTGTTGTGATCTTTATAGGATTTTGTTTAGATTTTGTGGTCTCACGTGAATCTCATAACCTCTTACTACATTAAATTCTCTCCACTGGACCTCAGTAAAGGATTGGATTAATGAGGTTAAAATATTAAAAACTCTAGCCAGCCACCTCCCTTCAAACCCTGATTACGATTAAAGGGTGTTTGAAAATCTAATAATATTTTTTATTTTTAAATTATTTTTATATTTGTATATCAAAAATAATTTAAAAAATTATTTTGATATTAAAAATTAAAAAAAATCAGTTTTTTTAAAAACACTTTTAAAATAAATAAAAAAAAACTCAAACAGCAAGTGAAAAAGCAAGGTATATTTAAATATTAATTGTGGCTTTTTTAACAAATACCAAACAAGTATTACATAATTATTTCATTTCCATAAACTGAAAAAATTCAGTTTGTCGAGATTGCTATAGGTTACCAGAGAAGAGAAGAGTCACTTCTGCTGGATTCTCCTTTTAAATAACCTGCAGATGACTGGTATAAAGTTAACTACTCCCCACCATCGCTTACTGATGTTC
Organism: Populus deltoides; assembly: GCA_015852605.2. NCBI lineage: Eukaryota > Viridiplantae > Streptophyta > Magnoliopsida > Malpighiales > Salicaceae > Populus > Populus deltoides. The sequence continues at coordinate 15,564,797 of CM027574.2, read as the reverse complement.
TTGGGAACTTTCTCAAATTAATCAGTATGGGATATTCTTGAACATGTGTAAGATTGATTAGGTCGCAATTGGACAAACTAAATTCAACCAAATTGAAAGACAATTGCCTGTTGTGTATGTGGGTTGTGTTGTATGTATCTGCACATAAAAATACCGGAGAAACATTCACTATTTGTCTCTTTGTTTTTCCATACTATATGGCGTCAGCTCAACACGGATTATAAGTCTTGTATGTCCTGGAGCTCATTAGTAATGAACTGGCACAGGTTTTCTTGCAATTCTTTTTGTCTTTTCTTTTTTTAACGAGTTTTTGTCCTTTACCTCCTCCTCCTCCTCCTGTTACCCTCTCTCTCTCTCTCTCTCTCTCTCTCTCTCTATAACTTGGAAGATCCACATTTCTAGCTAAGAATTTATGCTCTACAGGTGGATAAATTTTATTTTCTCCAATTCTCTATTCCCAATCTACCTTTTTCCTATCTTCCAATCAGGAAAATGGTTTCTTGGAATTGGGTGGGCAAACACACACCCAATTCTATTCTCTTTAATAATATATATATATATATATATATATATATAACTTCATTGGAAATATGTTATTATATCTCTAGAGCTGATATTTAGAAGGAGTCAAATTGATAATATAATTTTTAATAATGTAAATATAATTTTTATTTTTATACACTTTAATAGTTAAAAAAAAACATATTGAAGAGTGAGTATATTTAATATATTTGATACATAACTATTTAATAATCGATATGACTGATTGATTTGTAGATCTTACCCAAATAATTCTTAATTAATCTAATATTAAGTTAAAATTAAAAACTAACTTCGAGTGAACTAGAATTAAGCTTGCTAATCTTCTCTCTGGTCATAAAATCCTGTAATAATCTCATAAAAAACAAACAAAAACATAAATTAAAAAAAATCAAAAGAAAAAAATTGTAAAAAATTATACAATAAATAATGTTTAGCATTTTTACAAGACATAAATAATATTTTTGTAAAACAAATGATAAAATATCATTTATTTATGACATATAAAATAAATATTGAAAAGTTAAAATAATATTTTTTTAATTTTTCTTTTCCTTTAGCATCTTGTTTGGATTGAGGCTATATCTATGATTTTTTAGTCTTCAAGAGATAGCTATGTGATTTCTAAAATGTTTTTGTTAAAATAAAGAGCATTCCTATATAATTTTGTGAGGATAGTCATAAAATAAAAGGAAAATTTTGACTATTTTTTTCCTTTAAACTTTCTTTTTCTCTTTGAATCAATCTATACCAAATACAAAATAGGTTTTTAAGCAGAGGTACTACATGATTTTAGCTTTTGTGTTTCTTATATCTATTGATTGTATTATTCACATATTTTTTCTAGATTATTTATGTTATGTATTTTTATTTTTTCTTGAAAGTGTTGGTGAGCTTAGAAAATTAATGAATTAGGTTGTCATTTAAAAACTTTTTCTTGACTTAAGATAATAAATAATTCCAACTTAATGATCAATCCAAATAAATAACTCAAATAACAAATTGTGATGCATGATGTTTTAGTTTTGAAGTTATTTTGAAGAGTTTTGATTAATTAAATAAAGTGTGATTTTTGCTATTTGTCATCCACAAAGTTATCAAATTGAGATAGTCGTAATGGATTTTACCTTCATTGTTAGACTTCTCCATTCAAAAGAATTTAAAAATTAAAAGTTTATGTACTTTATTGAATTTGCTTATAATAAAAATATATAGTATTATACTTCTAATTATTCTCCTTTTAAAATTGTATGTGGCTTTAATCCTTTGACTCATCATATGGATTTGTTTTTTTATCTACTCGATGAAATTATTCTTAAGATCCTTTTGAAATTGTATGTGGACTTTAGTCCTTTGATTCATCATTTGGATTTGTTTTTCTTTATCTATTGATGAAAGGATTATTCTTGAAGGCAATAAAAAAAAAAGCGGGTTGAGTGAAGGCTCTTCATGTGAATATAAGGTGGCAAATATATATATATATAAAAATGGTAATATGCATTCAAAGCTAATAAATGATGAAATAAAGTTATTTTTTTTAATCATGTGATTGGATTTGGGGATTACATTTATGAAAATAGATATTTCCCTCGATAAGAACAAGATCTCTAACGATCGCCGAGAGAAGTCAGTCATTTCAAATCCTTGAAAACATTAATACCATGAGAATATATATAAAATAGATCTACTTGGTGGCAGTATACTGTTAGTACTACTTTTAATGTTTCTTTTATATTTCATTGTTTGATGTAGGTGATGATTCATGGATAAATCCCTTTTGAGAAGAGATGAGATAATATAATTAAGAATGGCACTAAAGATCCATTCAAGCTCCAATTGGATCAATTCAAGCTCCAATTGGATCAATTACAAGATCACAGAAAAGAAGCTCAAAGATGCATTCAATGAGTTTATTCCAAAATATTTGACCCAATGTGGATTTCAAGGAGGCAACATCAATAGAGTGAAGATCAAGCCTTAGTCAATTTAATTCATGTATAAAAGAGGCCTAATTCATCCTATTGCATGGACTCATTAATCTTAAAAGTTAGGGTTTATTTTTTCTAATGCACAATTTTACTCCTAACAAGCATATTGTGTGTTTGGTATTATGGTAGTTGTTATGGTTATAGTTTGAAAAAAAATTATTTTATAAAAAAGTAATTTTAGTTGAGGTTGGTTTGATAAAATATATGTTTAGTTAAACTGGTTAAAATTGAGGTTAATAAAAGTGGTTTCATATATTTTTGTTAAAAATATTTCCAATTAAAATCTCGGTGATAAATGACTAAAAGGATATGGGGATTAAATATAAAAGGTTTTCAATTAAAATATTGTAAATTTAACTATTATTACATCATGAAATAAACTGTACTTTATAAAAATTATTTTTTATTATTTCATTAAATTATATGCAATTTTATCATGTATAAAAAATCGAACAAAACACATCAAATTAATCTAAAATTCTTCATTTTGTTTTCAAACTCCAACACCACCGATTTAATCACATTTCATGAATTATTAATGTCATGATTGCATTGTTATTTTTATTCTTAGTTATTGTCGACACCTCTTGCAAGTGATATCATCTCTACCATGATACATGAGGACCAAGCACTATGGATGTTCTAGGCTTTCCAAATATGGTTGATACATGAGAGACTCAAGCAAGTACTCAACAACACAATAAGAAATCCATTTTTTCTAAAGAGAACCAAATGACCTATTAACACAAAACTTTACTCCTCCCATACCTATTCATCTTAGTAAGAAGCTTATAACTTCACGCCACATCTAGTGAAAGCACAACAAAGAATGGCATCAGCCTGACTTTTGCTAAAAGCATAGGAAATGAGAAAGGCAAGTTAGGCGTCCTCATTAAACGATATTAATTCAGATTAACATCCGAAATCTGTGGGGGAAAGGGGAAATGACTTGTACGAGGTACGGAGGAGAAGATGCATCAAAAATTGGATAATGGAGTTCTAAGTGTTCAATGCAGTTTTATGAAGCGAAGCCAATTTGTCCAAGAATTTAACGATGAAGTAAAGCAACATGGTTATATTATTGATTTTGATAACGGGAGTGGCTTGTGCTTTTGATATAAGACATGTTTTGATAAGGTAGAGGGTGGTTGAGTTTTGCTTAAAGGTATTGTACCTTTGACTACTAAAAAGCCACCAACCTCAAGCCAAACACTTACCTCGCGACCGCCTTTTTTTTCACACAGAAAGAAGGTTTGAGGTCGCTTCTCCATGCGAGGTGGGCCTCGAGACTTTCGGTGTAAGTCGCGGCAAAATCACGGTTCAATTTTTGAACCAAACGACGATAAGAGGGGTGTGAGAGAAACCACAGAATTCCCAAGCATCTCAAACACCCTCATAATATTAGATCTAACCAATCGATTGGCTAAAAACTTATCGGACATTTCCAAAAGTTTTGTTCTATATTGAGTTAAAATTTCAGCCAATGGACATCGGGAGAAGCGATGCGTCTAAAAGATAGTATGCGAGAAATTGTTTAGTTTCCTAATTGATTTATGATTCTTTTTTTCTATTTTATTTAGAACTCTTTTATTATTTTCCCGAATGATCTTTTGAACATTTTACCTATTATAAATGAGTTATTTAGCTTATGTTTAAGTTTTTACATACTTTGATTTCAACAATTATTATTGTGTGAGAGAGAGTTTTGCTCATATATATTTTTTGTTTTCTGTTGAGCACTCTGATTTTTCAAATAATTAACCAAGTTTTACATGGTTTTTTCTATACTTCTTGTTACGCATCGTTTTTATAGGCGTTAGATTTGAGAGTTTGATTAACTATAGTCTTGTTATAAGTTATGGGTGTATCACGCTCGATCCACAGAATCTAAATATAGTTTTTGTCATCAAACTTTTTGACTTTTCAATTACATCACTCCCAACTTACATTACAATGGTTTTCTATTTACATTTCTTTTTCAATTTGTATTTATCTCTCATTTATAAATTTTTAATGATATTCCAATTAATTAAGTTTGATTTTTCTAATAAAAATTAGTGCGCTTAGAAGTCAAATTAGAAAAGCAGAACCACATTGACAAAGAAGAATAACAAAACAAGCCTAGTTTAGATTTTTGCAAAAAAAAAAAAACTTCAATTTGATCCCAGAGTTCCTATTTTCTATCATTTAGTCTGCTTTTTGGG
>CM027574.2:15467565-15559565 GCA_015852605.2 Populus deltoides | reverse complement strand
TATGAGTGGCTAGAAGAACATTTCTTGGTATGTTGAAGAATGTTTGCAAAGTGATCAAGATATGTATTGTGTGTAAGAAGGCTAAAGGCAAAGAGAATGCATAAGAATTGTATATGTCATTGCCTATTCTAGAGCAGCCATGGATGGACAATAACATGGATTTTTATACTTGGATTGCCTAGAACACAACATGAAAATGATTCAATTATGGTTAATCAATTCTCTAAAATATCACATTTTATATCTTGCTACAAGACTAATGATACTATAAACATTGTTGATTTGTTTTTTATAAAAGTTGTATGTTTGCACATAGTCCTAAAAAATATTGTATATAATTGCGATGTAAAATTCCTTATCTATTTTTGAAAGATTATTTAGAGGAAGCTTGGAATGAAACTATTATTTAGTATGACATGCCATTCGCAAATTGATGGACAAACCAAGATAGTGAATCAAACTTTTTTTTCTTTATTACGAGTTGTTATAAGTAGAAATTTAAAGAGTTATTTATTTGTCTATTGTGGAGTTTGTTTATAATTATAGAATATATGAAATTATAAAATTTAATTTAGTAGTAAATAGTAAGTATTTTATTTTTAATTCTTATTGTACAATTCCCATTCATAACTTATTAAAAAGATATTGTTTCACAAAGAATGCTAAATTATTATTATTTATTATTGTGAAAAAAAATGTTTTGAAAATGAAAACTTCAAATCACACTCGAAAGATATAAGGTGGGCTTCTCAGTATAGGCTTAAGTTCAATATAAGTGCTCATCCTGAAGGCCAGGGCCATGGCCCACTTTTAGCAGTTAAACCCTTTTTCCTATCTTGAGTTGGTCTTTGCCCTATAACTTGCTCACCCGCACCGTCCCGTCTCGCGTTGCCTTTCACTCTCCGGTCTCTCTCTCTTCCCTCCCCTTCTCGAACGCGCGAAGAAAGAAAACTCTTCCCCGAACAATAACATGACTCTCTAGCTTGCCATTCATTAAAGAAAACTATCTCTCTACGAAGAAGACTAAATTCTTTTCTTCTTTCGCTCAGTTACTCACTGACTTAGGGTTAGGGTCTCATAAATTGCCTGCCAATTCACTTCTCTGTAATGCTTCAAAGTCCACTCGATATTCGCCAATGTACACTCACTCACAGCCTATGAACGTTCACAATCAGATCGCCTCTCCTGGCGTCGACGACGACCGGGCCCCCGCCGATTCCATCGACCATCATCATCACATTCACTACGAGGACGGCACCCCAACCGTCGTCGACGACGTCTCTCCCGAATCCGTCTACGTCAACGCCGGTGTCGCTGCGTCGGAACTCGGGATTCAGCCTAGTGATTGCTCCAGTCAGCTCACCTTGACGTTTCGCGGACAAGTTTATGTTTTTGATTCCGTTACTCCCGATAAGGTACGGTTTTTGTTCCTTATTTGTGAAAACAAATTATTTACGTTTTTTATCATATGAATCCGACACAGGCTAAATTCTGAGGTACAGGGTAATGAGAACAACGTCATCTCTCTGTATCCAAAACTGTGAATCTGAAAAGAAAAAGGACAATTAGGGTTTGGCCTATTGGCTTTTGGGAGATTTTTTAACATCATTGTATATTTTGTAATCTTTACAGGTTCAAGCTGTGTTATTATTACTGGGAGGATGTGAATTAACTCCTGGTCTGGAAATGACGCCTCAAAACCAAAGGGTATTTTCTCAATCATGAGAGTATTGGATGTTGATAGATTATGAATTGATCTGATTTATCTGCATTTTGTTTTAATCTAGGGTGTGGTGGACTACCCGTCACGGTGTACTCAACCTCAACGAGCAGCTTCATTAAGTAGGTTCCGGCAGAAGAGAAAAGAGCGATGCTTTGATAAGAAAGTTAGATATGGTGTCCGTCAGGAGGTTGCACTCAGGTGTGGCTATTTTCTTATATTCTGCCTTTATGATTGCTTAGTGCACTAGCTGCTGCTAAGGATACTGGTTATAGCAAAGTCTCAAATTCTCTTCTTGTTTAGAATCAAATCCAAAAAAAAAAAAAAAAGTGCACTTTTTTGACTATTGGCATTTTTTTAATCTCTTATTTCTCTCAACATTTCTCAGATGAGTGACAGATTGAGATTTATTCTTTTAACTAGTAGAATGTAATATTGTTGTGTTAGTTATGATTTTCACTTTGGAATATCATCATATTCCTTCCATTGCATTATAATTTACTTCTACTGGTTTTTAATGTTTAAATAACTTTGAAAAGAGAAAGGTTCCGGTAATTTCATTAGTAACTATAAAGACTAAATAATATTCAGTTATGATCCAAATGCTGGACATAAGCATCTATTGTTATTGGCTGATAACAACAAATTGTGTTTGAGTTATTGAATCAACCGAGGCTGAGTCCATCAGACATCATATGATGTTATTGTTGCATTCATATATATAGTAAATAGAAGAATGAAAATGATTTGTTTCTGTAATTTCAAATTTCAAAATAAATAAAAAAAAGAGCACCTAACTGTGCATCAATGTTTTTTATCCTTTTTTTGTTTTAAGGTATCTATATGTGTTTGCATTTGCACACTCAAATCATAGTTTAGTTATTCATCATAAGCTTTCCTAAATATTTGTGTTCCTCTTTTATGTTTATGCTGAAATTGTAGAAAGTATGATTCAGTGCTCAATTACCACCACTCCTAAGCAATTTATTAAAATTATTAAAAAAAAACCAAGAGCGCTCAGGAAAACATTGTGCCATCTAAGAGGAAACACTTGGATTCACACTGTTTTCTTTTTTTTTTTGGTTAATTTTGTTCAATGTGATCCTTCCAAATTTAGTTATTTTCAAGGTTAGAATTGGTGATTTGTCTCGGCTAACTTCTAACTTCGTGAGGGCTTATCACACATTAAATTGATGCTCGATTTAGCAAAATTAAATTCAATATTCTTGATTAAACATAAATAAGGCTTTAAGGACCAAAATTGACATAGGAAAGAATTTGCTAGGTTTTTTTTTATTTACGTCACGGAGGCATGCTTTTAGCATTTTTAGTCCCTTAGTTTTTTTTCAATTTTTTTCGTTTTTAATTCTATTTTCTGAAGCTTTACATTATGTTCTAGGTCTTCATTTTCTTTGCGTTGTATCCCTAAGCTTGAGAGAGGTGAGTGAGCATCATTGAAAAATGATGAAAAAGAGAAAGTGGTTGGTTTGTTCGATTTAGTGGGAAAAATGACCAAACTTGGTGTCAAAGTGTTTTCTCTCGATGAGAGGAGTGTCATTGAGATGTTTTTGGCCTTTCACATTGCTTGGAAAAGTAGATCAAAGTTGAGGGAGGTTTTTTTTTTTTCAGCCTGATTTTGTGTTTTTGAACCATTTTTGGGGTTTTTTGAGTTGGAGAATTAGTTTTGTGGGGGTTATGAGAGAGTTTTTTTTGTGTTTGTAGGTGGAAATGGGTTGAAAATCGAAGTTTTTGGGTAAAAAAATAGTTTGCTTGATTTTCAGGCCATCTCCTATTTTGAAAAATAAAATAAAATTAAAGGCTGAGGCGTGTGAGCTTGGGCTTGTGGGCCAACATGCCTAAGCTTATTTTTAAAGGCCTAGGTGCACCAGGCCACCCAGGTTCGCGCTCATGGCTTATTTGTTTTTAAAATGTTTTCTAATGATATTTATTTTCTTAAAAATTAAGTTATTTAAAATATAATATCAATAATTTCTTTTAAATTTATAGGTTGATTAAGAATGTGTTTAGATATTATTATATGAAATTCCATTTTATTTTTGCTTTGTTCTTGAACAATTGTTCTTTTTGTATAGCCTATCATAATCATTTTTTTCGGATGCTTTGTTGCGATCATTAATTTTTGTTATCCTATAATTAAAAATTAACGGTTTTAGAAAAACAAACTTAATAAACCCAATAAGGTCCATAACTTGGGTCGCGAAGTTTGACGGATTGACTTGGACCAATCGATATGTCACTGCCTTAATTTTGAAAAAAAAGGATGTCTTAATTTTTTTTAAGTCAAGCTATATGTTTTCATTGGTCTTTTGGGTTGCTTTTAGATTCATTAAGTTAATCGGGTCACATTAAGTCAACTCCTACATGTTTTAATTTTAGACTCGGGGTAGCTAAGGATTTGGGTCAGAGGGTTTCAAGGATGGCCAACAAAGCCATATTGAATGCCGCTTTCAAAAAGTTCATTGAGACAACGCACAATTATTGTATTGTTATTATGTCTTTAATACACTCGCATTATAATGGTGTTATTTTTTTTAGAATTGGAACTTTCTTTTGAAATAATGAATAAATGTTGTCTAAGAAACAAATGTTTTGGTGAGTATTAAAATAAAAATAAAAAATAGAGCACGTTGATGAGCTAAATTAGTTAGAGAGCTATTTTTTTCACTAGCTTTTAGTTTTTATTAAAGGAAAATTACCTTTAACATCCTATATTTTAATGTGAATTACACTTTGCTTTTTTAGTTTGAAAAGTTAGAGAGCTATTTTTTTCACTAGCTTTTAGTTTTTATTAAAGGAAAATTACCTTTAATATCCTATAGTTTAATGTGAATCACACTTTGCTTTTTTAGTTTGAAAAGTTACGCCTAGTTTTAAACACTACATACCTTACATCCTCTCACAAGCATGTCAAAAATAGTCAACAAAAATTGTTAGATTATTTACAGGATTGCTATTATTTTTTTTTAAAACAACTAAAGATACCTGGAGCGAAAAAATAACGAAAATAGCACTCAAACTCAAATTGGTTGTTGCTAAATTTTTTTTAAAACCAGCCATTACTTATTTAACAATAATTACAACAATGCCATAATTTACATATATAACAACATTTCTCCCCTTTTTTCATGTCAGTACTAGCCAATTTCACTAGCAAATTAGCCCCTTCCCACACCTTTTACAACATCGACAAACATCACACTCATCAATTTCAGTTGCTGTCACCAAGAAATTTTAGCCATTCCCCACACATTTTCTAGCAACAACAAACTTCACATTTCCCTCACCATTTTCAACTACTGGAAATATCAAATTGCTGACCAGCCAAAATCTTTCATTTCATTCCTGTAATTTCTCTTAACATTTCCAACCACAACAACATCAAAATCCATACTTTCCACCACCATATACATCATTTAGAGTCAACAACCAACTCATCAACATCTAAATTGTCCAACAATAAAACAAATCCATACTTTCCACCACCATTTACATCATTTAGAGTCAACAACCAACTCATCAACATCTAACTTGTCCAACAATAAAACAAGCCAAACTGTGTAACACTCAAGCAAGCCAAACTATATTATTAATGTTGAAGAAATGAAATATTGTCAATGTATTGCTTATATACCATATGAAACACTATAAAAACATGCAAAAACATTTATAATTGACATATGAATATCTGAAGCATGCAAATAACAAGCATGCACATAATAAACACCCACAAACATTTAAAATTGACATGGTACCTAAAATGATCCACAAATATTCCATCCATCATAAAACACTTAACAATATAAACTATCAACAAATCTTAAATTTCAAAAGGCAACAATCTTCATCTATATTCCTCAAGGGATGCAACTAGTTTGGGTTGAGTGTTGAGAGGATACATCGGTTTATAGTTTAAAAAAGACATTGATAAGTTAATGTAAAGTTTTGAATAGTAATGATAATTCATAATGCATACTTGGATAAAGACATTGATAAGTTAATGTAAAGTTTTGAATAATAATGATAATTCATAATGCATATTTAGATGAATCTCCTGTGTTTGTATTGTGGGTTGAGAGGAAGATGTGTCAGCACCATTACTTTCACCCATGCCAGCTCTTCCACCTCATGAATCTCCTGTCCATCTTGTAGCATTATCGTTTCCTCTTCTAGAACCACTGGTTCTTCATGTAACAACATTGGTGTACTTTTCCAATAGCTTTCGATCCTCTTCTACTAGCATTGGATCCGCTAGATCCCCTCTAAGAACTGGTGGACCCTCTTCACCGCCACTATCGGATCCTCTCCCACCTCTAGATACTCTAAAACTAGTAATCTGTTCAACAACATCTCTTTGATATGTCCTTGAATTATGGCCATGCTGGTTACAAATGTTGCGCCTAAGTGTAGAAGCCCTTTTTCCTTACAGTATCATATTGATCTTCTCCTTCTTCCTTGTGTCTGTTTTTCCTTTGTTTATCCACACTCCTTTTGAGGTCTGGTGGTAGAACAATGACATCTCTTTTGGTAGGAACTATGTCTGCTTCTAGTAAAGGGTCTCCAATCTCAGAGTATGTTTTCCTTAATTTTTCAATTGTTTAGCACAAATGACATAAATCATCTCTGTTTAGCACAAATGACATAAATCTTCTGTCAATTATCTTGTGATGCGCATAAGGCACCATATGTCTACAAGAATTGCCATTCACCATAAGAGCAATGTTGTTTATCCAATTCAACACAAACTCTGGTTTGGTCGTATTCATAAGAAGAGGCTGGAATAATTCCCATGTTTCTAGCTTTCTCAATAGATCTATCAACCAATTTTCTAACACAGGGAGTTGTCTTTCTTTCCCAAGATATAGCTTGTGCATATCTATCATGAAATCTTGCCATTAGTTTCGACCTAATTTTCCCAAGTAACAAAACAATTGACATACTCCTGTACTTCTTAATCTAACTATTGAAAGACTGCCAAATTGTTTATTACACTTTACACCTTTATTTCATGGTCAAATAAATGCTTAGCCCATGTCTCATCAGGGATGTCATTCAACTAATTGAAAGCTTCCTTGCCACATCCTTAAATGTCCTTTACGTAGCTTTTGAAATTGAGGCTTGTATAGGCTTTGAAGCACCCCAAAACCCTACTTTCACTCCCAACCCTTTTGAAGCTTGTATAGGCTTGTATATGGACCCTTGAGATGGCATCCATCAATCTCAATGAATGACTTGCATCCATTAACAAATCCTTCATTCATTGCTTTCAAACATATATAAACTCGTTGGAACTTCCATGGTGAATGCACATTGGAATTGTAATTAGGGTCAAACCCTAAAAACATGTCGAACTTGGATTGTGTTGCTTCAATAATTGGATATGTCTTGGGAGTCTCTTAAAAGACTCCTTATAACTTCTTTTAACAAACCTTTTGCCTTTGTCATGGCCCTCCACAATTGCATAAGGTGTGGTTTAATCTCATATCTATCATCCAAAATTGTATCCAAGTCTTCATTTGAGATGTTAGGATCAACATTGATAACTAGTAGTAGCTTCCTAGATGTTCAAGTTGAATTTGCAGCTTTTATATTGGTAGGCCCGAATACAACTATGCTCATCTCTTAATGATTTTACCATGAATTTATAGCTACCAAGAAGGAGCTAAGCATATATATGCCAAGCACACCCATCAACCATACATTTGACTCTAACCTTCTCTTTCTAATTGATATTTCTTTTTACATGATATTCATGCTTAACTTCATATTCTCTTAACACATCCTTGAAGCGTTTTACATTAGTGAACAATTGATATTCTTCAAACTTAATTGATCCATCCTCACCAATCTTAAATCTCTTACATTTAAAACCTTGAGTAAGACCCGCCTTATTTTTTTACTTCTTACGCTTACATCCTCATTATCTTGATATCTTCTTCATCACTGCTATTACTCAATTCATTCTCGGAACTAGATGCACCATCCACATCAGCATCAGCATCAGCTTGTAAGTTGTCAATCCACTCATCTTCATCTACGTTAACAAATTCAAATCCTTCCTTGTTTGAAGGAATGTGATCATCATTGATATCCTCTTCGCCATCCATATCAGCTTCCTCATCAGCACTCACAATACCCTCCCGCATCATCATCATCACTCACATCAGCTCCCATATCACCTCCCATGTCAGCACCCCCATTATCACTAGCACCACCCACACCAGAACCACCCACGTCATCATCATAATCAACAAGTAATGTTATTTTATTGCTTTTATAATCATCATTTCCAACAAAATATTTAGTAGACATATTGTCATTGTGTTTGCTTGTATAACATTGGGGCATTCTCATTGTGATAGGAGCAACATCATGATCAACATCAATATGCAAATGAATTTCTTCTTTCCCTTCTTGTTCATGCATACTCAACACTTGTAATGTCGAGGCATCGTCAAAAATTGTATTTCCTTTATCATCCCTTGTCTAAAAGCCATGTTTGTCTATGTCATATACTTGCTTGCAAAAAAAATAATATGTCAATGTAAGAGATATATTTAGAATATATATCTTGCATAACTTACTTTGCTGCCATGATGAACAATAACAATTGGCAATTTGTAACATGCAAGGATAAAACATGAGTTTATTAAACAAAGAAAATTCAAATTAGAGATTTTTGCATGGCAACTCGTAAGCTACAATATGAATTTTCTTTAGGCTTTCCAAACATAGCAACTGGTTATGCTCAATAAAGCTTAGACAAAGATAAAAATCAATCGAACTCTTATAAGTAAATATCTTACATTTAGGGTTTTGGTGAACGGTAACACTATTTGTTGGTTTCTTGATTTTGTTTTTAGGGATTTGAAAGATCTGTAGTGATTGCTTTTCCACCACCAAAAACATGTTTGAGATTCTAATATTCTTTTAGTTTTGTAAAAGAATTGAATTTCTTAGGGTTTTTTCATCCATCAGGATTAATGTTTTCAACTCCTAAAATTTTGATTTTTTTAGTTGAATTGAGTAATTAATTCACAGACAACAAATGCACTAACGATAACGATAATCGAGTAAATAGCACTTATCTCGATTCGATTTAAAAAGGGAACATGCCTGTTCCTGGTCTCTTTAATGTAAGCAATGAGAGATTCCCACCACCTATGTTCTATTAGCCCCATTACATGAGACAAAACTTGTTAATAACAGATTTCAAGAAATCATGCTTGATCTCTTGTTGTTTAAGTGAAATAATGGTGCTTGATTTGAGAGAGAGAGAGAGAGAGAGAGAGAGAGAGAGAGAGAGAGTCACCCGATTTGAAATTCTGCATTGATCCAGGAGGTAAAGTGTAGTTTTTCAAACTATAGAGGTGAAGTGTATTTTGCACCAAACTATAGGATGTTAAATGTAATTTTCTTATTAAATATTTCAAACTATAGAGGTGAAGTGTATTTTGCACCAAACTATAGGATGTTAAATGTAATTTTCTTATTAAATAATTAGCATACAAAAAAATGTTATATTTTTTAAATTAAAGATAGTTATAAGAAAAAGGAAACTTTTATTAACAAATAATTTTGTTTTCATGGAATTTAAAGTATTAATCTTATAAAAAATATTAGTGCCATGTAATTAAGTTAAAAAAATTAAAGGGTTTCTATATCTTTATTTGTGCGATTGTGTTTGGTTAGTGTTAAAATCTATGTGGCATTTGTTGGTGTATGTGATCCCCAATCTATTTTATTAAAATGAATGCATTAGATTTTGAGTCAAGTATCAAGATTTTTCTTGTTGCTTGAAAATATGTTATCACCATGTCAAAAAAAAAAAAAAAAAAAAACTGGCTCGACCAATGGCATGGCACGGGCCAATTATCCAATGTTTTCTGTAAGTGATGAAATCACACTATTGATTTTGTAAAAGTATTAAAAAACTTAGCCAAGTGTCAGGAAAAACAAACTGAAAGGAAAATACTGCCTATGGCCGTACAATAGTCTTTTTAGTTCTACTATTTGTCTATTTTGAAAACTTGGTGCTAATAATTTGTAGCAGAGAGACATAGTTTGAGAGGAAAATACCATCTACATTCATTGCACTACATAAATGAGAAATCTAGAAGCGATGTATATTGTTGCTTTTATGGAGTTTGATTATTCAGGAAACCTGAACTGTCATCTGGAAATACAATCTGAGAGGAAAAGTTGGCCTTTGCAGGACCACTTCATCTTGATCTTCAAAAAATGTACTTTTGGTGATTTGAGTGGAAACCTGAACTGTTGCTTTTATGGAGTTTGATTTTTCAGGAAACCTGAACTGTCATCTGGAAATACAATCTAAGCCTTAAAGTTGCAATAGCCTTTGCAGGGCCACTGCATTCTGATCTTCTAAAAATCTATATTTGAAGGTTCTCTTTTGTGATGCTTGATAATAGTATGTACATATGCAGTAATCATATCAGTAATCAGCAAGTCCTGGAAAGTCCTAAGCCATTGATGTAGACTAGCACCTAAAAAGTTGTGTACACTTGATACACAGTTTAAGATGAAACAATTATTCATCCCTCATGTAAATGTTTGATTAAGGTGGGGTCTATAAGTCTTTTTCTGTGCATTGCCAGTGTGTCAGGAATATGACCAGTACACATTGAATGTAGCTTTTTGGCCATCGTCATCTGCTTGCCTTTTTAAATTCAACAGGACAATCAATTTTTTTGGATGATAGGTTATCTAGACAATGCTGAACAAAGTGCTTTCGTCAATTAATTGTTTTTTTCTTTCTTTCTTTTTTTTCCTTGGTAATTCTCTTACCTGATTAACAACTTGAAAAGAAAAAGGTTTCCTGCTTCTTATCTGATTAATTATGGTGGTAAAGAATTTGTAATTTTATGGACTGTCTGCTGCTGTTGATGCCTGCACATTAAGGATCTCTCTCTCATTTTCTTACTGTATATGTATGACTACATCAGGATGCAACGGAATAAGGGTCAATTTACTTCTGCCAAGAAGTCTGAGGGAGGATATGGCTGGGATGGTGTTCAGGATTCAGGACTAGATGATAGCCAACAAGAAACCTCGCAAGTTGCTATATCCTTAATTAGTGAAATATATCCTGAAAGGACTTTTATTGCTTACTTGGTTGAGTAATCGTATCTTTTGTGTCCTTGTCTAGGTGTACGCATTGTGGCACTAATTCAAAATCCACCCCAATGATGCGGCGTGGTCCCTCTGGTCCAAGGTCACTTTGCAATGCCTGTGGGCTTTTTTGGGCAAACAGGGTATCTATTCTATTGAACTTTATAAAATGTGGACATACGCATGCTTTCATAACTCGTCCCTTTTTATATTGTTATTGCTTTCATGTGAAGTGTGTGTATACATTCTCAGTGCAGAGATAGGGCCAGGCATTTGCTATTTTGAAAAAAATAATGATTGTTTAGTATCTATTGTTATGTTTGCCATTTATTATCAAGTCAGTACAATAGCTTTCAGTTCTGTACATACTATCTGAAAACTTGCATGTGATTGTTTGATGGATATTGTGTTTGCTTGTCCCTTCCCTCCCTTTCAAATATAGCTTGTCACTGTTGATTATGGTTGGAAGTTTAGGTATATGTTGATACATTGCCATTGATATAAGAGTCAAACTTTTATTTTTGTGCACATCCTCTTAATTGCATATGATGCAGACAGTTTGATAAATGATGGATTGATATCAAGATCATAATACTTACATTTTTGTAAATCGTGTCATATAGGAATAGACTTAGAAATGCTAATGGAATGAGTGGAGGAAACAAAATTTACAGAGAAAAAAAAGAAGATTTAATAACCCAGGAGGAAAAAAACTAGATGTTATAATTCACCAAATAATATTGGACTATGTAGTAGGTGGAATTAGGGATGAAAAGAAGCCCAGTGGCTGCAAGCTTGCTGTTCAAGACTCTGAGCATGGTAGTGTCGGGCCAATAAAATTTTATGAGCTCAAAAGCAATGAGATTGTCTGGTGACTACCTGGCAAGCTCATGAGTCAAGATACAGTGAAGCAAACAAGCCCTCTGATATGAGGCTTTAAAATAAGCTTTTGTTAAAGCCCATGCCATGCTTTAATGTATTTGTAAGGTGGAGGGTGGAAACACTTACAATTGGTAGTCATATCAACTCTTGAATTTGGATTATGTCTAGATCTTCTAGGGTCATCAGCTGGTTTCTGTCAATTCACGGAAGTGGTCATTTTTATGAATTGATGAGGGTTCTTGGTTTTGGTGGGATTTATGCTTAAAAAGAATTAGGTCTACTGAGATTGTTTTTGGCTTCTCAAGAACTTTGAATTCTAGCCATTGCAATGAAGCATAATACCAGATAATGGAGGTGGTGTAGCTATAGCTTATTGAAGAAGGATAAGGGCATCCTGTTGGGTGATTTGGAAAATGTTAATATATGAAGCTGGGTTAGTGAGACAAGAAGTGTGATCTATGATAGCATGTAAGAGTAAGAGGAGGTCTAGGGTTAGATTAATATCTAGAAATAAGATTCACTGTATTCGCAACGAGGTTTGCCAATTTGGAGTTTGGATACACATGTTGTTATGATGGTGAGGCTAGAGTGTGGGCTATGGAAGTGCATCACTAAGTGAGATCATCAGTGATACCATATAATGCTTTGAGGTTTGCCCTTCGGCATCCTTGTGTGGATATGCATTATTTTGGAATTAGACTCCTGATTCGATGGTTTTGGCACTTATGCTTTACTGTTTTAATCCATCTGATTTTAACCATTGCTTTTTGTGTGGAAGCCTGTTCTTGTTTGCTGCACTCTAACTTCTATCTGCATGCTACAATTCACTGGAAATTTGTCTCAGCTGTAATGCTGTCTCAAATAATGTTCACCTCACCAAAGTGCAATCCTTAACTTCGTTTCATGCCCATCCAATTGACTGACGCATCCGTTAGTTGTTGACCTTAAATAAACAGAACATTATGCAACCCGCCTTACTCAAACAACAGACATTGAATTCTGCATTTGACTTATAAAACTCTGCAGGGAACTTTGAGAGACCTCACCAAGAAAATGGATCATTCTGCGACTCTGATTGAGCAGGTATACTCCTTATCTGCATAAAGTTGTATAAGTATCTTCATGCAATGTAAATGTGGTACTTGTCTCCTCCTTTTTCAATTCATTTAGGGTGAAGCTGAAGCCAATGATTCGGACTCTGGAACTGCCATTGATACAGACAACAATCTTGTTACTTACGCAAATGGTGGTGATACAGCCTTAATAACAGAGCATTGACTGTGTTTCTGAGTTGCATTTAAAGAATGGCTATAGCAGTCGGCATCAATTAAAGTTGAAGGTTTTCTAGTAATTAATTCCAGCTTGTCCAGTGGAATGTACAGATGTTATAGTGTCATCATCAATACATGAGGTTATCTCGTCCTTACCTTTGTAGTGCATGAGATTTACCACTATAGGATTCTACTCTGGATGTATCACATAGAAGTTTCGATGATGTAGCTTGCTGGTTATATATAGTACCAAATGCTTTAATTAATACTACCAAATGCTTTAATCAATATGCTTTAGTTAATACTACCAAATGCTTTAATCAATATGCAAATAACTTCACGCGATCACACGTGGGGCTTTTCCCTTCTCTTGAAATGAAGACACTCGGGGAAAGAATAAACGAAGGTTTTCTTCAATATCCGAGCCCATTCGTACGTCCTCGGAAGAAGTTTTGTCACCTTAGAAAACAATGTTAGCTTCACCGGAACGATAGCCTCTTTCCATGCCATTTCTAAGGTTATGGTTGGTATGAATTATTAATTTTTCTATTTGAGTGTCTTTACTTTATTTTTACTATTAAAATACATGATTTTTTAAGTTCAAGCTTTTAATTATTTATTTGAGAATATTTCAATTGATGTATACCCTTACCTTTAGTTTCTTTGTTAATCTAAAATCTATTTATTTTTATTTTTTAATTTATTCAATTCAAAAATTAAAATTAAAATTATTATTCCTTAAGAAATAGATTTTAGATTCATTCAATTTCTTAAAGTTAAAAAATTAGCAATAGAAGTATAAATCTAGAATATGGTTTATTGTGATACTCCATCACTATTTAATAGGTTTTTTTTTTTTATAAAAAATTTCCCATATAAAGTCAATAAATGGAAACATCAAATATTATTTAAAACAAAAAAAAAATACTAAATTAATAAACTATTGGAAGTTGAGACAAATTAAATAAAAAACTAAGAGCATAAACAAAAATAAAAATAAAAGTAAAAGTATTATAGAAATAAACTAGATAGGTAGCACTTTTCATTTTAGGATGATATTAAAGTCAACATGTTTTACAGCAAAAATAATTATGTGACTCAAGTTATAAATCTTAATACTAAAAGATAGATAAAATGAAATTGAGAAAAAAAAAAACACCCCAATCAAATCCGAGTAAGTATAATAAAATTGTAATTCAAATCATGAGACTGATATTTTTATAGAAAGTATATAGAAAAAATAAAAAAAACTCAATATTTAATAAACTCAAAGTCAAAGATTGAAATTGAGAGAAAATAAAAGTAAAAAAAGATTAAAAAAGAAGACCAATGTCAACTCGGGTTAATATCCCATACCTATGACTCAGCTTATAAGACGAGAATGATCGCATTGATAAAAGTAATGATACTCAATTCTCAACAATTCAATTATGAAGGTTGAAAACCAAAAAAGAAAATCAATTTTTTTAAAGGATACAAAAAAAAAAAATTAAAACAATGAGGAACAAATTTGATGTAAAAATAAAAAATAAAATAAAATAATGTAAAAGCCCTGAGTCAATTCGAGATAGCATGAGAAATGTGTGACCCAGACCATAAGGTTATGTTAACGTCATAGAAAGAAGAACAAAAAAAATAAAGGTGTTTAATCTTTAATAAAACTAATATTGAATGATAAAGTTGAAAAATAAAATCAGTGAAAAAAAGACAAAGAAAAGACTGATATCAATTCGGGTTAAAATTTTATACTCTCGAGGGAGTCATGAGATTGAGATCATAAAAAAAAATTAACGAAGCTCAATTCTAAACAAATCAAATATTAAAGGATGAAATTGAATTTTTTTTAAAAAAAGAAACTAAGGAAAAAAAATAATTAAAAGAATAAGGGTCAAACTTGACATAAAAATTAAGTTAAATTAAATGATAAGGGATAAAACTGAAAAAGAAATTTTTTTAAAAATAACAACCAAAAGAACAATGATCAAATTTGATATCAATACCAGATAGAACAAAATACCTAGGAAAGAAAATTAAAAAATAATTAATAAAAAAGGATTCAAAACAAATAAAGAACAATTAAAAGAATGAGGGTCATAATTGAAACAAGAAGAGAGAGAAAATAAGTGGGGAGAAAAAAAATTCCAATCGTTGCCTAAC
Source organism: Populus deltoides (assembly GCA_015852605.2). NCBI lineage: Eukaryota > Viridiplantae > Streptophyta > Magnoliopsida > Malpighiales > Salicaceae > Populus > Populus deltoides. The sequence continues at coordinate 15,544,385 of CM027574.2, read as the reverse complement.
AACCACGAGATGCCTTACATGCACCACCTTTGTGGATGCGTCGTCAATAGAGATGACATTTGCCTATTTTTGGCTGTAGGGAGGTGCTCCACATGCCATGCAAAGAACACAAGTGCCTCCTACATTCTAGCGTGTGTGCTACTCAGACCAACAACTTTTCTTTTCTTTTTTTTTTGTTTAATCTATATATATAAAAAACCTAAGTGTTCATGATCCCACATGATAATAACAAAATATCCATAGCAAAGGACCAAAAACCCCTTGACCTAAGCTATAGACTTTTGTTATTCTAATGGTAACTTAGTAATTATACTATGCTAAGAAAATAGAAAACTAAAAATGCCCTCACCCAAATTGTTAAGCAAATTTAACTTTTAAGGATATTTTAGGCATTATACTATGCAAATAAAAGGTTAAAAAATCATTCTACCCCTATTCAATCTAGTAATAACAAATGAATCCCGTGAAAAAAGATAATTTTTTTTTCCTAGAAGCAAGTTAAATAGTTTCAATTATGGAGAGCAACATGATATATTTACTATGCAAATCCATAGCAAATTATAAGTATTTGCACAATAAATTCTTGATCAATTTAACCTTTGTTCTAATTAAAAAGTTTATGGATGCTTGACAAACATGCCATCATATTGCATGTCAATCAAATGGCTATGCTAAAATAAAATAGATGGAATCTATAAAAAAAATTAATTAAAAGTTCACACACCCAAATAAAAAAAATAAAAGTAAAAAAATCTCAAATAAATTTTTTTTGAAAAACTTATAAATTGAAAATGTTTCTAAGTCGTCAATAAAGTTCTATTTCACCTTTTAAAAAAAAATTATCTCCACCAAAAGCTAGCCACTTTCCATGCACTAAGGTTATGTTTGATATGATTTAATCAAAAGTTGAATGTTTTGATTTTGAACTTATGGATCTTAACTTATCTTACATTCATTTAGAAGATACACAACTTAAATATATATTCATGATCATTAGTTCTTATTTTGTATCATCTTTTATGTTTCCTTTTTAAAAACTAGGTTCTTTTAAGGATTTGTTTTTAATAATTAACATAATAAACTCAAAATATTAACGAAATAAAATAGTTTGGAAAACTATTGGTGAAATAGTACAATTTGCATATGTCATCTATTAAATATTGCAATTTTAAATCGCTATAACTTACAATGTTGTGATTGTGAATTGTGACAGATCATGCAATTTAACCTAGCTTCCCCCCCCCCCCCAACAAATTCCCTTTTTTTAAAAACACGTCATTTACACCATCTTTCTCTCTATAAAAAAAAACCGGTTAAAACCATCTCATAGCCTTAAGACACACCAAAAAAATCATTGTGTTTAGTATTAGAATCGCCGCTTAAAGCATCGCCACCACTCCCTAAGGTATGAGTACCAAACTGCCACCACTCCCCAATTGAAAAAAGCAAGGCAAACAACCTACATTTATATTTTGTGTATTTCATATTTAATTTATGTTTAATTTGTGTTTGCTTGAAATTAGGGTTTAATTTGAAAATTAGGTTTGTTTGAAATTAGAGTTTGATTGAATTGTGTTAAATAAGCCATGGATTTATGTAATTACGGTTGATTTCATGCAATTAAGCATGAAAATAACATGAATTAAGTTTAATTGTGATCAATTATTCTTTGCATTGATTTTTTTTGGTAAGTTACCAAAATTAAGGATTTCAATTGAATTGTGTTAAATTAATTATGAATTTGTGCAATTACAATTGATTTCATGCAATTGAGCATGAAAATAACATGAATTAGGTTGAATTTTGATCATTTATGTTTTACTTTGATTTTTTAGGTAAGTTTCTAGGATTGAAGATTTTGATTGATTTGTGTTAAATTGACCGGAATCGGTTTTTTGTTTTCTACAGAATGTCTTATAACATCTTTATGCTATGTCATTACGGTGTTACTGTTGCTCTTTATATGAACAATAATATCATTTACAATGATGGAAGCAATGTATTGTTGAATGGAAATTTAGGCATGTCCTTTATGGATGTTAAACAAGCTATATGTGATTAGTACTTAAAAGTGCATTTTTATCAAGGTTTTATATCATCATTTTGCACTTGAAGTATCAATAACTCCTTAACTAAAGCATGTTTTATAATAACATATCTAATAATATAAGATACCTTTAATTTATGGTAAATGTTCATCTTAAATGCAGGCCTATCACATAAATGAAAGAATTGATTGATGAGTTGAAGTACTGAAATTGAAAGGACAAAGAGATGGCCAAACTTAGAAAAGAGATGCTGGTGCAGTCCAAACTGGAACACTGTTCGGTAATTGGGTCATATCTGGAGCTGTAGATCTTGGATTTAGGTCCATTTTATATGGATGGAAAGATAAGACATAGGCCTACAACTTTCATGTGAAGCCCAAGATTTAAAAAGGCCATTTTCAAGTCCAAATTGCAGCAACAACAAAGAACTCCAAATCTGTCCTGCAGCCCAGACACTGTTCAGTGTTCAGCCCATATCTCGAGTTCTAGAAGTCCAAATGATCTCAACGTTTTACCCTGGAAAGATGAGACAATTCTCTAGAACTTTCATGATTTAAGTTTGTTCAAATTATAACGTCATCAATGACGTTTTGGGCAGACAAGAAGATAAGGATTGTCACCAAGTCAAGATGTGGCCACTCACTCATCAATTAGTCAACAAATCAATAGTTCCGAATTTTGGCCTATAAGAGGAGGCATTTGCCATGTATTGAGGCATCTTGGTGTTCAGATCAAGATCATGCTCTTGCTCTTTCTTTATGTTTTGTAATGCTTAAGTTTTGCTTATATTAATTTCATGCTTATGCTTTTCATTTCCTTCCCTTGTTTATTTATGTTTCTTTCTTTCATTATGTGTTGCTAAGTTAATTATGTCAAGGTGAAAAGGGTACACTAATGGTGTAAGAATAAGTATAATATAAACTTAACATGGTCCTTAATGTTGGATACTAACATGCTTTATATTTGTTATCTTGTTCACTTTTAATACTTTGCTTGTGAAATGGTTAATCTAGATTTATGTTGTATAACACTTGGTACAACAAATACTTGGCACTTTCATAGCCCATACTGTATGGTATAACCGCATCCTGAGCTATGAAAGGAACTTGATTTGTTGTTAACATAAGTTATAATCATGAATGCCTGACAACATTTACAAGTATTAGCATTATTCGAATAAGATAACTAATGTAATCATGTTAACAATTTATAATCCGATTGGAACCTCCTTTGTGTGTGGTTTCCAGTTGATTAGTAAGAGTTTAAACTATACTTGTTTGACGTACCATTAGTGGATCCTCTAACCTTGACATTTGTTGTTATCATTTTTTAATCCTTACGTTAATCTTGCAACTCAAAGTTCTCATCAACTTCTTCTTCTTCTTCTTCTTCTTCTTCTTTATTATTATTATTATTATTATTACTACTATTATTGTTGTTGTTATTGCGTTGTTGTTAACTATAATTTATACAATAAACCTCCCTGTGGTTCGACCCGGTCTTGCCGGGTTATTTATTACCGACACTCCCTGCACTTGGGAGAAGACATCAATCTTTTGGTCGTGTCAAGTTTTTGGCGTGCTTGTGAGTTAAATTATTGTACAAATTATAGTATTTATTTTATTTTCTCTTTTCTCTTTTCTCTTTTCTTGTATCTAACTTTGTTTCTTTTGTTTTGTTTCTTTTTCTATTGTTTTTCTTTTCTTTCTTTTATTCTCTTCCTGCACGTGCATGAGAGTGTGGTCATGTACATTAAGTGGTAGACTTTGTAGAGTATCCTCATCATTTTCAAAAAATATGGCCGAAGAAGATAACCAATCGCTTCATAATGAGAATAATGAGAATATTCGGGTTAGAACACTTAGAGACCACATGAATCCCACAATAACAAGTGCACCCTCATGCATAGTTTTTCCCCCTGATGCATCTCATTTTAATTTTAAGCCAGACATTATTCAACTTTTACCTTCTTTTCATGGTTTAGATTTAGAAAATCCATACTTGCATTTAAGGGAATTTGAGGAGGTCTCAGAACACCTATAATGACTCAAATTGTAGCATGAACACCATTAGGTTAAAGCTTTTTCCTTTTTCATTAAAAGATAAAGCTAAAACATGGCTACAAAATTTGAGACCTGGATCCATTCGTGCGTGGGATGATATGCAACAACAATTTTTAAAGAAGTTTTTTCCATCCCACAGAACAAACTCTTTCAAAAGACAAATCATCACTTTCACTCAAAAACCAGGAGAAACATTTTACCAATGTTGGGATAGATATCGAGACTTGCTTAATACTTGCCCCCATCATGGTTTTGAAACATGGAGATTAGTTTCATATTTTTATGAAGGATTAACTCCTAGAGATAGGCAAATGGTTGAATTGATGTGTAATGGAACTTTTGAGGATAAAGACCCTAATGAAGCCATGGAATACCTAGACTTTCTAGCTGAAAATGCGCAAAATTGGGACACTACAGGAACTTATGAGGCACCAAGTAAAACCCAACCTCATACATCTAGTGGAGGTATGTACAACCTTAGGGAAGATCATGACCTCCAAGCCAAGTTTGCATCTTTAGCTAAAAAAGTCGAGGCATTAGAATTAAAAAAGAGTGGTCAACTAAAATCTGTTCAAGACATTGTGTGTCAAATCTGTGAAACCAATGAACATTCAACCCATGATTGTCCAACTTTGCCCTCTTTTAGGGAATGTCTCCATGAACAAGCCCATGCATTAAACAGTTTCCAAAGGCCCAATCATAACCCATACTCGCAAACATACAACCCTGGTTGGAGAAATCACCCAAATTTCAGTTGGAAGAGTGATAACAATAATGCACAAACTTCACAACCACCGTTCCAAGCACACCATAATTTCCAAAATTCTCATGGATATGCACCTCCTTATGCCCCCCTCCTAGAAGAAATCTTGAGGAAACATTGCATGCATTCATGGAAAAGCAAGAGGCAATTAACACTCAACTTGCTCAAAGCATGACAGATTTTAAAGATACTTTTGCAAAATTGACATCTGCTCTCAGTTTCCAAGAGAAAGGTAAGTTCCCATCTCAACCTCAACAAAATCCAAAGGGGCAATACAATGTGAATGCAAGTAGTTCGGGAAGCCAGCACATGGATCAAGCCAAATCAGTCATCACTCTTCGCAGTGGTAAGGTTATTGAAAAACCCATTCTTGAACCTTGTGAGAATGATGATGAGTCAATCTCTAAGGGTAAGGAAGGGGTTGAATCTGATCATTGCAAAGAAAAGACTGATTCTCCGCCAGCACTTCCATTTCCTCATGCCATGACCAAACAAAGGAAAGTCAATCACAACTCTGAAATCCTTGAAACTTTCAAACAGGCAAGGATCAATATACCTTTGTTGGATGCTATTAAACAGGTTCCTTCTTACACTAAATTTTTGAAAGATCGTACCTTGTGAAGAGAAAACCTGAATGTGAAAAAGAAAGCCTTTTAGCCGAACAAGTAAGTGCTATTCTTCAAAACAATAATGCTTTGAAATATAAAGACCCTGGTTGTCCTACAATTTCATGCTTTATTGGAGAACATAAAATTGAAAGAGCCTTACTTGATCTTGGAGCTAGTGTGAATTTACTTCCATATTCAGTTTTTCAAAGTCTCAATCTAGGTGAGTTAAAACCAACTCGTGACTCTTTTACTTGCCGATAGATCCGTAAAAGTGCCTAGAGGAATAGTTGAAGATGTGTTAGTACAAGTCGATAAATTCATTTATTCTGTGGATTTTATTGTCTTGGACACACAACCTGTTGAAGCATGTAATTCATTTCCTGTTATTTTAGGACGTCCATTTCTTGCAACTTCTAATGCGTTGATTAATTGTAGGAATGGGACTCGATGAAGCTATCTTTTGGAAACATGACATTGGAGATGAATATTTTCAACATTTGCAAGCAACTCGGAGATGATAATGATTTACAAGAAGTAGATTCTATCGAAGAATTAGTTTATGATCAACTTGAATCTACTTTGAGTAAAATTGAATTGGATGAATCTGAAGATTTGCAAATGATTTATTCTCAGGAAGAAATCACGGATGAAAAAGACACCGAAAATGTTGATGCGGATCTTTTGTCAAAAGTGACAACAGATTCGACATCCGACATCACACCAATCGATGATTACTTTCCTGATGAATCCTTACTTTCTCTTAGTTCAATGCCTTGGTTTGCTAAAAATATCAATTTTCTTACTAACGGAGATTTGTCAACTCATTGGAGTACCGAAGACAAAGGTAAGTTTTTGAACGAAGTGAAGAAATTTTATTGGGATGACCCTTACTTATTCGAATATTGTCTGATCAAATATTTTGAAGATGCATTCCTGACAATAAGGTAAGTAATGTCATTAAACTTTGTCATTCTGAAGCATGTGGGAGTCATTTCTCGTCAAAAAAAGGCAAATTGCGAAAATTTTACAAAATGGATTTTATTGGCCCACCATGTTCAAGGACACACATGCATTCTGCAAAACTTGTGAAAATTGTCAAAAAGTTGATACTGGTCAAAAAGTTTTGCTTTATAATTCTCGACTCCATTTATGTCCTGGAAAGCTAAGATCAAGATGGAGCGGTCCATTTATTGAGAAACATGTGTATCCTTATGGGGCCTTTGATATTGAGAATCCAAAGAATGACAATGTTCCTAATGGAAATGGACATCATTTGAAAGCTTATTTTGATAATTTTCCTAGTGAAAATGAATCCATTGGTTTGAATGATCCTATAGATAAAGGTTGAGTATTTTGTTTTTCTCACATTTTTTTTGTGTTTCTTTTTGGTGTGAATTTTGTTTTGTTAGTCTCTCTCACCCCGGTCAAATGGCGGATAACGGTACTCTGTGACTTTAGTCGGTTCTTTCAGTTTCCCATAATAACTGATATTTGTATACATTGTGCAATTCTTGGCTCTTTCTCTCTTCTTTGAATCTCTTCTCTAATTCTCATTTGAAAATGGACACCACTCTTGAAAAATTGAAAAATTACTTTCCCGCTCTGCCTCAGAATGCGATTACAAAAATTTACCGTGCTAGGTGTGCAAGATTGAGGTTGTTAATGAATCATGGAATTCCTGAAGATATTCGTTGGCTGATTGAAGCAAAGGTCCGATTATCAGGAATTTCTAACATCTTCAACACGACAAATCATAATCTCTGCTGCTACTGCTGAACAATTGATCGACAAACTACAATCTTTCACCTCGGTAATTGATCCTTCCATGAGTCGTATAAATTGGTCAACTACAAAAAGTCGTAAAAAGCTTAGATTGGATTTGAGCCTTCGTTTGTGAATCCTTGTGTCTTTTGGTTTTATTATTAGCATATTATTTTGTTTTGTTATTTCTTATATTTGTTTAAGTGTGTTTTAGGTTTGTCAGTGTTCGTTGTTTCAGGTGATGTCTTCTATACTCTATCTTTCTACCTTAGGACATTGAGGACAATGTCTTGTTTTGGTTGGGGGGAGAGGGTAGTAGTAATTAAAAAAAAAAAAAACCCATTTGGCTAAACTGTTCTTACTAGGATGGCAGAGTAAGGGGGAATTTTAGTGACTCTTGAGACGCATCTTAGTAAACATTTTCCAATGGTTATTTGCAATATTCATAACAAGGCCTATTAGAATACTTCTTGAAATATTCAGGTTTACAAACTCTCGCATTATTATCACTTGATTCGCTCATATACTCATTTAACAAGTATTCTTAAACCTTTATTTTCACACACACACTTTAACATATGATTGTGGGTTGCACATTGGATTATTACATTATTTATGTTCTTTTGTTAAAGGTAACAACTAAGGGATAGGGATAGTCTATAATTTGCAAAAAAAAAAAAAAAAAAAAAAAAAAAAAAAAAACAAAAAAACAAAAAAAGAAAAAAAGAAAATGATGATAATAAAAACGTAGATAAGTTTGATTTCGTAGCCTCCCTAACCTAAGCAATTAAGCCCGAAGGGGTGTTTTAACACCTAATACCCTAAAGTCAACTGACTTGGGAGCTATTGGCCCAAAGCTTGTTACATGGGTTAAGGAGAAAAGCTTAAGGGAATCAAACATTGCACTATCTACGTATCATGATCAGTAACCCGAGTTACTAAGCTCGTAGGGGTGTCTCAACACCTAATGCCCTAAGACCAACTGGTCTGGGAGTCATTAGCCGGAAGCTCATTACATGGGTTAAAGATGCATTGTGTATATATATATATTAAAAAAAAAAGAAGAAAAAAGAAAAAAGAAGATAATAATCCCAACCCATGGAAGTTAACCTTAAACATTAGAACAGAATATTGTTTTCTTCCAATAAAAGCCCCATCATCTATGTTTTCATACATTGAACACATAAAAAGGAAGGTTTATTAATATCTTGTTTAAGAGGTATTGAGCAGATATATAAATTTAATGAGAGTTTGTTTATCTGGATAGATTAATGGAAGTTGAATGATGAATGCCTTGCTTTGTGGAATTTGCAAATAGTTTTTCTATTTTAACGCTTTGATTACTAGGGACTAGTAATAAGCTGGTTGAGTGGTGTGATTAGTACTTAAAAGTGCATTTTTATCAAGGTTTTATATCATCATTTTGCACTTGAAGTATCAATAACTCCTTAACTAAAGCATGTTTTATAATAACATATCTAATAATATAAGATACCTTTAATTTATGGTAAATGTTCATCTTAAATGCAGGCCTATCACATAAATGAAAGAATTGATTGATGAGTTGAAGTACTGAAATTGAAAGGACAAAGAGATGGCCAAACTTAGAAAAGAGATGCTGGTGCAGTCCAAACTGGAACACTGTTCGGTAATTGGGTCATATCTGGAGCTGTAGATCTTGGATTTAGGTCCATTTTATATGGATGGAAAGATAAGACATAGGCCTACAACTTTCATGTGAAGCCCAAGATTTAAAAAAGGCCGTTTTCAAGTCCAAATTGCAGCAACAACAAAGAACTCCGAATCTGTCCTGCAGCCCGCATAACGTTCGGTGTTCAGCCCATATCTCGAGTTCTAGAAGTCCAAATGATCTCAACGTTTTACCCTGGAAAGATGAGACAATTCTCTAGAACTTTCATGATTTAAGTTTGTTCAAATTATGACGTCATCAATGACGTTTTGGGCGATACAAGAAGATAAGGATTGTCACCAAGTCAAGATGTGGCCACTCACTCATCAATTAGTCAACAAATCAATAGTTCCGAATTTTGGCCTATAAGAGGAGGCATTTGCCATGTATTGAGGCATCTTGGTGTTCAGATCAAGATCATGCTCTTGCTCTTTCTTTATGTTTTGTAATGCTTAAGTTTTGCTTATATTAATTTCATGCTTATGCTTTTCATTTCCTTCCCTTGTTTATTTATGTTTCTTTCTTTCATTATGTGTTGCTAAGTTAATTATGTCAAGGTGAAAAGGGTACACTAATGGTGTAAGAATAAGTATAATATAAACTTAACATGGTCCTTAATGTTGGATACTAACATGCTTTATATTTGTTATCTTGTTCACTTTTAATACTTTGCTTGTGAAATGGTTAATCTAGATTTATGTTGTATAACACTTGGTACAACAAATACTTGGCACTTTCATAGCCCATACTGTATGGTATAACCGACACCTGAGCTATGAAAGGAACTTGATTTGTTGTTAACATAAGTTATAATCATGAATGCCTGACAACATTTACAAGTATTAGCATTATTCGAATAAGATAACTAATGTAATCATGTTAACAATTTATAATCCGATTGGAACCTCCTTTGTGTGTGGTTTCCAGTTGATTAGTAAGAGTTTAAACTATACTTGTTTGACGTACCATTAGTGGATCCTCTAACCTTGACATTTGTTGTTATCATTTTTTAATCCTTACGTTAATCTTGCAACTCAAAGTTCTCATCAACTTCTTCTTCTTCTTCTTCTTCTTCTTCTTTATTATTATTATTATTATTATTACTACTATTATTGTTGTTGTTATTGTGTTGTTGTTAACTATAATTTATACAATAAACCTCCCTGTGGTTCGACCCCGGTCTTGCCGGGTTATTTATTACTCGACACTCCCGCACTTGGGAGAAGACATCAATCTTTTGGTCGTGTCAATATGTCACGAACTTGAGTGAAATTATAATGATATTGAAGTCGATATAACTTGGAGGTGTAAAGTTGGGGAACATTAGTATTATTCTTTACCAATTGCATATGATGTTAGTATTAAGAAAATGATTGATTTTTTTTATATTTAATATGGATTGAACATGATTAAATTGTATGTGAGTAGTGAATTTGTTAAGGAAGAGGATGATGTTATGGGAGATGATAATTTTAAGCATAAAACCGTAGGTCATGAGGATGACTTTAGCAGTTTAAAGGCTGAAAGGATGATGGGTTTAAATATAGGGGCCAATTCAACTATAAAGGGGATTTCCTAAACTCTCGAAACTGTGACGATATGGATGGTGATTTAGACTATATTAAATAAAAAAATTATAGTTTTTAAGTTAAAAATGATCCTAAGGCTTATTTGGAGTTGGAAAAGAAGGTGAATGAGATTTTTTAGTGCCATAATTATTTTGATCAGAAAAAGATGAAACTTATGGTGATTGAATTTGTTGATTACATAATTATTTGGTGAGATCAACTTGTGACTTCTAGGAGGAGGAATATGGAGAGACTTATTGATTCATGGGATGATATAAAGGCTTTGATGAGAAAATGATTTGTTCCTAATCGTTATTATAAGAAGCTTTATCGAAACCACAAGGTTTGAGTCGGGGTTCTAAGTTTATGGTTAGGAGGCCACCATGGCTAGGTTTCTTAATAGGCCAAATATAGATATTGCTAATGTAGTAGAGTTATAACATTATATGGAGTTGGAGGACTTAATTGGTTCATATGATAGCGAAGGTAGAGAGATAGATTAAGAGGAGGGGTAACTCATTAGCGCAGTTCAATTTGGCTTCATCTTTCTCTGCTTGAAGGATGAATGTGAAGAGAGAGGAGGTTGCCCAATCTAAGCCCTTTGTGCATTCTAAGGTCGAACCACTTAAGGCTAAAAATGAGACTTATATAGATGCTAAAGGTAAACTCAAAACTTAACCTACTTGTAACTGTGATATAAAATGTCTTAAGTGTTTAGGGGTTGGAAACTAATGTGAATCTTGTGATCACGTGGTCACACAACCTACAACAAAATTGAAAACCAACCCAAGAAAGTTGGATACTAGGTTTGAAACCCTGACTTAGAGGTAACCCTGTACCTAAGAATCAAATGTATTGGAAAAAGAACTTGGACCCAAAGATAACAATATACATATAAACCCAAAATATACGAATAATATCACGAAACTAGAATCTTTGATAAGTTAGTGTACGATCTTTGTCTTTATAAAGAAAGGTTGTTTGCAACACACAAAACAAATGAAAAATCCTGTTTATTCAAATCAACATAGTTGTTGAAACTTGTAGCCATAAAAGCAATATATAATCCCTTTTAAATAATATTAATGGATCCCTTTTAGGTTGTAAGCCAATGAGCCCTATCTAGTAATCAACTAATACAAGTCTAATACTGAAACAAACCTTAAAACAATGTCTGATGGGCCAAAACAAACCCAATTTAAAATAAAATCCAAATTTAATAATATTCAACACTAAAATAAATAAAATAAACATTATAAAATAAATTCCTCTTACTTGAAATCCCCAGCTAAAACTCTCCATTTGTTTTCCTTGGAGGCTTTGCCAGAACATTATGCTCCAAATTAGCTAGGAAATCTTGTTTTTAATTCTTTGGGATTTTCTCCCTTAAATTGCCTCCCCTTAAATCTCTTAGGTGTGCTAAGAAATCTTGTAAAATAAGAAAAAGAGCAACAAAAGAATCACAAGCTTCTTTCCCATCATATACATTCCACAATGGATATGGAATCCTTGCAAACTATGGATAATAGTTGTCATAAATGTCTCCTTATTTGACATGGATTCCATGTAGAATACATAAACTAATAGGTTCCATATATGTTATCAAGAGCATTAAGGAATCCTTGTATTGACTAGAATCCATAGTACATAAAGAAACAATGTTTCTCTAATTTCTACATATTCTTGATAGATTTCAATCTTGACTTCAAACACGTCATTCCCTCTTGTCTGTATGAATTAGCAAGCCAACCCAATTGGAATATTAGTAGAACTACTTTTGTATCTCTAGATATAGTCTAAACAGTAGATGAAGGTCAAGATATACAGATTTGACAAGACTCATCCAATAGCTTCGACCCTATAAAATAATACCTTATCGAACTCTGATTGACCTGTATTTTAATCCAATGTATATAAACATGTCTAGAAACTCTTGTAAAATTTTTATTTCAATCCAACAATAAAGTCAAAAGTTATGTTTGATAGTGTAAAGCTGGACAATAAGAAATTTTATGCCAAAATCCAAATTCGACCTTACTTCGATCATATCAGACATATTACTTCTCAATATACAAACAATAGAGTTATGATTTTGAAAGATCATAGAAAGATTGAGTCTGAAAGTGATAGATCTAATGATGAAGAGGTGCCACCTTTGGAGGTTTGAAGTGATGTTGAGATTGCGTACACGGTTAATGGGGAGGCCTTAGTTATAAGGCGTGTGCTTAATATGTATGTTAAAGAAGATGATATTGATCACTAAAAAGAAAACATCTTCCATACACGATGTCACATCCGAAACAAGGTATGTAGTTTGATAATTGATGGAGACAGTTGTGCTAATGTCGCTAATACTACTCTTGTTAGGAAGTTGAACTCGCGTACTGTAAAACATCATAAACCTTATACATTTCAATGGTTAGATGAATGTGATGATGTGAAAGTACCTAAGTAGTTCTTGATTTTCTTTTCTGTTAGGAGATATACTAATGAGGTGCTATGTGATGGATTTAGAAATAGATATATAATTGTAAAAGATGGTAAAATCATCACCTTTATACCTTTATCCCTAAAACAAGTGTATGATGATCAAATAAAGTTGAAAAGGGAAAGTGAGGTTATAAGCTCTCGACTAAATTATTATTTTTTGAAATATAATAATAAAAAAGGATAAATGATGATTATAATATGTCCAAACAGATATGAATAAAAGACGAAGAGATTAAGGGCGCTTTGATATAAATTTACAAAATGATTTGGGTGATAAAAATTATGGTGTCATAAAATGAAATAATAAAATGAATATAATAAATTGGGAAAGAAGAGTTAAAAAGATAAAAGAAAAAGATTTATGGTCAAATATCCGCATTGGTCCAAAACCGGAACGGTCTAGGCATTTTAAAAAATGACTAGACCGATTTCATAAAATGGTCACATCATTTCTCAAAATGGTCAAACAATTTTGGTTACTGTATCTCTTAAAGTCGACGGTGCAACCAAGATAGGGAATAATGCTTTCTCTTCTTCTTCTTTCCTTTAACCATTGAAGAATTAGAGAGGTGATAGATAGAGTGAAATGTGAGGATTTCGAGAGAGAACACATCCATTGTAAACCCCTAGATAAAATACATGAAATTAATAAGGAAACTATTTTGTTAAATGAGTAAATCAAGTATTGGAATTAAGAAGGTGACTTTGGATTTCAGGGATTTAAAATAAAATGTTCATATGTTACTTTAGAAAATAAAAGTATGAAAGTAGTGGGAAAATAAAAAAACAAAGAAAAATAGATAAAAACCAAATGGAAGGGATAAAAGGGGAAAACTGATGTTCTGGGATAAGGTTTAATGAAATTTAGTGTGGTTAGCTTAAACTCAGTATTAAAATTATGTCTGAATCTAGGAAATATGACTCGATGAATATAAAGGGTATGGTGTGAACCCATAGCCTAAAAAATTGATAAACTATTTATTAATATGGAGAATTTTTATAAATATGAAATGAAAATATTTAGAAAAGTAATTTGAAATTTTTAAACAAATTAATGTATGGTTTTACACATGAATGACTTTGACCGTTGTTATAAGCCTATGTATGTTTACACAGTTTTAACCCGAAAAGGGATGAGTTTTGAGGAATAAATTTACTATATACTAGTATGTGGAAAAGGAAGATAGAAACAGAAACAAATTTAAGAAACACAAAGGAAACAATACATGGCGTTGTTACACCTGAGAATGATCTAAAGATCTGGTCACAGGTTTCGAGCCGATATACTAGATTTGGAACAAATTTCTGATGTGAATAAGAGGCAAGTCAAAGACAGGATCCTCTACCAAACACAAAGCATACTTAATTTTGCAGAAATATAAATTTTGCAAGAATAAATATAAATAGAATCTTACTTAAATTTATATTAGAAATCAATACAGGAGATAATGATTATTAGAGATATTGGTTACATGAGAGTGTTTACTGAGAATTTTCTTCAATATGTCTTTTGCTCTGCCTTCCGAAGCTCAAGGGGTCTCCTTTTATAATGGAGTTGTCATGGAAGAGGCCAAAAGCTTTTTTGAAAGCTTGAAGATTCCTTTTGATGTGTTGTAGTAAGCCATACGATCTTGTTCCCCATGATCAAGAGATGATAATTTGGAAATTGCCTATGTATTTCGTGGGGTTTTCTTCTATTATTTTCTTATCACCAATAGTTGATTTGTCTTTTTGTATCATCAGGAAGTTTTATAGAAAAAGGCCTAAAACAATGGGTCTAGAAATGAAAGAAGCGGCTCAAAACAGATGAGCCTAAAAGACATTGAAAATGGGTTCAGAACAGGTGAGCCTAAATATCTTTTTTTTTAAGGATTTTGTAGAGATGACATGATGCCATAGTAATCATCTTCATTTTCATCACCTAGAGAAGTATATAATCCTGAGAATGATGAGGTTGAGGAAGAAATCAGAAATTCTCCTTTTCTAATGTCGAAGAGCTGCTTCATGACTTCAAAATATTCTTCTTTGGATTTAGCAGTTGCCAAAAGTGCTGAGGCATGGGCTTTTTGGGTGAGGAAAAGGGATTGGGACTGATCTTGTAGAGGTGGTGGTTTTTTGATGCCATGTCTATTGTTTGAGGAAAGCCATGACATTATAGCAGATTCAAAGCTTTTATTTTCTACCGCAAAAGAGTCCCGCCATTTAACTTTGTATTTTTTGATCAAAATTACATGAGTATTTTGATTGTTGCGATCTAAAATCTTGGTTAATACTTAAAAGTGCATTCTCATTAAGGCTTTATATCATCGTATTGCACTAAAGTATCGTTAAATTCCCTAACTAAAACATGTTTTACAATAACAAGTCTGATAATATAATATATCTTTAATTTATGGTAAATGCTTGTTTTTAATGCAGGTATATCTCACAATTCAAAGGATTGATTGATGTGATTAACTATTGAAAGTGAAAAGCCAAAAAAGAGCACTAGGCTAAGAAAAGAGATCTTTGGTTCAATTCCAAACTAGAACACCATTCGGTTATTTGATCATAAATGGAGTTGTAGAACTCAAATTTAGGTCCACTTTATGTGGATGGAAAGATAAGATATAGACCTAAAACGTTCATGAAAAGTTCAAGACTTAATTCTGCCATTTTCAAGTTCAAATCTTAGCAACAACGGAGAAGTCAGAACCTGTCCTACAGCTCAAACACTGTTTGGTTTTCAGCTCATATCTTGAGTTCTAGAAGTCCAAAGGAGCTCTGTTTTTTTGTTGGAAAGTCGAGACAATTGCCCACGTTTTCATGGAACAAAAGGCTCAAATTTTGATGTTAACAATGATGTTTTGGCTAGCCAGCAATATCAAAAATCTGCCAACAATATCAAGAACCAGCAACCAACAATATCAAAAATCTACCAACAATATCAAGAACCAACGACCAACAATGTCAAAAACCAGCCATCAAATCAATTGTTGCCTACCAATCAAGAGTTCTGAATCTTAGCCTATAAAAGGAGACATTTGCCATGTATTTAATCATATTATTTTTGGATCAAAATCATCTTCTTGCTTTCTCTCTTTGTAAAGTTCAAGTTTTCTTTCATGCTATATTAATCTCTTGTTTACGCCTTTTCATTTCCTTTCCTATACTTAGTTAATTTATATCATAATCATGTTCTTATCTTGTTTATTTATGTTCTTCTTCTTCATTATGTTTAGCTAAGTTAGTTATGTCAAGGTGAAAAGGTTTTACTAATGGTGTTAGAATAAGTATAATATAAATTCAACATGGATTTTAATGTTTATATCCAAGAAAAATTGTTATTAGCATGTTTTATCTTTTTATCTTACTAATTCTTAATACCTTGCATGGTAAATGGTTAATCTAGATTTGTGTTGCATAATACTTGGTACATTAAATGCTTGATCCTTCATAGTCTTCGGCCGACATCGCTATTATGATAGGAACTTGATTTGTTGTTAATATAAGCTAGCAACATAAATGCCTGATGATATTTATAAGTATGGTGTTACTTAGATAAGATGATTAATATGATCATGTTAATACTTTATAATGAGCCATTAACGATAAATCATCTGATTGGAACCTCCTTTGTGTGTGGTTTCCAATTGAGTAATAAAAAGAGTTTATATTATATTTATTTGAAATACCATTAGTGGATCCTCTAACCTTGACATCTGTTTTATTATTGTTTAATCCTTACATCAATATCACTTCCCAAAACTCTCTTCAACTCCTTTTTTGTTATTATTCTCTTCAAATCTTTCTTTTTATTTGTAATTTATACAATTCACCTCTCGTGGTTCAACCCCCGGTCTTTCGGGTTATTTATTACTTCGACACTCCTGGACTTGGGATAAGACATCAACTCTTTGATCGTGTCAAGTACCATGAGCATACCTAAGACAAAAAATTTGGAACAAAACATAAGCATTGTGGGAAATTTCTTTTCTCTCTCTATGCTTCTAAATTTATGTTTGAAAAGTTTGTAGCCTTTTTCAACCACAGGGTATGGGTGAAGGAGTTCAGTGATGCAACCAAAGTAATCCCACCATTGATGAAACCAATTTGGTAGTTTGTAGTATTGATCGAGGTATCAAAATAAAATAACCAGGAATGGCTTCCTTTGGAGTTTTAGAGAAAGAAAACATTACATAACCAAAATAAAATAACCAATGGTTTGAAAATGGTTATGTAATGTGGTTTGGAAATTGATAGGAAATCGAATTCCATCATGAAGAAGCTGATTTCAATCAGTTAGATGTAGCACATTTTTTATGATACCAATGGAATAAGCTGGTTCAGTATGGTGTTGTTTGAGGTTAAAATGTTTAAATTTTACTGAACTCATAATTTCAAGGATGACCATGTAGTAAGCATGAGTTTTTGTAGTATCCCAAGATTTGAAATACCAATTTGGAGGAAAACCTTTTGTAGTTGTGATCATAGGATCAGGATGGTAAAATCCATCTTCAATAGTTGAAAATTTTAAAAATTGGTTTTGATAAAATATTCAGATTTAGGTTTTGAAGATGTTTTCATGAAATTGCTTTAGGAGAATGAAAGATTTGTAGAATGAAGCAAAGGTTTTTGGGAAGAAGACTCTGTTTGGGATTTTGAAATCAGTTTAGAAGTTTTACCTGATTGAGAGGATTCATCCTCTTGGGAGGACTTCTGGCTGAGAGTTTGTAAGGCGAGAAGTAATTCTAGAGATTTGGATAGAGTTTCTACCAAATTTTGTACTTTATCGCTTTGTATTGCTGGAGGATTTATTGTTTTTTCTTTAGCAATGACTGCACCGTACCAAGAAGTTATTGGTTTTGCAAAAGATATGGCAGAAGCCATAAGTTTTGGAGTGCTTTAGGTTTTTTATGGGTTTGTAGATGCTGATTGAGGGGTTTTACCATTATCTTTGGACTTGGAAGGCATCAGGACCTATTTTGGAGAAATTCACGAGTTAGAAAGTTAGGAATGAAATTTGTATCTCCTTTTATATATTCAATATCAAAATAAAAAAAATACTTAATATAGCTTGCCATCGAGTAAAAATATGTTTTGAAGCAATATTTTGAACATCATTTAGTAAAACTTCGTTAGCAGATTTGCAATCAATACGTAAAAGGAATTTCTGGTTTAATAAGTCACTTTGAAATTTTGTAATACATAGAACAATTGAAAGAATTTCTTTTTAAACAAGTAATTCTTTTGATAGTCATTCTAATGGACAGATGTAAATTGAAGAATTTGTTCTTTAAAATTTTAAACTTGCTTGAGAATACCCCCATACCCTAAATCAGATGCATATGTTTCTACAATCTTAGGAGCTAAGGGATTGGCTAAATAAAGGCAAGGAATTTTATGGACTTGCTTCTTAATCTGACGAATGAGAGTAGTATGCTTATCAGACCATGGAACTGAGTTTTTTCTTAGTCTATTATGAAGGGGTTTTGCAAGTCTACTAATATTAGGTTAAAAATTTAAAACATAATTCAAACTTCCTAGGAACCTTTGTAACTAAGGTTCATCAAGGATTTTATCAGAAAATTTATTGGCAAAGGTAAGGGGACTCTCAATAGGTGTAATGGTACCTTGGAATATATAATGGTCGAGAAAATAAACACGAGTTTGGAATAGAGAAATCTTTGATTTGGAAACAACTAAACCATTCTATTTTGTAACATGAAAAAATGTTTGTAAGTGTTTTAAGTGTTGTTCTAATAATGTTGAAAAAATAAGAACATTCAATATAAACTATGCAAAATTTAGAATATGCATTAAATATGTCATTCATTATTCTTTGAAATTCGGATGGTGCATTTTTAAAACCAAATGGCATAACATTCCATTCATGCTGACCAAATGGGACTGTGAATGCAGTTTTGTAATGGTCTTTAGGATAGGATCTGGATTTGCCAAAACCTAATGTCATATCCAACTTAGAAAGTATGAAAGTAGAATGCAATTTTTATAATATTTTTTTTGGAATTGGATATCTTATCCACTTTAGAGCTTTATTTAGTGGTTTATAATTGATCACAAGTATAGGCGTGCCTCGTTCTATCTTAGAGTTTTTGTTAACATAGAATGCAGCACACGACCAAGGCGATCTGGACTTTTGGATGAGACCTTTTGATTCTAGATCTTGGATTTTGAATTTACAATACTGTTCTAATTCAGAATTCATTTGGATTGGTCTCATTTTTGTAGGTATTTGTTTCTTAGAAAAGTTATCTTCATAGGAAAGATCAACAACATGCTGTTTTCTTTTCCAAAAAGCATTTGGCAGATTAGAACAAATTTCATGCTCGATTTTATTTTGAAAATCTAAAATTCTTTTTTGTAAAACAGAATTTTGTAATTGATGTTCAATTCTTTGTAAAGAAACATCTTTTTTAAAATCATGTAAATGAAATTGTTTTCCATGGATCAATGCATTGATATGATATTTATGTATAGAACATGCTTTGATTAAATTTAGATTTCTAGTTTTTTATTTTAAAAAACAGGGAAAACAAGTCGCATACCGTTAATTTTTGAAATTATGCAATCATGTTTGGCTTTGTAAAGGGTAATTATATCAATGAAAGGAGTTCCAAGAATAATGGTATGATTTGTAACAACAAAGAAATTTTTAAGATAAAAACCATTATTAAGAATCGATGCTTGTGTTTTTCCTAAAAGATGAAGTTTGGAATTGTTTGCTGCAGAAAGTGTTTCAGAAGTATTCTGAAGAAATCTTTTAGGCACCACCCCTTCTTCTAGTTTGCAATAATGTTTAGGTTTGGATTTCTTTTTCTTGTTGAGCATTTTTGTAAGGTCATATGTGTTGGTACTGGTTGTAGGTAGAATGGAATGATTTTGGACAGGCTTGAGTGTCCTAGGTTTGTTGAAATTATTTAACAGTTTATCTAAATAAGATTTTTGTAATTGGGGATCATCCAGTCTTTTGATGGCTTCGAGGATGAATTCTTGGTCTCTGGTTAAGACATTGAGTTGTTTTGAGTGGGATGAGGTCTCAGAATCAGAACTAGCAGTTGCCAATTCATCAATTTGGAAAGTTTCTTTAGAAGTATATGAAGGGTTTGATTTAGTATCAGAAGATTCAATAAAGAGTCTTTGATTTGGTTGATCATCTCTTCATCTATTTGGAGCTCATGTAGTTTTGTATTGACTTTGCAGAATCAAGAAGTATGACCTTTCTAGCCACATTTGTAACAGGTAATGTTTTTTAAGTCAAGCTTGGGTTTGGGCCTAGACTGTGAAGGTTTGTAGGTTTTCTTATAGTAAGGTTGTTCTGGTTTGGAGTAGAAACGTTTTCTGTGGGTTGATCTATTGTAATGGGGCTTTCAATGGCTTTAAATGTGGCTTGGACTTTGAACAGTTTCCACTATAAGCGGATTTGTTTTTCAATCAAATGTAAGAAATTTATAGATCAAATGAAACAGAGCTAGGGAACCAGCAAGTTAAGATATATACAAATATGAATATAAAAAAGGGAACAAACTCCTTTAAATATGAAGAAGGCTAGGTGAACAAACTCCTATAATAGCCGAAACAGACTTAACCAAAAACAAGGAGCTACTCTAGTAGTAATTACCCAATCTGTAGCAGCAACTGATGAGGCAAATAGGCAATGCACCAGCTAAACCAGCAACCAATAACACAGTAACTAACTGATTGCAATAAAAGCCTGAAGTAAGCAAGACTGAAAGCAAAGCATCGGCATAACCATCCTACAATGAGGAGGCAAGGAGGTATCCATCAATAATAAGCAAATCTCAACTTCGGAAGTTAAGAGAGAACATACAGGAACCCATAGCAGCCAAGGGCAACCTTACGAGCCTTTCAACTAGACCAACTGGCACCAAAACTAACTGCTATCAGGATAACCATAATAGTAACTGGGAGATCACGTAGGCAATGCACCAGCATAACGACCAACAACACGGCAACATGCAGGAATATTGTACCATCAACAAAAATAAGCTAGCTGCAACTGAGGCAACCGACAAGATCAAAGACAACAAGGCCAAATGGAAGCGGGCAAAAAGTACACCAACTAAGAAGACAAGCCTGCAAAAGGCAACAAACAAAGCAATATAGCCAGAAAATAGGCAAAACAATCCTAAGCTAAATATACACAGGATACATATTAAGAAAACAAAGGGAACAAGCTCACTTGCCAAATGTATGATCCACAAGTACAGATAAAATCAGAGAGAGGAGGAGGTAGCAAAATTTGTGTTGCCCTGGTGCCTAGAGTCAGCCGTAGAGGAACTCTTAGTAGGATAACAACCTACTCCATTCGGCTTCCCCTAATGGCCAAGGTTGGTTGAAGCAGCAACTCGACTACGAGTTAAATATTGTCGTCTAGGAGGCGGCACATCTATGACAGCAATATGAGGGTCATCAGAAATATGCACAACCTTTGTAGGAGCAGAAGATTTAGCACCAGAATCTCTAAGCCCTGCTTCAGCTAGCTTAGTTCGTTTGCACCCAGAAACAACAGTCCTCTCATCCATAACCGCTACAACTTCAGCAGACATAAGATCTATTCTTGGCGCACCCTGAGGTTCTTCACTATGTATATGTTGTTTCTCAACTGCAATAGTTTCTATAGAGGGACTAGTACAACCAGAGCGGGAGGAAGCATCTTGGGAGGGTTTCTTGCGCTTATGACTTGTACCTTTGGTGCATGTGGTGATCGTATGCCCAAAACTTGACACTGCTTGCAAAAGCGTGGTAAAGATTCATACATCACCTGCTGGGATAAGGGCAAACAATTAGGCATGATGAGATTGATAGAGGTAGGCAGATCAGCTAGCAAGTCATTCTTAACAAGCACTCTACATATGAGAGTCGAGTCATGGAGGCACTGGCGCATCACAGTGAATAGGCTTTCTAAGCACACTTGCAAGCTTAGATAGACAGGTTGAAGACCAACACATGAGAGGCAAGTTAAGGAAATGTACCTAGACTGACAACCTTACCATGTTAGAGGTTGTAAAATAAAAAAACTCCAGCATAACTTTTAGAATCAGTGGCTGGCCAAATACAAAGTAAGGGCCACCAAGCACCTCAAACATTTCCGGTTTAGAGGAGAAGGAAAAAATTAACCATCCAGAATCATGCATAGAAAAATTTACTTTACATTTCCAGGAATTACTAATAAATTTTATCAAAGATGTGAATCCTAGGAATTTTCAAGCAATACATCCAATTAAGCAAAACTGCCATATGTCTTTATGCACACCATGATCAGATTCCATCAAATGGCAAGGTGCTAAAGGATTATATTCAGGAAAATGCTCTAATAAGAGAGACTGTGTGCTCGGAGTACCTGTAGGGTAGTCAGGAGAGGCATGTTTATGGCTTCCAGTAGGAGCTTTGCCTTTCATCAAGAGTGGTGGAGCAGCAACATTTGCTCTCAACTGGGGGCTAGGATTTTCAGAGCCCTGGTTAGAACCTAAAGAACCAGACCCAACATAATGGTCTACAGAGAAATGTTGAGGCCTGGTTCTGGCAGAAGAGTCTACATCTCGTGCACAAAAGACAGGAGAAATCGATAAATAAACTATTGGTGGTGCACTCTACATACCCTTATTTCGACCCTTCACGCGAACCCTAGCACCAAAAAAAATCAACAAAGCATCTACAAAAGCCACCTTAGTTCTCGGAGGGGTGGAGGCTCTATAAGGAGCCGGGGAGTCCTGCATGTTAGGGTGACTCAAAGTCCGTGAAGCAAGTGAAGACAAAGGATAAGACGAGAGAAACTCATAATCTTGCTAAGCAAACCATAAAAACAAAGACTTTTTTCTTAGATTTGGCCATGTATTTATAACTTAGAGATAATCGGATGAAGAAAAGGAGCCACCGAGGCATAAAAATTAAGAAGAGAAAATGTTGCATAATGAGAGGAAACAAACTCACACAGAATGAGAGCTTCTCTCAATGGATTTTTATATAGACAAGTCAAACTATTGGCAAAAGCTTCCTAGTTCCTGTCTAGTTCGCTTCATTTCTCACTTTAAGTGTTTTTGGAGCTTAAGGTCTCGGCAAATCTTAAGACCTTCCTTATGGGTAAAGCTAACTAACTCTCCATATGTCAGGTTGTCATAAGGATATTTTGGATGCAAAGTATCTTTGATTTTATTTCGGACTTTCCCCCCTAAAAGGATAGGCAAACTTGTAAGGAAGTTTTCTTTCTAAAAGAGCTAGTTTGAGTCTTCACGGAGCATAACTCGGGTGAGGAAAGTGTTTTTATACCACTGAAAATCACTAAGCTTCTTGCATCTAAGATTTGAAAGGAGTTCAATATTTTTATCTTTTAGATGAGAAGGATCTCCTATAAAATGTAAAGAGATGGTTAAGATGAGGGTTGATACAATATCTTGAATGGTATTTCCGAAGGAGTCAAGGATAGGTGTTTGTTCTTTAGTCATTTGGTTATAATTTAGGACTTGAAGATGTTCGACTTTGGAGAGATGATAATCCCACCATTCACATTAGCTCGTTAGAGAACCCAACTATAAGAAGTTTAGCTATGGCTTTATCTAGAGTACCAGTCTGGGTTTTATAGGCATTAGCTGTCATGGTCATTTGTTGGAAGGTGTTTAAGATATGTATTCTGACATTCCATCTAGATTTCATTCATAGAGTGATGAGGCATTATATTTGTGTTGGTTGATAATGGTAGGTTCATTTTGAATGGATATGTCTGGGGTAGTAAAGGATTTGGTGCTTCTTTAGAGGAGTTTATTAATCTCAAGATTTTCTTTTTGGAAGATATCGTCATCTGAAGTTTGAACATGATCTATTTGGTAATTTTGAATGGTGTTAATTTGATTTGTAGAGGTTGAAGGATTGTTACTGACTTGAGGGGTGTCAGGCACAATTATGGCTTTGAAAAAATCATTTTTGCTTTGGAGTGGTGTTTGGCTTGTTTTGATAACTTGATATGGTTTGAAAACTGGGTTTTTTAGTTTTGAGGTCCAGTAGAATTTGTAGTCTCAACGGGGTTGGCGATTGTCTTTTGGATCTGTTTTTCGATCTTGGTTAGGTTGTTTGCTTATTGTATTGAGGTTGGTATTGGTGAAGTTGTTTTGCTGGATAATATGTTTGGTATTTATAGTAACATCTTCACTGAGAATTTTGTAAGGAGCAGCTTCAACTGTTTGGTCTTTGTGAGGGATTTTGAGGTTCCTTAGGGGTGGATAATCTGACTCGATTGAAGGACTACTGGAAAGTTTCCAAACAAGAGTTTTATTCCTAGATGTTATGGGACATACATGTTTTTTTTATGAGAAAGGATATGTAATATGATGTTCAGATGCATAATATAACTTAAACCAATCGAAAAATAGGATTTGAACTTTATGCAATGTAATGAAATCATAAAAACATTTTTGTATCTCATGTTTTTGGTGTAAAATAGTTTTGAAAAACCAAGAATTTTTTTTAGAATTATGTTTGCCATACAAATCATTTTTGAAATGGGTTTTTGTTAATAATACATTCTTTCTCTAAAGTTAAAACATTCAGCTCGTTTTGGATATTTTTAGTGATTGCAGAAAAGGTTGGAGAGGTTGGAGGGGATTGTTGTTCAGGGTTTGTATATAAAGGTTTGGGTATATTTGTAGTGTAATCTGCATTTTAGAAGCTGGTACTAGGTATATCAAAGGTTGATTTTCTGGATGGATTCATTTGGTTTGGTATGTTTATGACAAAAAGGATTTTGAAGATTCTTCTTAGATCTATAGTGTTGGATGCGGAAGATTCATTCAAAAACCTGGAACTAGTTGAATGTCGATAAAAAGACAATTTAACTTTTCCATATGTATATTAGGTTATCTCTTTAATTTGGACATTCGGTTTTGGTGGTTGTTGTTGTTCTAGTTGTGTTGCACCTTTGAGGATCCAATCTTCTGGAAGGATTACATATTTCCATTGGATGGCTCTAGGCAACACCGTGTTAGATTTGGAAAGGTTAGTTTGAAGTAATAGGGTTTCACCTTTTTGTGATTGGAATTTGTGTTTGTTGGCAAAGCCTGAGAACATGGCTTTGTAATGGATTTTGAAGATTAAGGTTACTGGAATTGATCTTTCAAGCATATTGTAATTATAGGATCATGCTTCGTAAAATATTTCGGTCTTTAAAGGATTTAGTAAGGTTTGGGTGATACTTAAAGAAAACTAGTTCAATGCATAGGCTAGACTTGATGAAACTTAATAAGGAGTCTTGGAAATTTTGAAGTCTAGCATCTCGATCTTGTTAGCATAGAAGTATTAAGACCTTCTTTGGTAAGGGGCTTGATCCCAACTTGTACCAGGGCAATATGAATATATTTGTAATTGCGGTCTTGATGTTTTTGTAGGGATTTTTTAGAAAGGAGTTGGATGGTTTCAAAAGGTATTATAAGCTGAATATCTCTTTCTTCTGTTTTGATTGTGAAATCAGTTTTGAAAATATCAAATTTGAAATTTTGATAAATTTATGTTTTTGAAACTTTTGGAATTTTTCAATCATCAATATTTTTTTGTAAAATCTTCAATTGTAATTTCTTCACTATTGATAATTCTTTTGCTTTCGGAAGAGTCGGAGGTAGACGAAGCTGAAATAGAAGTTCTATAAAAAATAGAATCCATGATTTAGAAAGATAAGACAAAAAATACAGGCTGTAGTTTATATGAGTTTACTACCCTTTCATCACACAACGAGACTTATTACCATTTAGTAGCATTCACCTATACTTCTAATGTTTTCTCTCCTTACCACGAATAAGGTTTGCTAAATATTATTTCCACCCAAATCCCAATGGGCTCTAATACCAGTACATGGAAAAGGAAGACAAAAATAGAAAATTACCTGCTAGCTTGTGTGTGTGTGTGTGTGTACAAGTCCTTAATGAATTAGTTTGGAAATATTGATGATTTGAATAGGTAAAATAATACATAAATTTGGATTTCTGCGTAAAAAATTACCTGCTAGCTAGTTTTACGTCATTAGACATAACTCTAAATCCAACCGTTGGATCAAACTAAAATTTTATAACTTCCTGACATGTCATTCTACCTTAGGTTAAAATTATAGGAAACTAAAATCTAGAAAGGTCTCATAACAGTGTTAGAGTTTGGGTAAAATAACATATAAACAATAATTGAGTGTAAAATTGAAATTTGAGCCAAAAACTCTTCTTTTTCCCTTTAAAAATCTGACGTGCAGCTGTGAAGAAGGGAGAGATCGAGAGTCTTCATTTTCTTTCTTTTCTTTTTAATTTCTTCTCGCTTGAGAGATGGTGTGAGGGGGTGAAAAAGAAAGATTGGAGGGAGAAGAAACATGCATGAAGGCTGAAAATTTAGGGAGAAAGGAAAAGGTATAAAGAGAGAGATGACTAGAGAGAAAGAAAGAGAAAGAAGCTTGGAGGAGAAAGGAGAAATTGGAAACATTGTTTGCAAATGAATGGTTTAAACATCCATCTTAATTTGTAATGCATCTTTAATCCTTAATACTCTTATTAATTTAAGTAGTTTGCATATTAGTGTTGAATTTTAAATTTTTACTTAATTAAGATTCTTGAATGATTTTAGGGGAATTAAAAATTACTTGTGAAATCATGTAAATGGGCTAGAATAACTTAAGAATTATGTGAAATCACTTGTTACTAAAGTAGGGAACTTGGTGAATTAATGGCCAATGGGCCGACCAAGTAAGAAAGAATGGAAAGACATATTTATGTGGGTTTAATATTTATAATTATGTATTGTAGCACAATTCATATGATTATTGAAATGGAATTAAATATTGAAATTGAATATGATTGAATGATGCATGTACTTCAATGAAGGAATGTTGTGATCACATAGTTATAATGTTAAATTTTAATATGACTAGGTTGTAATTTATGAGATATACAATTAGTGATAAATTAAAGGAAATCAAGAAAAATGATAAAGAAGAAACTTGGTATTTTGTTAAGTCAAGGGCCGACCATGTTGGGATGAAAATGTGAAGTTGTGGAGTTAAGTGAAATGTTTATGTATTCATATATGTTTAGCAATACATTGATAATCATTGGATGAATTATTTCATCTAGTCATAGTTGAATCTCTATTATATTTTGAATTAAGATTTTATGATGAATGAATGAGATATATAAATTATGATTATGTTTGGTTTGTGAAATGTATAATGAATGTTGATGTTCTGTGGTGATTTTGACATAAATGAGTATTTTGAGAAATATTAAGCAATAGTATTATTTAAT
Organism: Populus deltoides; assembly: GCA_015852605.2. NCBI lineage: Eukaryota > Viridiplantae > Streptophyta > Magnoliopsida > Malpighiales > Salicaceae > Populus > Populus deltoides. The sequence continues at coordinate 15,517,106 of CM027574.2, read as the reverse complement.
CCAATGAAATTGTGTGGATTATTGATAAACCAAATTAATAGATAGCAGATAAATGAAAAGTATTAGAAGTTTCTCTTATTAATTAAGTTAAGAATGTGGAGTGAATGAGAAGTTGAAATAGAATTTTCAATACGGGTTGAATGAGTGATGATGATTAAATCCTTTTTTTATTATTTTTTTGATCGAATATAAAAAATTTTATAAATCAAAACGAAACTAAGCTAAAAACAGCCAAGTCGAATATCAGGGCATGTACATATAAATGCTAAGGGAACATGCTCCCTTGAACATTCAAAAGGAACATTATAGCCATCAAAACACGACTATTTGACAATATGAAGCATTGCCTTATACAAAAATGCAACCAACTCAAGACATGAACAACCAGCTAGCATAACCAGCATCAAAAGCAGCCAACAACAATATACATAGCGATTGGAGACCCACAGATAGTAGTGAGCTTCTTCAAGCCTAGTAGGCGTAGAGGTGAAACAAAAACAGCACCAAGGTGCCAAAATACATCCTGCAGGAGAGCAAGATAAGTAGAAGCAGAGCACAACACCAACATCAGAGAGTAGGCGCATAGTAGTAGCAGACCACACATTTCCCTATATATTGCTTATAGAGGGCAACCAATAGAGGAGGCATCAACAAAGCAAACAAGGCAGGAATATAAGTTACTTAGAGTGAAGCCAGCAATCAAATCCAGCAAACCAACATGCAAACAATAGCAACACAAAGGCCAAAGAGGGAAGCCAACTTCAGCAAACTGCAGCAGCCAACTTCAGCAAACATACGACCAACACTGCAAGTAGCAACAACCATTCAGCAATAACATAAATGCTAGAGTGAAGAGCAACTCTAGCAAACCAACCCTAGCAGTCAGCATCAGTAGCATCTTACAAGGGTGATGAAGTGTGATGTGTCACCAGCCTGAGGTAATCCTAGGAGAACTTTCACCAGCAACCAAATACCCTACAACAGACTTGCAATAAGACAAGCTAGCAGCAATAAAGCTTGGAATCTCATCGACTCCAGCATACCAACAATGCATTAAGCAGCCAGACAGAGGCAACCCTGAGTTAAGAGAGCCTTTCACAACAGACACAGCTCGTAGCAAAAAGCCAAAGCAAACAAGCTTAGAACTCTACCATATCAGTGCAGCAGGCAAAGAGTCCAACAGTCAGCCTCACTAGTCTTAGGATAACCAAGTTGCATATAGTAGCAACCTAACATCTTCCAACCATCTATGTAGTCGGAGAGAACAACATCAACCACAGACAACCCTGCAAAAAGCAGCAACACAACGCTAGAGAGGGAACATGTATCAGCTCTAGCAAAACACATGGGGACATAAAGAATTGTATCAGCCAACATAACCAAGCAAAAGGAAGATGATGCTTCACATCAAACCTTCCACAAACCAAAAACTAGGGAGTGAGACTGCGAAACCTCAACCACCCTAACCAATCAAAAACATATAAAGCAGCAACCAAAAAGGCTAACAACAAGTTTTAGGAAGCTCAGCAAACCAAATGGTACATAGTAGAAACATCCACAGCAAATCCCTCCGAGAAGAGCAGAGATAGATCCAACAAGGCTAGGAGAAGAGCCCTAGTAGCAGACAAAACATAGCAAGCAGGATTTGCAGAGAAACTCAAAAACACAAATCAGACCAACCAGATAACATGAGTTATCAGATGGCTATTCAGCCATTTGATACTTTAGTGGTGTTTACGCCTGCACAAATCCCAACAGAGGGATTCTGTACCGGTAAACAAAAGGCCAATTAACCCTAACAAGGAAAGCAAAGTGTGATTCCATGCCAGAAAAGAGCAGAAGAACAAACCTCCATCCAAATCATCCTCTAATAGGGTACAAAACACCATATCTTTGTCGGAATCTTGTACATTAGGGAAGACGATAGCCAAAACAAAAATTAGGGCTTTGGGGAAGACACACAACGTGTTCTCTGTTGCTGCTCGATTGGGTTCTGGGATGGAAAGAGTCTGGGTGGCAGGAGGTGTAACCAAGAGTACAACCATGGTTTGGATCAAAGGCTTGCGCCAGAGGCCGTTGGAACCAAGAGGGAAGAACAAAAAGTCATTCGCGGATGACGTGAAGACAGGAGCTTAAGATCAGCAGTAGGAGGATGCAGACATGAGGAGACGCTTCTTGGAGAGGAGCATCTCTCTCTAGTCTCTATCCTGCTGAGAGTGATGATGATTAAATCCTTATTGGTATAGGAGAGGTTGTGGTATCGAGAAGGTAATAGGGAATCACGATTAAAGCTACAACAACAGGTAGGTGTCTAGCACCTATATTTTGTAAACAATATGCCAATAGAATTATTAGATTTACTTCCTTTAGTCATTAAATAAGAAAAAAAAGGAAGGAAAGAAAGAAAGGAAATGGATGGAAAAACTTGATTAGCTACTCCTAATATAGAGGCTAATGATGGCAAGGAGTTCTTTGAAATCAACATTATTGAATGGTAAATGAAAGTATTTATAAAAGACTTGATTAGCTATTTAGAGATTCAAAATGCTAATGATATCAATGAGTTATATTGATATCAACATTTACTTGAACTTGATTAGTCAATCCCTATAAGAGAAACTAATAATGCTAATGAGGTTGATACGACCAAAAAATTGATGTCTTCTCCCAAGTGTGTGAGTGTCGAAGAAATAAATAACTCGGCAGGACCGGGGTCGAACCACAGGGAGGTTAATTATATAAATTATAGATAACAACAATGATACAACAACAATAGTAACAACAACAACAACAACAATAATAATACTAGTAGTAGTAGTAGTAGTAGTAGTAGTAATACCAATAATACTATTAATAATGATAATAATAAAGATGATGAAGAAGAAGTTGATGAGAACTTTGAGATGGAAGATTAACGCAAGGATTAAACAATGAAAATAACAAGTGTCAAGGTTAGAGGATCCACTAATGGTATTTCAAACAAGTATAATATAAACTCTTTTTATTACTCAACTGGAAAGCACACACAAAGAAGGTTCCATCAGATTATAAATTGTTAACATGATTACATTAGTTATCTTATTTGAATAATACTAATACTTGTAAATATTGTCAGGCATTCATGATTATAACTTATATTAACAACAAATCAAGTTCCTTTCATAGCTCAGGTGTCGATTATACCATACAGTATGGACTATGAAAATGCCAAGTATTTGTTGTACCAAGTGTTATACAACATAAATCTAGATCACCATTTAACAAGCAAAGTATTAAAAGTGAACAAGATAACAAATATAAAGCATGTTAGTATCCAACATTAAGGTCCATGTTAAGTTTATATTATACTTATTCTTACACCATTAGTGTACCCTTTTCATCTTGACATAATTAACCTAGCTAGACATAATGAAAGAAAGAAACATAAATAAACAAGGAAAGGAAATGAAAAGCATAAGCAAGAGATTAATATAAACAAAACTTAAGCATTACAAAATATAAAGAAAGAGCAAGAGCATGATCTTGATCTGAATAACAAGATGCTTAAATACATGGCAAATGCCTCCTTTTATAGGCCAAAATTCAGAACTATTGATTTGTTGACTAATTGATGAGTGGGTGGCCACATCTTGACTTGGTGACAATCCTTATCTTCTTGTTTGCCAAAAACATCATTGATAACGTTAGGATTTGAATAGATTCTCCCATGAAGGTTCTAGGAAATTGTCTCAGCTTTCCAAGAAAAAAAAGATGAGGTCATTTGGACTTCTAGAACTCGAGATATGGGCTGAACACTAAACAGTGTTTGGGTTGCAAGACAGATTCGGACTTCTCTGTTATTGCTATAATTTGGACTTGAAAAAGGCCTTTTTAAATCTTAGGCTCCACATGAACATTGTAGGCCCATGTCTTATTTTTCCATCTATATAAATTGGACCTAAATCCAAGATCTACAGCTCTAGATATGACCCAATTACCGAACAGTGTTCTAGTTTGAGTGCACAAAGATCTCTTTTCTAAGTTTGGCCATCTCTTTGTCCTTTCAATTTTAGTACTTCAACTCATCAATCAATTCTTTCATTTATGTGATAGACTTGCATTTAAGATGAAAATTTACCATAAATTAAAGGTATCTTATATTATTAGATATGTTATTATAAAACATGCTTTAGTTAAGGAGTTATTGATACTTCAAGTGCAAAATGATGATATAAAACCTTGATAAAAATGCACTTTTAAGTACTAATCACACCCCCTAACCAGCTTATTACTAGTCCCTAGTACTCAAAGCGTTACAATAGAAAAAAAATTTGCAAATTTCACAAAGCAAGGCATTCATCATTCAACTTCCATTAATCTATCCAGATAAACAAACTCTCATTAAATTTATATTTCTACTCAATACCTCTTAAACAAGATATTAATAAACCTTTTTTATATATATAAATGTGCTCAATGTATGAAAATATAGATGATGGGGCTTTTATTGGAGGAAAACAATATTATGTTCTAATGTTTAGGGTTAACTTCCTTGGGTTGGGATTATTTTTTTCTTTTTTCTTTTTTTTAATATATATACATATAACTTAAAACACAATGCATCTTTAATCCATGTAACGAGTTTTCGGCTAATGACTCCCAGACCAGATGGTCTTAGGGCATTAGGTGTTGAGACACCCCTACGAGCTTAGTAACTCGGGTTGTGGATCACGATGCGTAGATAGTGTAATGTTTGATTCTCTTAAACTTTTCTCCTTAACCCATGTAACAAGCTTTGGGCCAATAGCTCCCAAGTCAGTTGACTTTAGGGTATTAGGTGTTAAAACACCCCTTCGGGCTTAATTGCTTAGGTTAGGAAGGCTACGAAACCAATCTTATCTACGTTTTTATTATCATTATTTTTTTTTTTTTTATTATTATTTTTTTTTTGCAAATTATAGACTATCCCTATCCCTTAGTTGTTACCTTTAACAAGAGAACATAAATAATATAATAATCCAATGTGCAACCCACAATCATATGTTAAAGTGTGTGTGTGAAAATAAAGGTTTAAGAATATTTGTTAAATGAGTATATGAGCAGAATCAAGTGATAACAATGCGAGAGTTTGTAAACCTGAATATTTCAAGAAGTATTTTGATAGGCCTTGTTATGAATATTGCATATAACCATCAGAAATTGTCTACTAAGATGCATTTCAAGAGTCAATAAAATTCCCCCTTACTCTGCCATCCTAGTAACAACAGTTTTTCCAAATGATTTTTAAAAAAATAAAAACAGTTAGTTGGTTAGTTTTCTTTAAATACTACCCTCTTCCCCCAACCAAAACGAGACATTGTCCTCAATGTCATAAGGTAGAAAGATAGAGTATAGAAGACATCACCTGAAACAGCGAACATTGACAATCCTGAAACACACTTAAATAAATATAAGAGATAACAAAACAAAAAGATATTATGCTATTAATAAAACCAAAAGACATAAATTTTTACAAACTAAGACTCAAATCGTAGTTGTGATTGTGGCTCACATTTTCCCTTGGTTTTACGTCCAAGAACGGCTTAAACGCCCTCTATGGGTCGAGGATAGGCTTCCCATCTAGTTTTCTTAAAAATCGGCAAAGCGAGGTCTTTTATAGTCAGATTCCCAAGACTAAGTCGATCATGTTCTTTATGAAAATGGGGCCATAAATCATGAATTGCACGATGTACATATCCACTAGGATGCGTCTCAAGAGTTAATAGAAGATTATCTAAAGACTCTTTACTCAGGTCATCCTTAATGAATTGTATTTTATCTTCACGATTTATAGATACCATTCCTAAAGAACAACATGTTGCATTACAGGTCCATCTAGCACATCGATGACAGACTTTTAGTCGTTTTGCACGACGTTTCTTTGCAAAAGTGCTTTTACCTATTCCAGACTTGTATGAGATGAAAGAATTGGAGGACTCATCTGATAATCGGACCTTTGCTTCAATCAGCCACCGAATATATTCAAGAATTCCTTGATTCATTAACAACCTCAATCTTGCACACCTAGCTCGGTAAATTTTTGTAATCGCATTTTGAGGCAAAGCGGGAAAATACTTTTTTAATTTTTCAAGAGAAGTGTATTTTTTTTTGGATGAGAATTAGAGAAGAGATTCAAAGAAGGGAGAAAGAGCAAAGAATTGCACATATATATACAGATATCAATTATTATGGGAAACTGAAAGAACCGACTTAAGTCACGAAGTACCGTTATCCGCTATTTAACCGGGGTGAGAAAGACTAGCAAAACAAGAGTTACACCAAAAAGAAACACAAAAACAATGTGAGAAAAACAAAATAATCAACCTTTATCTACAAGATCATTCAAACCAATGGATTCATTTTCACTAGAAAAATTATCAAAGTAAGCTTTCAAACGATGTCCATTTACCTTAGAAACATTGTTATTCTTTAGATTCTCAATATCAAAGGCCCCATAAGGATACACATGTTTCTCAATAAATGGACCGCTCCATCTTGATCTTAGTTTTCCAGGAAATAAATGGAGTCGAGAATTATAATGCAAAACTTTTTGACCAGTATCAACTTTTTGACAATTTTCACAAGTTTTGCATAATGCATGCGTGTCCTCAAACATGGCGGGCCAATAAAATCCATTTTGAAAGATTTTCGCAACTGTCTTTTGTGATGAGAAATGATTCCCACATGCTTCAGAATGACAAAGTTTAATGACACTACTTACCTCATTGTCAGGAATGCATCTTTGAAATATTTTATCAGGATAATATTTGAATAAGTAAAGGTCATCCCAATAAAAGTTCTTTACTTCGTTCAAAAACTTTCCTTTGTCTTTGGTACTCCAATGAGCTGGCAAATCTCCCGTTGCAAGAAAATCGATATTTTTAGCAAACCACGGCATTGAACTAAGAGAAAGTAAGGATTCATCAGGAAAGTAATCGTCGATTGGTGTGATGTCGGATGTCGAATCTGTTGTCATTCTTGACAAAAGATCTGCATCAACATTTTCGGTGTCTTTTTCATCCGTGATTTCTTCTTGAGAATAAATCATTTGCAAATCTTCAAACTCATCCAACTCAATTTTACTCAAAGTAGATTCAAGTTGATCATAAACTAATTCTTCAATAGAATCTACTTCTTGTAAATCATTATCATCTCCCGGTTGCTTGCAAATGTTGAAAATATTCATTTCTATCGTCATGTTTCCAAATGATAGCTTCATCAGTCCATTCCTACAATTAATCAATGCATTAGAAGTTGCAAGAAACGGACGTCCTAAAATAACAGGAAATGAATTACATGCTTCAACAGGTTGTGTGTCCAAGACAATAAAATCTACGGGGTAAATGAATTTATCGACTTGTACTAACACATCTTCAATTATTCCTCTAGGCACTTTTACAGATCTATCGACAAGTAAAAGAGTTGTAGAAGTTGGTTTTAACTCACTTAGATTAAGACTTTGAAAAACTGAATATGGAAGTAAATTCACATTAGCTCCAAGATCAAGTAAAGCTCTTTTAATTTTATGTTCTCTAATAAAGCATGAAACTGTAGGACAACCAGGGTCTTTATAATTCAAAGCATTATTGTTCGAAGAATGACACTTACTTGTTCGGCTAAAAAGGCTTTCTTTTTCACATTCAGTTTTCTCTTCACAGTGCACAGATCTTTCAAAAATTTAGCATAAGAAGGAACCTGTTTAATAGCATCCAACAAAAGTATATTGATCCTTACCTGTTTGAAAGTTTCAAAGATTTCAGAGTTGTGATTGACTTTCCTTTGTTTGGTCATGGCATGAGGAAATGGAAGTGCTGGCGAAGAATCAATCTTTTCTTTACAATGTTCAGATTCAACCCCTTCCTTACCCTCAGAGATTGACTCATCATCTTTCTCACAAGGTTCAAGAATGGGTTTTTCAATAACCTTACCACTGCGAATAGTGATGACTGATTTGGCTTGATCCAAGTGTTGGCTTCCAGAACTACTTGCATTTGCATTGTATTGCCCCTTGGGATTTTGTTGTGGTTGAGATGGAAACTTACCTTTCTCTTGGAAACTAAGAGCAGAAGTCAATTTTCCAAGAGTATCTTTAAAATCTGTCATGCTTTGAGCAAGTTGAGTGTTGATTGTCTCTTACTTTTCAATGAATGCATGCAATGTTTCCTTAAGATTTCTTTTAGGAGGTGGAGCATAATGAAGTGCATATCTATGAGAACTTTGGAAATTATAGTGTGCTTGAAACGGTGGCTGTGAAGTTTGTGCATTATTGTTATCACTCTTCCAATTGAAATTTAGGTGATTTCTCCAATCAGGATTGTATGTTTACGAGTATGGGTTATGATTGGGCCTTTGGAAATTGTTTAAAGCATGGGCTTGTTCATGGAGACATTCCTTAAAAGAAGGCAAAGTTGGACAGTCATTGGTTGAATGTTCATTAGTTTCCACGATTTGACACACAATGTCTTGAACAGATTTTAACTAACCACTCTTTTTTAAATCTAGTGCCTCGACTTTTCTAGCTAAAGATGCAAACTTGGCTTGGAGGTCATGATCTTCCCTAAGGTTGTACATACCTCCACTAGATGTATAAGGTTGGGTTTTACTTGGTGCCTCATAAGTTCCTGTAGTGTCCCAATTTTGCACATTTTCAGCTAGTAAGTCTAGGCACTCCATTGCTTCATTAGGGTCTTTATCCTCAAAAGTTCCATTGCACATCAATTCAACCATTTGCCTATCTCTAGGAGTTAACCCTTCATAAAAATATGACACCAATCTCCATGTTTCAAAACCATGATGAGGGCAAGTATTAAGCAAGTCTCGATACCTATCCCAACATTGGTAAAATGTTTCTCCTGGTTTTTGAGTGAAAGTGATTATTTGTCTTTTAAAAGAGTTTGTTCTATGAGATGGAAAAAACTTCTTTAAAAATTGTTGTTACATTTCATCCAAAGCACGAATGCATCCTGGTCTCAAATTTTGTAGCCATATTTTAGCTTTATCTTTTAATAAAAAAGGAAAAAGCTTTAACCTGATGGTGTTCATGCTACAATTTGAATTATTATAAGTGTTACAGACCTCCTCAAATTCCCTTAAATGCAAGTATTGATTTTCTAAATCTAAGCCATGAAAAAATGGTAAAAGTTGAATAATGCCTGGCTTAAAATTAAAATGAGATGCATCAGGTGGAAAAACTATGCATGAGGGTGCACTTGTTCTGTGGGATTCATGTGGTCTCTGAGTGTTTTAACCCGAACATTCTCATTATTTTCATTATGAAGCGATTGCTTATCTTCTTCGGCCATATTTTCTGAAAATGATGAGGATACCCTACAAAGTCTACCACTTAATATACGTGACCGGACTCTCATACACGTGTAAAAAGAGAATAAAAAGAAGAAGAAAACAAAACAAAAAAAAAAAAAACAAAGTTAGATACAAGAAAAGTGAAAAGAGAAAATAAAATAAAAACCATAATTTGTACAAGAATTTACCTCCCCGGCAACGGCGTCAAAAACTTGACATGATCAAAAGATTGATGTCTTCTCCCAAGTATAGGAGTGTCGAAGTAATAAATAACCCGACAAGACCGGGGTCGAATCACAGGGAGGTTAATTATATAAATTATAGATAACAACAATGATACAACAACAATAGTAACAACAACAACAACAACAGTAACAACAACAACAACAACAACAACAACAACAACAACAACAACAACAATAATACTAGTAGAAGTAGTAGTAGTAATAAAAATAGTAATAGTAATAGTAATAGTAGTAGTAGTAGTAGTAGTAGTAGTAGTAGTAGTAGTAGTAGTAGTAGTAGTAGTAATAATAATAATACCAATAATACTATTAATAATGATAATAATAAAGATAAAGAAGAAGAAGTTGATGAGAACTTTGAGATGGAAGATTAACGTAAGGATTAAACAATGAAAACAACAAATGTCAAGGTTAGAGGATCCACTAATGATATTTCAAACAAGTATAGTATAAACTCTTTTTATTACTTAACTGGAAACCACACACAAAGGAGGTTCCGATCAGATTATAAATTGTTAACATGATTACATTAGTTATCTTATTTGAATAATACTAATACTTGTAAATATTGTCAGGCATTCATGATTATAACTTATGTTACAACAAATCAAGTTCCTTTCATAGCTCAGGTGTCGGTTATACCATACAGTATGGGCTATGAAAGTGCCAAGTATTTGTTGTACCAAGTGTTATACAACATAAATCTAGATTAACCATTTAACAAGCAAAGTATTAAAAGTGAACAAGATAACAAATATAAAGCATGTTAGTATCCAACATTAAGGTCCATGTTAAGTTTATATTATACTTATTCTTACACATGTTCTTTAAAGATTATGATTAGCTAACCCGAAACGGTAGCTGATGATGTCAATGAGCTAGTGTTGATATTTTCTTGATTAACTATCCATTAGGAGATTGTTAATTATATCAACTTGAAATTATTATCGGCATTAAGGAAATTATTCAGGTTATAAATATCTAATAGTATAATGAAGTTAATGTGGGAAGTTAAATGAAAAAGAATCATTGTATGATAAGAAATGTCTTATATATAAGTTGAGATAAAGGAAAAGGAGATTTAGTAATACTTTTCAGTGTATTAGTTATTATTAGTTATTTAAATAATTATATTTGAATGTTGTACTTTTTAAGACCATCTCATTTTTGTTAATATAAACTAAGTATGTTATGCATGTTTTGAGATTGTAATGTATTCATTGCATTTTGGATTATTGATGTACAAGTATAATTGTTCCTCTTTATGTTTTGTATTTCTATAAATTCACATACATATGTTGGTTTCTATTTAAAAAAAAACTTTCATAATTGCTATGGTGTAATATCATATTGATTAATATGATGTGATGAGTACAATTGATGTGACTGAGATCCAAGATGATTGGATCGAAAATTGAGAACGTGAATAGAAGTGAAACAAGTTTTAGTCGATAACTTGGGATATTCTGGTATAGAAAAAACTCTACTAAAATTTCGATAGAAATTATGGTAGAGCTTAAAAGAGAAAAAATATTGAATTTATAGTTAACTATATCCAGTTTGTTATCAATTCATGATATCATTGATCAAGAAGTGTATTTAAAAGTTAGGTTGTTACACAAGTTGTATAAGAATAAGGATTAAGAAACTTTGGTTAATATATTGTACATGTTTTAATGCTTGTAATGGTATTCAGTCATTCATGATATTGATTACTTGATTTCAAGTTCATTTCATACTAGATAAAAGCATGGGATCATTACTAAATTATCTTTTATAGATGAAAGCAATGTCAATATGTATATAATTTGTCTAATAAGATAGTAAATAACTGACTTTGTATGTTGTGGCATAAGTTAAATAATGTTATTTAGAGATGTATAAAAACTTGAACTGGACTCTTTAGTCGTTATTTATGATTATAATTTAATTGTCTTGTATGTTAATTTTATCATTTAATATGAAATTGTATGGAATATTGATTATGGTTGAGTGTTAACGAGGTAATCGTGCGGTTGCCATGAAGCCATGTTAAAAACAAATCCAGGATGATTTCTTAACCTATAAATCACACTTATAATTCATATATAATGTTGAGTTCTAAGTGTAATTTATAGGTTGAGAAATTTTAACCGGTTGGAACTCAATGCTAAAAATATTAATTGGTAAGGATTTTTAAACCTAACCTAGCAAGCTTTTATGAAAAGGAAGGCAATTAAGGTTGAATTTATGAATTTTTTGTTAGGTTTTATAGTAGAAATTTTGGTGAAAAGCAAATGGATTGTATATTAAGTCAATTGGGTTACATTAGGATGTGATGGGTGTTAAATTTAAGAAAACTAGGTGTCCCTAAAGGCTCAATGGTCACCAACATGGGACCAAATTGCATGTGAAAAAAATTGTGTTTATTCAAGTGTATGTGTGAGGATAATGAATACATAATGTGTTTTATATGAGATAAATTGAAGAGAATTTGCATCCTTTATTGTTGTGCATGTTTTGATAAAATAAGAGCAAAGATGAAAATTAGGATTTATGAATGTAAAATGGTTTAAAATTTATATAAATTAATGATGAATGTTAAATGTAAGTTGAATCGTAAACGATGGTTAAGTTGAAAGAAAATAACCTAGTATATTATTATTATGTGAAATTTACATGGAGTGAAAAATAATGTCATATACTGTGGGTTTAAGAGAGGCTTCTAGAGCTATGCAACAATAAGAAAGTATTACTAGAACTTCAACAAGTGGTAGGTATCAAATACCTTCACACTTTTGTTTACCATGTTCATTATGCTAGACATTGCATGCTAGACATTGTAATTGTAGAAAAGTATTATGACTTCAATTATGGACTAAAGATGTAAGGAACTAGATTTTCTAGTAAGGAGACTAGTGCATGGTAACGTGTAGACAAACTACTTTTCCTGGTAATGGGACTAGTGCCTGATTATAGGAAAAGGAACTAGTTTTTCTAGTAATAGGATTAGTGTTCAGTAATGGGCGAAGGAGCTAGTTTACCGGTTATGGGATTGGTGCTCGGTAATGGGGCGAAGAAATTAGATATTCAATGAATGATTTATTGCCTGAAAATAGGTAAAGAGATTAGTTTTTTAATAATGTGATATTTCTAGATAAGGGTAATGTGAGTAAATGCTGGAAGATGTAAAATTATGCCTGAAAAAAAGGTTAGTAGTAATGAGCCAAGCTGACTTGAGATTTAAATTGAATTAGAAAGAATTCGATTGATTTATATAAAAAAAACTGATTGAAATAGATAAAATATAGTGGAATTCCATAATTAAGGTTATTTTATTATTTGATTAATTTATGTAACAACTTGATTTTATTATGTGATAATCAATTTCAGGTACCTCTCATCAACAAGCGGAATGATAAGGTTTTTTATTAGGAATACTTTTGCTAAGATTTAAAGAACATGTAATAGTTAATCCTTTTATATTGTAATATGAGAATGTAATTAATATTAGCCTTATTGTAGGATATATCACTATATTTAAACATCTTTATAGATTTCTAATATTTTATAAGTTCTTTTGTTGTATGAAAATTATAAATGCATGTGGTTATATTATGCTACTTTCATATGAATTGATTATGTGTGCATATATGTGTATATCATATGCAAGAAATATAATAGTAGATTATGATGAATGAAACATTGGAAGTTGAGGTTGGAAAGTATTCTAATCTAATGACGAGATTATGATGATTGACCGAGATGTGTAGTAATGAGAATTGATGTGAAAGAAGAATTAGTTGATAATTTGAGATCTCCTAATATAGGGAAGACTTTGCCAAAATTTTGATAGAAATGTCATCAATTTCATGAGGAATTTATGTAGTATTATTCAAAACTAGAAAAGGATAAACAAAATAATAATGTAAGGTTCTAACTTAATAAGTTAACTGTTCAAACAAAAAAAGAAATTCCTAGATACATGGAATTAACATGAAGAAATTATGTAGCGATTGTATGTAAATATTAGGGATGTTATAGAGGTCGAAAGGAGTGAAAACTTAAGTGAAAAACATGGTGAGAAAAGAAACTTAGATTCGACCACTAATCAAAACCTAATGAATTTGGCTGAGAGTGGAGGTAGAGAAAAAAAAAGAAAATATGTGTGCGATATATGGAATGTGTGGAAAAATTAAAGAAACAATCAAATTTTTATGCAAGAGAGGGTGAGATTAAATTAACTTTTTATATATAAAAAGGCTTATTTTAATGCTAACAATCTTGATTATGATGTTCCTAGTATGGCTATTTTTTTGTTGCATGAATTTGATGATGTCTTTCCCGAAGATATTTCTAGTAGTTTACCACCTTTGAGGGGAATAGAACATTAAATATAGACATTATATCCATAGGCTTGATGATATGTTAGATGAGTTGTATAAATCTTGTGTTTTCTCTAAAATAGATATGAAAAGTGGATACCAATAAATTAGGATGAAAGAAGGTAATGAATGAAAAACCATGTTTAAGACTAAGCATGGTTTGTATGAATAGTTATTCATGCTTTTTGAACATATAAATACACCTAGTATATTTATGAGATTGATGAATCATATGTTGCATGCGTTTATAGGTAAATTAGTAGTTATGTATTTTGATGATATCCTTATCTATAACAAGAACTTGAATGAACATATTGATCATTTGTGTAATGTACTTGATGTGTTGTGTAAAGAACAATAGTATGGTAATCTTAAAAAGTATACTTTTTGCATGGAAAAAATTTTGTTTCTCATATATGTTGTAACTACACAATGTATTGAGAAGGATGAGGAGAAGGTTAAAGTCATCCAAGATTGGCCAACATCTAAATCGTGGATCGAGGTAAGAAGTTTTTATGGCTTGACTAACTTTTATAGGTGTTTTGTTGAGGAGTTAAGCACTCTAGCCACGCCATTAACTAAAATTGTAAAAAATTCTATTGGTTAAATGGGGTAATGAACATAAAGATGCTTTTAAATTTGTTAAAAGAAAGCTTATGTTTTGCACTTGTTTTAGATTTACCTAACTTTACTAAAACTTTTGAGATTGAGTGTCATGCATCAGGTATAGGTATTTTGAAGCTGTTTTAATACATGATAAAAGTCTCATTACTTATTTCAGTAAAAAGATCAATAAGACAACCTGGAACTACCCTACATATGACAAATAGCTTTACGCTTTGGTGGGGACATTGGAGAAGTGGTAGCAGTACCTTTGGCCCAAGGAATTTGTCATTCATTCTAATCATGGTCCTTAAAACACCCTAAGGGACAAGGTGAGTGAATTGATGACATGAAAAATTGGTGAAGTTTATTAAGACCTTTTTATATGCGATTAAATATAAGCAAGATAAAAAAAAACATTGTGGTTGATGCGTTATCACAAAGGTATGCTCTTTTATCTACTTTAAATCCTAGGATGTTAGGATTTGAATATGTAAAGGAATTGTATGTGAATGATGGTGATTTTGCTAATGTTTTTAATGCATGTGAGAATTTAGCTTTTGGAAAATATTATAGACTTGATGGATATTTGTTCAAAGATAATTGTTTATGTGTGCCATTGAGTTTTATGCATGAATTGATTGTACATGAAGCACATGAGGGTGGTTCAATGGGGCATTTTGATGTTGCTAAGACCTTGGATGTGTTGCATGAATATTTTTATTGGCTTAAAATGAAAAGAAAAGGAAAAAGAAAAAAGGATTGCAACACATAAGTGATAAATACATTACATATAGAAAAGCAAAGTCTAAAGTCTAACCACATGGTTTGTATACTCTTGTGCATGTACCTAAGAAACCTTGGGTAAATATTTCTATGAACTTCGTATTAGGTTTGAGTAGGTCAAAAAGGGGTAGGAATTCAATATTTGTGGTTGCTGATAGGTTTTTGAAAATAGTGCATTTCATAGCATGTTATAAAATCAATGATGCAACTAATATAACATATTTGTTCTCTAGAGAGATAGTATGACTTTATGGGGTTCCTAGGAGTATAGTTTTGGATAAAGATGTTAAGTTTCTTAGCTATTTTTGGAAGGTATTATAGGGAAGATTGGGAATTAAACTGTTGTTTTCTACTACATGTCATCCCCAAATATATGGACAAACTAAAATACTTAATAAGATCTTAACCATACTTTTATGTATTGTCATATGAAAGAATATATAAAGTTAGGAAGATTGCTTGTCATTCATTGAGTTTGCATATAATTATAGCATGTATTCTACTATTGAATTTTTTACCATTTGTGATTCTTTATGGTTTTAACCCTTTAACTCTTATGGATTTGATTCGTTTTCTTGTTGATCAAAGTGTTAGTTTGGATGGTAATCATAAAATACAGGTGGTGAAAGCACTTCATAAGAGTGTACAATAAGAAATAGAGAAGAGAAATTATGATTATAAATCCAAAGCGAATAAAAGGCGTAACTAGGTTGTCTTTGAACCCGGTGATTAGGTTTGAGTTCATATGTATAAGGAGAGATTTCCAGCTCATAAGAAATCACAGTTACAACCATGAGGAGATGGACTCTTTCAAATCTTTGAGAGAATCAATGACAATGCTTGCAAAGTTGATCTGTCATGTGAGTATTATGTTAATGCCACTTTTAATATTTTTTTTCTTTTTTTGTTTAATATTGGTGATGATTTGAAGTTGAATTATTTTGAGGAAAGAGGGGATGATACGAATTAACTTACTAACATAAAAAATCCACTAGAGGTGCTAATTAGATCAATCACAAGGTTAAGAGCCAAGAAGTTAAATGAGGCACTGAATGGGATTTTTCAGCATATTTGGTCCAAGGCTGACTTCAAGGAGGCTACAACACATATGGGTCAGCTAATAATTAACTCAATCCAAGTGTAAAAAAGGCCCAAGTCTTCCACAATATAGGTTTTTGGTTGACATTATAATGGTAGCCTTATTCGAATAATTAATCTTAACATTATAAGGAGATTTTGGAAGAATATTTTAGGAGTTTCTATATTCTATAAGAAAACTAATGGGCATGAGCTATTACAAAGATTTTCATGCTTATTTAAGAGGTTAAAGTCAGTTTTGGGCTAATTTTTTTTTCTAATGCATAGTTTTACACTAACAAGTATAATTTTTAATGACCTTTAAATTGAGCTAGAATTTTACTAGAAATTTAGAGATGCATTGTTTTATATATGATTATGATTTCAGTCAATCGGACATCATAAAGTTCTTAAAATAAGGTCTAAAAGATACTATACAAAATTTGTATTAGATTGTTAGTTGATTTATGCTTTTTTTTCTATTTTTTTTTATAAATACTTTATTCTTTTTCCAAAATTATTTAGGGCTTTTTTTTACATATTATAAATAGGGTTGTTTAGCTTGTATTTAAGTATTTTTTTTTAATGAATTTTGGTTTCAAAATAATATTGCTTGTGTGTGAGGTATTCTCATATTTTATGGTTTCCTAAAGAATTGATTTGACTTATCAAAGAACAATTGTCTTCGTAAAGTCTTTCTTATACTTTTTGTTCGTGAATTGGTATTTGTTGGGGTAGAGTTCATTCCAATAGTGTTTGTGTTTTGGTTTAAGTAATCTTTGTGTTATACTTCTATCAAACATGATTCTTTGGTTTTCCAGGATTTTTCTTTCTTGTATGTAGGTTACGAGGTTCATATCAGATTTGTTGTAAAAGGTTAATGAAAGTATGTTTAATAATCCATACATTGATCAATATAGATATGACTCATCTAAATCTAGTGGCAATGAAGATGATGATATGTTTGGCTTGAATGAGACAATAAATGTTGATGATGTAATAATACCTTATGTTCTTGAATTTGAAGATGAATCTAGATTTATATTTACTATTTTCCATGATTGGACACTTAGTCATAAACTTTCATTCAAAGGTTTTGATTTGGCAGTTGACAAACATTCAGCAATATGAGTGATTTAGTTAATGCAATTAAATGATGACATTTGCACATTCCCTAGAATATCAAATTCAATTGTCAATCTTAATCTTTGTTCAATTACAATGTGTAAAAGCACTAGAATGTCAATGGTATTTTTATGGGGATACCATAAAAGGTTGGATTCTTTTGAGATGACAAAGTTAAAAAGCCTCACATGTATATCACCACCTTTGTCTTTATGCAAAGTTTGTTGCTAATGTTGTTTCAACCCTTGTGATGAATAACCTTTCTATGATGGTTGCAAGTATTTAGGATAAAATTAAATTGCATTACAAGTATAAAATTTTATATGATAAGGCATAAGTTGCAAAACAGAAGGTGTTTGAGCAACTTTTTTATTCACACAAGTCATTTGAAATGTTGCCAAGATTATTATTGATAAGAAAAGAATCAAATCATGGAAAGGTTGTTGAGTGGAATTATAAAGGAAATCTTGATGATAGCTTGATGGTTTTTAGAAGAGTTTTTTTTGTCATTTGAACTTTCCATTAAAGATTTCAAGTATTGTAAACTACTTATTAGTATTGATGACATATATTATGGGTGATATGATGGGAATTTTTTTATTACAATTACTTTTAATGCAAATAATGGGATATTCCTTTAGCTTTTGCATTGGTTGAAGAATAAAATAATTACAACTAGATATAGCTATTAGTTTGCTTGCAGCGATACATTACTTGTGAAAAAATCAACATCTGTATAATATCAGGCATTCATATAGCCATTAAAGAATGGTAAAAACATGGTATAAGCCTTTAGGATGTCATCGCTATTATGTCCGATATTTGTTAACAACTTTAATCACTAATAGAAAGACTTGTTTATAAAGAAATATTTTATGACGGTGTTATGAACCTTTAAGGCATAAGTTTGATATGTGGTTTTTGAGAATGTTTAAGTTGAACCCAATGATGCAACCATATTATTCAATAATTTCACCCACATTTAACTAGTGTTTTGCCTATGTTTTATATATAAAATGCCTTGATATTCTTTGTTTTATGTTTTGAAAGCACTTTTGGATGAAAGATGCAAAAAAGGAGTAAATTGGAGATAATTGGCAGATTTGACCTCCAGTCGATGTTTTGTGCAGACCGTGAGCTCTGGAGGTTGAAATGAAGTGATTCTAATGGCATTAAAAATCTAACATCCATACCTTTCTGGACATCTAAGGCAAGAAAAAAAATAACGAAGAGCATGGAAATCGCAGCCTTCAAAGTCAAATCTCGCAATCTGCCAGTGTTGACCTTTAGCTATTCCAACTTGAATATCTGGAGCTACAGAAGTCCAATTGATGCAAACTTAATTTTTTTGGATTCATGACTCAAATTTATATAAACGCTCCAAATTTCAGCCAAAAACGATGTCATATGAGGGAGATATGGTTTTTCAAAGATGACATCTGAATTCTGCCAGCAAACAGGTTTCGTGAAGAAACGAGTCCAAATTACGTTTCGAAGCATCTAAACCGATATCCAAGTTTTTATTTCAGCAATTTAGCTCCTCTAAGTCAAAGCTTGAAGATTTCATGCAAGGCTATTTCTCCTTTTTTAGGAAAATAGATATTGAAGTACTTAAATGTAAACAGTCTACTTAATGGAGGACTATTTTGTAAAATAGAGACCTATATGGTTTCCTAAGATATAAAAAGAATGAGAGAAGAGAAGGAGCAGCCAGCCAAGAAGAGAAAAACACTCCCTTCCTCTAAGAAACCTTAAATTATGCATTCTTCCTTCTTTTTGATTAGTTGTTCAACAAACATACAAGGCTAAACACTTTTTCTTGGTTGCAAGGACACGGAAACCTTTGAATTTCAAGAACTGTGAGATTTATTTTACCTTTTCTTTTCAGTTTATATAATGAATATGTTTGTTCTCCTATGCTTATTTTCCTATGATTGTTTATTTTAATTGCTAGAGCGGACTTTAAGTTATTATTGTAGACAATCTATTGCTAAGTTTGATATCAAAACCGGAGTTGTGGTATATGAACTTGTGAAGCAACTGATTTAATAATTGTGGCGGATCTACGTTATTAATCTTAGGGAGAACATTCAATCAAATCAAACATAGACTGCGGACAGTTATGTTTTCTTGATTAATAAACTTATCTAGTTCTTAAGGCTGCCTTTAAATTAAATTACTAGTGCAGACACTGTGGTTGTTTGATGGTTAGGGTTAGTTATATGGCGGATCCGTTAACTAACCAATGTTAAGAAGAGATAAATATTCAGAATATAAAATGATGTTTTGTTTCCATGATCAGTTCTGATTTCTGTAGGTGGATGTGTGCTTGTGACCAAGGTTTGTTCTCTTGATAATTTTCTGATTTTATTAAATTTCGTTTGATAGTTTTCTGTTTTCTTTTGCTTTAGCCTAGATAACGTCCAAACCCCCCCAAATTGCATCTCATCTAGCATAAAAATATGACTTGAATCTTCCTCGTGGGATCGACCCCTTGCTTGCTCTATACTATCTTGTGTGTTGTGTTTGAAGCTAGGGTAATTAATTTGTGCGACCGCGACATCGCAACAAATTTTGGCGCCGTTGCCGGGGAAGTAATTTTAGTTAATTCTTGTGCTATTATTTTTATTTGCTGTGATTGTTATTTCTTTTTCTTAAGAAAAAAAACAGAATTTTTGCTTGCTACAGTACTGTTCATTACGGCTGCGGTACTGTTCAAAACGGATTGTTTGGTGGAATTAGGTATCGGCCTTTTTTTTTCTGGAAGGGAAATGACGTTCTAAACAGGACTTGTGGTATACCACTAGCCCCACCCTATTGAGGCCAAATTCCACTGTTTTCTAGGGTTTTTAGGCAGTTTTTGTTTTCTACCGTAAGATTTTCGTACAATTTGCATTGTTTTCGATCTCTTGTGTGGTTGGTTTCTTTTGAGTTTTCTTGATGATTTATGCCAGTAACCCATTTTACTAATCAAAGTCAAGTGCAGTTGGATCTCGAAATAGAAAAAACTTTACGCGGGTTACAAAAGGAAGCTCGCCTTAACGCCATGGCTGTTGCACGACAACAAACACTCAAGGAGCTTGCTGCTCCTAACGTGGAAAATCAGCCATTGTGCATAAATATCGACAATAATGTAAACTTTGAGCTCAAATATGGTTTTATACATTTGCTACCAACTTTCATTGGTCTTGCAGGAGAAGATCCTCATACTCATCTCAAGGAATTCCATATGGTTTGCGTTGGCATGAAACCGAATGGAGTTGACGAAGAACAGGTTAAGTTAAAAGCTTTCCCTTTCTCTTTAAAAGGGGCAGCAAAGGCATGGTTTTTCTCTATTCTCTCAGGTTCCATTGGAACTTGGAATGCCATGAAGAAGATTTTCCTTGAAAAGTATTTCCCAGCATCTCGAGTTGCCAACATAAGGAAAGAAATATGTGGGATTCGACAGTCTCATGGAGAGACACTTTCCGAGTGTTGGGAAAGATTTGAGCAACTGTGCATTCAATGCCCTCATCATCAAATACCCGATCAGCTACTCATTCAATATTTCTATGAAGGATTGATGCCTACTGATCGTAGTATCATTGATGCTGCATGTGGAGGGGCATTGGTAGATAAGTGTTGCGATGTCGCGGTCGCACAAATTAATTACCCTAGCTTAAAACACAACACACAAGATAGTATAGAGCAAGCAAGGGGTCGATCCCACGAGGAAGTTTCAAGTCAGATTTTTATGTTGTACGTTATGTAATTGGGGGGATTTGGTTTGTGATTATCTAAACTATGGTGGCAATTAAACTAGCAAACAAAATCAATTAAAACCGAAACTTATCAAGAAACAAACATTGGTCGCAAGCACATATCCACCAACGGAAATTAGAACCGATCCTTGAAACGAAAATTGCAGTTTATGTTCTGAAATTTTATCTTTTCTTAACGTTGATTAATTAACGGATCCGCCGTATAACTAATCCTAACCAACAAACAATCAAAGTGTCCGCACTAATGATTCAATTTAATGGTAGCTTTAAGAACTAGATAATTTCATCAAGATTAACATACAAGTCTGTCCAGCAGCTTGTATCACTTTGTTCAAATGTTCTCCCTAAGTTCAATAACGTAGTTCCGCCATAATTATTAAGCTTAGTTGCTTCACAAGTTCATATATCACAACTCCGGTTTTGATATTAAACTTAGCAATAGATTGTTCACAACAATAACTTAGAGTCCGCTCTAGCAATCATCAACAACAATCATAGGAAATATGTATAGGAAAACAATCATACTCATTCATAACATAAACTGAAAATAAAAAGAAGAATAAATCTCACGGTTCTTGAAATCCGAAGGTTTGTTGTGTCCTTGCAACCAAGAAAAAGTGTTTAGCCTTGCATGTTTGTTGAACAACTAATCAAAAAGAAGGAAGAATGCATAATTTAGGGTTTCTTAGAGGAAGGGGGCGTTTTTCTCTTTTTGGCTGGCTGCCCCCCTTCTTTTCTCTCATTCTTTTTATATCTTAGGAAACCCTAGGTCTCTATTTTACAAAATAGTCCTCCATTAAGTAGACAGTTTACATTTAAGTACTTCAATAACTATTTTCCTAAAAAAGAAGCAATAGCCTTACATGAAATCTTCAAGCTTTGACTTAGAGGAGCTAAATTGCTGAAATAAAAACTTGGATATCGGTTTAGATGCTTCGGAACGTAATTTGGACTCGTTTCTTCACGAAACCTGTTTGCTGGCAGAATTCAGATGTCATCTTTGAAAACTCATATCTCCCTCATATGACATATTTTTTGGCTGTAATTTGGAGCGTTTATAAAACTATGAGTCATGAATCCAAAAAAATTTAGTTTGCATCAATTGGACTTCTGTAGCTCCAGATATTCAAGTTGGAATAGCCGAAGGTCAACACTGGCAGATTGCGAGATTTGACTTTGAAGGCTGCGATTTCCATGCTCTTCCTTATTTTATTTTCTTGCCTTAAATTTCCAGAAAGGTATGGATGTTAGCTTTTTAATGCCACTAGAATCACTTCATTTCAACCTCCAGAGCTCATGCTCGGACAAAACATCGATGAAGGTCAAATCTGCCAATTATCTCCAATTTACTCCTTTTTGCATCTTTCATCCAAAAGTGCCTTCAAAACATAAAACAAAGAATATCAAGGCATTTTATATATAAAACATAGGCAAAACACTAGTTAAATGTGGGTGAAACTATTGAATAATATGGTTGCATCAAATACCCCCACACTTAGCTCTTGCTCTTCCTCGAGAAAGGATAGGTAAAATCAAATTGAACTTAAATTAAATGAAATCACTATGACTAATCTTCTAATCTCCCATCAATATCCAAGAATATATGCATTATAAACAAGAACACAATTAAGAAGGATAAAGAGTATAAATTTTCACGAATTTATTTACATGCAAACTTCAAAATTCAATTAATCGTCGGGATTTAAATGAAATCTATGTCATGCCAAAGTGATAGGTCCTCTCATTGATATATACTCCAACACTCGCGTGTTTAGGGCTTCTCTGTTTAAATCTCTCAAATTCAATCAATGAATATGTTCTACCATAAGCTTGCTCTTCAATCTCATCTCCATTAATAACATATTACAAACAATGCATGAATCAAAATGTCTTATTTTCTGGTTGTAATGGGGTTAAGGTAAAGGTGAGGTAAAAGAGAGTAAAAGAAAAGGTTCAAACCAAAGAATGTAGAGCATTCTCAAAAATAATATTTCAAACAAGATATTCCATCAAAGCACATAAATTGTTCATCTTTAATCACCAATGCTTAACTTCTTTTGATTTCAAGCTTTTTCAATATAAAATCTTAAGAACTTAAAGGAACACTTTTTTCTTTTTCTTTTTCTTTTTCTTTTTTCTTTTCTTTTTCTTTCCTTTTTTTTAACCTTTGGCAACTTTGCCCATCTTTTCATCAAACATCACTTCTTCTTTCTTTTCACATAATTTCCAACCATAATTCCATGAGATATCATAAGTATATGCTCTAATAATCCTTGGCTAAGGGACAAGGAAAAAATATAAAAAGTTAAGGCTTATACATGGATAAAGCAAAGAAAAGATAAACAAGCTCAAAAGGAGCTCACTAAGGATAATATGCTTTAGGTTGGCTTTTTGGCTCAAGTGGTTAAAATTCCTAATGCCTTTATCATCTTCATGTATATATGTAATATGAATGTTATCTAAACAAGATATGAAGCAAGTTCTAAAGATACATATCATTGAAAGAAGGCACAATAAAAGAATATAATGTTGAAGGCTCAAAAGCTTGCATTGGTATAACACTATAAAGTCAACATGGCATATTCTCAAAGTCAATTCCTAAACCAATTAAACCTTAAAACTATAAGGAAATCAACATAACTTCAGCCTCTCAGTGATCTATTTCTATGTATAGAATATCTGATTCTATTACGTTTCCTAAATAGGCAAATTTGTGTTTATGACTGTATATTCCTTCGTTAACATTCCTTACATAGTCACAGGTTTTGTATTATATATAAACACACTGTTGTAATACAATATATATTAAGAACAATCATTTTGTGTGCAATCCTTTTATGGTATCAGAGCCTCCTTCTCTTACGAGGTTAGAAATATTCTATACAACCATGTCAACCGGTGGCAATCCTCCTTTCTCAGAGTCTGTTGGCTCTAACTCTGCCTCTTCACTCCCTCTCATCACTATCAACACCTCAAGCCAATTGCCCTACAAACTCACATCCTCAAATTATCCTTCCTGGCGTGCAACTTTTCTTACAATACTCATTGGATATGATCTGATGAAATATTTGGATGGCACTCTTCAATGCCCTCCCACACCTGATGCAAACTCTTCTACCTCTGCTGTGGCACTCCATGCGACCGGAGCGGACAAGACCGATTCTTTGTTGAATGCTATTTTTGCTTCTGTTTCTGAAGCAGTCATGTCCCTTATTGCTATGACCACCACAAGCCGTGATGCTTGGCAACATCTCGCTCGCTTGTTTGCTAGCAAATCTCGGGCCAGAATTATGCAGTTGAAAGAGGATCTTACCCTTATTCAAAGGGGCTCTCGCACGGTGTCCGAGTTCCTTCATGCAGTTAAGGTAACTGCAGACGAACTCTCTTTGATTGATGCACCCGTTTCAGATGATGATTTGACATTATATGTGCTTAATGGACTTGGCTCTGAGTTTAGAGATATGGTAGCACCCATTCGCACGAGAGAAACTGCCCTGTCATTTGCAGAATTACATGACCTGTTAATTGGTCATGAACAGTATCTCAAACGCATGGATGGCCACTCTTCTTCAGCACTGGTTGTCACTGCCAATACCTCTCAACGGAGGTCATCTAATCCACGCTTCAGAAACAACAAAAATCGGTTCAGACAGAACTTCTCCAACCCAGCTCCTTCTAGAAGGCCTTCTGTCGTGTGCCAAATATGTGATCATCCTGGTCACACTGCCAAGAATTGTATCAAACTGCAGTCTTCACCCACTGCCAATTATACTACCTCTTCAGCTCCACCGAAAGCCAAATGGCTTCTTGACTCCGCTGCCTCGCACAACATCACGTCTGACCTGGCTAATCTCTCCATTCACTCTGAGTATGATGGCCAGGATGAGGTGGTTCTCGGTGATGGTACAGGTTTGCATGTTGCTCATATTGGTTCCACTACTGTCTCCTCTCCTTCCCGCTCTCTTAGTTTAAAAGAAACCCTGCATGTGCCCCTCATTCATAAAAACTTAATCTCAGTTCATAAGTTCACTCATGATAATAATGTTGTTGTTGAATTTCACCCCTTCTTTTACCTTGTGAAGGATCCGACAACGGGGGCAATACTCATGCGCGGTAGGTGTGAAGATGGTGTTTATCCTGTGGAACTATGTACTCCCTCATCGCAAGCTCATGTCATCACCTTGGCTGGCACTCGTGCTCCTCTTGATTGCTGGCATCACAGGCTGGGACACCCTAGTTCAAAAATTTTATCCTCTCTTATAAGTAGTTATAACTTACCTGTGTCTCCCTCTCAGGCTTTATTTTCGTGTGCTTCGTGTCAGTGCAATAAGTCACATAAATTGCCCTTTAGTGTCACTTCCCTTACCAGTCATAATCCTCTTGAATATTTGTATGCTGATGTTTGGGGTCCATCACCGGTTCCCTCTGTTGATGGTTACCGCTATTATGTACTTTTTGTCGATCATTTTACCAAGTATTGCTGGTTTTATCCTATGCATAATAAGTCGAATGTGTCTTCTATATTTGTCCAATTTACCACTATGGTTGAAAATCAGTTTTCTCGGAAAATTAAAAATTTTTATTCTGACAACGGTGGTGAATTTATCAAACTTAGACCTATCCTTGCTGCTCGTGGTATTAGTCATTTTACCACTGCACCGCATACTCCTCAGCAAAATGGCACTGTTGAACGTCGCCATCGACATATTGTCCATAACTGGTATGACCCTCCTACATCATGCTTCGGCTCCTTCCACTTATTGGACCTATGCCCTGGCCACGGCAGTTTATCTTATTAATCGTCTTCCCACAATCTTACACTCACGACAAAGTCCTTTTGAAGTATTATTTGGTCGGGTTCCTGACTATAATAAATTACGCACTTTTGGTTGTCAATGCTATCCATGGCTTGTTCCGTATCGTGCAAATAAATTTCAGTCTAAATCCCACCCTTGTGTATTTCTTGGGTACTCCCTCACTCAACATGCATTTCAATGTCTAAATCTTCAAACCGGTAAGATTTATTTATCCCGTCATGTCACTTTTGATGAACACATTTTTCCTTTCAAAACAACACCACCTACTGTCAACCCATCCCCTGCCCCACAGTGTCCAGCACCAACTTCTCCATCTCCTGTTCCTCCAGTCTGCATAGTTCCAGTGGATAATTCCATCACCACAGCTCTCGTGCATGATGCCTCAGCAATTGTGACTCCTTCCCCAGGTATGACTTCCCCCTCTCTTCCTACTAATTCATCCTCCTCTGTATCTCCTCTCCCTGTTGCCCCTGCACTACCCAGCCGCACTCATCCTATGGTCACCAGGGCTCAAAATAACATTTTCTGTCCTAAGCAACTCTCGGTCACTACCAAGCATCCTCTTGCACCACCATTAGAACCCACTTGTGTCTCCCAAGCTCTCAAAGATCCTAAGTGGCGTAAAGCCATGGCAGATGAATTTACTGCTCTAGTCTCCCATGGCACTTGGCGTTTGGTCCCTCGCCCTTCTGCTACCAACTTAATTGGCTGTAAATGGGTGTTTAGGATTAAACGCCATCCAGATGGTACAGTCGATCGGTTTAAGGCACGTCTTGTGGCTAAGGGATTTAATCAACGGCCGGGTGTTGATTATACTGAGACTTTCAGCCCTGTCATTAAACCAACCACTATTCGCCTCATTCTCTCCATTGCTCTGTCACATAACTGGCCTCTCAAGCAGCTGGATGTTAATAATGCGTTTCTTCATGGACAGTTAACTGAGCAGGTGTTCATGCATCAACCTGCTGGCTTTATTGATCAGTCGCACCCTCATCATGTTTGCTCTCTTCAGAAGTCCATTTATGGTCTCAAGCAGGCGCCTAGAGCCTGGTACACTGCATTACGTTCCAGCCTTCTTGCATTGGGGTTCTTTAATTCTCAGTCCGACAGCTCCTTGTTCATCTTTACTCGCAATGGTATACTGCTCTATATGTTGGTCTATGTTGATGACTTAATTCTCACAGGCAATAACAATCAGTTTCTGCAGCATGTTGTCACCTCTTTAGGTGAAACATTTTCTCTGAAGGAGCTTAGTGACTTGCATTATTTTTTAGGGGTGGAGGTTATTCCAGTTAAACAAGGTCTATTTCTCTCTCAAAACCGTTACATTCATGATCTCCTTTCTCGGTTAAATATGACTGGTGCTAAGACAGTTCACACTCCTATGTCTGTGTCGACTAAACTTCTGCTTGAAGATGGATCGGTGGTTGTGATACCACCCGAATACCGAGCGCACCATTGGCTCCCTCCAATATCTCTCGCTCACTCGTCCTGACTTGGGATTTGCAGTCAATCGTCTTGCTCAATTCATGCATAAGCCAACAGTAACGCATTGGCAACATGTTAAACGACTCTTGCGCTACGTCAAACAGACAATTCACTTTGGTCTGTTGCTCATACGCCATCTAACCCTATGCTTCGGGGGTTCTCTGATGCTGATTGGGGTGGTGATCTTGATGATCGCAAGTCCACCACGGCTTATATTATATTCCTGGGGGATAATCCTATCAGCTGGCGCACCAGAAAACAAAAGGCTGTGGCTCGTTCCTCTACTGAGGCAGAGTATCGAGCACTTGCCACCGCCTGCTCGATATTGCATGGATAAAGTCTCTCCTTGATGAACTTGGACTCAAGCTACGTGACCCACCTCTTCTTCTCTGTGATAATGTTGGTGCTACTCAGCTCAGTCTCAATCCTGTTCTTCATTCCCGAATGAAGCATATAGCTATTGATCTTCACTTTGTCCGCGACTTTGTTCAACGTGGTCACCTGCGTGTTGCTCATGTTCACACGGATGACCAGCTAGCGGATCTACTCACAAAGCCACTTGCTCGGTCTCGTTTCACTGTTGCGTGACAAAATACACGCGTTCTTGATGGAGCGTCCATTTTGAGGGGTCGTATAAGGAAATCAACATAACTTGACCTCTCAGTGATCTATTTCTATGTATAGAATATCTGATTCTATTACGTTTCCTAAATAGCTGCAGCTGTGTTTATGACTGTATATTCCTTCGTTAACATTCCTTACATAGTCACAGGTTTTGTATTATATATAAACACACTGTTGTAATACAATATATATTAAGAACAATCATTTTGTGTGCAATCCTTTTAAAAACTTGCATGCACACTCCTTCATTTTATTTATATCTTCATCAATCTCAACTAATTCTCATACATAATACTCATGTTCTCAAAAACCAATGGAAGTTCAAAAGATCAAACATAATTTTTTTAAAAAAAAATAACAAAGAAAACCAACATTCTACCAATACCCCCACACTTAAAACACGACATTGTCCTCAATGTTGAAATAAAAGAAAAGGAATATAGGAGAATGACAAAAATAAAGTAAAATACGAAAAATAAAAGATAAGGGAAAGGAAAGCAAATTTTTTTTTTTTCTTTTTGTCTTCGGGTTGCCTCCCGATGGCGCTTTTGTTTTATGTCATTGGCTCGACATGTTGCATGCTCATTCTTCATACATTGGTTCAAATTTAACTCCACGAGCGGTGAGTTCGTCACATCCAACCTTCATAGAAAGGTTTCAAGCGATGCCTATTGACCTTGAGTACTTTGTTGGTTTCTAAACTTTTAATTTCAACTGCACCATAAGGAAAAACATTAGAAACAACAAAGGGTCCAATCCAACGAGCGCAACTTTTCAGGAAAAATTTCAAACGCAAATGATAAAGAAGGACTTTGTCTCTAACATTAAACTTTTTTCTTGTAATCATTCGGTCATGGAGACTCTTAGTCTTTTCTTTGTAAATCCTTGCATTCTCATAAGCATCATTTTGTATTTCTTCTAACATAATTCCAATCTTTTTGGGCACCAAAAGGATAGGCGCCACCCATTCACTATCCATGATGGGGTGAATGACTCCTGTATCATGGGGAACAGTTTGCAAAGCTTGCAAAGCCAATGCTAATTCATGCAAGTTTTGGGAAACACATATATGCCTCTCCATTTTTTCTATCTTGGTAAAATCATAGCCATAGCTCAAAGCTACGCTTAATCCATCCTCACTATCAAAATCACAAAATTGCTGCACACACTTATCAACTTGGTCATAACATGTGATAGAATAAACATTGCTACAAGGATATGTCATTGCATCATGAAAATTAAATTCAATTTTTTCATCTCCTACCTCCATAGACAAAGTATCCTTACCACAATCAATTTTTGTATTGGCAGTTTTCAAGAATGGTCTCCCAAACAATATAGGAGTGTTGTTTGATGAATCATAAGAATCATGTTCCATATCAAGAATATAAAAGTCGCATGGAATGACCAAACTATCAATCTTGACTAGGACATCTTCTATCACACCAAGTGGGTAAACAAAACTACGATTCGCAAGCTGTATTACAATGCTAGTTTTATTTAAAGGCTCAAGACCAAGAGAATCATAAACATGTTTAGGCATAACACTAATGGATGCACCTAAATCGCGCAAGGCCCTTTTGAAACCAGCATTACCAATAACAC
This sequence comes from Populus deltoides, assembly GCA_015852605.2. Classification (NCBI taxonomy): domain Eukaryota; kingdom Viridiplantae; phylum Streptophyta; class Magnoliopsida; order Malpighiales; family Salicaceae; genus Populus; species Populus deltoides. The sequence continues at coordinate 15,487,290 of CM027574.2, read as the reverse complement.
ATGGGATAGTAAACGCACCTGGGTCTTTTTGCTTCATAGGCATATTCTTTTGAACAATAGCATATACAACTTCACCCATACTTACCATTTCATGACCTTTTAGTTTGAAAGCTCTCTTGGTAGTACACAACTCCTTCAAGAATTTGACATACTTGGGAATTTGCTTGATAGCATCAAGCAAAGGAATGTTGAATTCTACTTTCTTGAAAACCTCTAAAATCTCTTTTTCTTTGTCCTCTTTCTTTGACCTAGAAGAACTCACAGGAAAAGGTGGAATTGTTTTAAAACTGGAATTCATTGAGTGAGGAGTTACCTTTGGAGTGTTGGTCGATGTTTCAGTTTATGGAGGAGGAGGATGTTCCTTCTTTGTACTCAATTTGGTTTCTATCTCTTCTTCTTCCTCCATCTCAATTTGTTTCGACCTTTTCTCTTCAAATTCTTTCCCACTTTGCAGCATGATCACACTAACATTCTCCATTGGATTCAATGTTCGGGAGGGCAATTTTCCATTCATTTGTGCTTCCAATTTCCCCACACTTGAAGCTACTTGCCTCATTTGCTTCTCCAAGTTGTGAATACTTGACCTTGTTTCCTGTTGAAAAGACATGACATTTTGTTGCAAGGTCACAGTGTTAGAAGCCAAAGTTTTCATTATCTCACGAAGATCATACATCTGGATGACGATCCCATAACATTGGAGTTTGTGAATGGAGGGGGTTGTCTTGCTTGATAATTCTGTTGGGGCTGAAATCCATAGGGATGGAACTATCGGCCTTGATTGCCTTGTTGAGGTGGGTTCCCATAACATAAGTTTGGATGATCTCTCCATCCGGGATTGTACGTGTTGGAAAAGGGATCATATTTACGCTGTTGGGGTGTCGTTGAATCCTCCATCAACTGCATGAACTTGCTCAATGTAATCTTCTTGTATTATTGGGCACATATCTGAGGTATGTCCTTGTAAGGAACATATGCTACAAACTTTCACCTGTTGTACATTTCCACAAGCCAACGAACACATAAGAGAAGTAAGATCATTAACTTTATTTTCAAGGTTAGAAATACTTACCTCATTTACTCGTTTGTTTACGAAGTCTCCACGCATGCCAAATTGTTTCGAGTTGGCTGCCATGTTTGAGATTAATTGGCGTGCAGCCTCGGGTGTCTTATCTATCAATGCCCCTCCACTTGCAGCATCAATGATACTACGATCGAGGCATCAATCCTTCATAGAAATATTGAATGAGCAGCTGATCGGGTATTTGATGATGAGGGCATTGAATGCACAGTTGCTCAAATCTTTCCCAATACTCGGAAAGTGTCTCTCTATGAGATTGTCGAATCCTACATATTTCTTTCCTTATGTTGGCAACTCAAGATGCTGGGAAATACTTTTCAAGGAAAATCTTCTTCATGGCATTCCAAGTTCCAATGGAACGTGGGAGAATAGAGAAAAACCATGCCTTTGCTACCCCTTTCAAAGAGAAAGGGAAAGCTTTCAACTTAACTTGTTCTTCATCAAATCCATTCGGTTTCATGCCAACACAAACCATATGGAACTCCTTGAGATGAGTATGAGGATCTTCTCCTGCAAGACCATTGAATGTTGGTAACAAATGTATAAAACCAGATTTGAGCTCAAAGTTTATATTATTGTCAATGTTTATGCACAATGGTTGATTTTCCACGTTAGGAGCAGCAAGCTCCTTGAGTGTTTGTTGTCGTACAACTGCCATGATGTTGAGGCGAGCTTCCTTTCTTAACCTGCGTAAAGTGCTTTCTATTTCAAGATCAACCTGCACTTGAATTTGATTAGTAGAACGGGTCACAGGCATAAATCGCTAAGAAAACTCAAAAGAAAGCAACCCACACAAGAGATAAAAAAAAAAAAACAATGCAAATTATATGAAAATCCTACGCTAGAAAACTAAAACTGCCTAAAAACCTTAGAAAATAGTAGAATTTGGCCTCGATAGGGTGGGGCTACTGGTATACCACTAGGCTTGTTCAGAACTTCGTTTCCTTTAAGGAAACAAAAGGTCAAAACCTAATTCCACCAAAAATTTTGTTTTGAACAAGCTTCCCCCCACGAAGTGAAACGATCTGCCCATGCAAGCAAAAATTTTGTCTCTCTCTTTTTTTTTTGAATCACAGCAAATAAAAATAACATTACAAGCACAAGAATCAACTAAAATTACCTCCCCGGCAATAGCGCTAAAATTTGTTGCTATGTCGCAGTCGCACAAATTAATTACCCTAACTTCAAACACAACACACAAGATAGTATAGAGCAAGCAAGGGGTCGATCCCACGAGGAAGATTCAAGTCAGATTTTTATGCTAGATGACATGCAATTTGGGGGGGGGTTTGGATGTTATCTAGGCTAAAGCAAAAGAAAACAGAAAACTATCAAATTTTTTTTAATAAAATCAGAAAATTATCAAGAGAACAAACCTTGGTCATAAGCACACATCCATCTACAAAAATCAGAATTGATCATGGAAACGAAACATCAATTTATATTCTGAATATTTATCTCTTCTTAACATTGGTTAGTTAACGGATTCGCCGTATAACTAGCCCTAACCATCAAACAACCACAGTGTCCACACTAGTAATTTAATTCAATGGCAGCCTTAAGAACTAGATAAGTTGATTAATCAAGAAAACATAACTGTCCGCAGTCTATGTTTGATTTGATTGAATGTTGTCCTTAAGATTAATAACATAGATCCGCCACAATTATTAAACTCAGTTGCTTCACAAGTTCATATACCATAACTTCGATTTTGATATCAAACTTAGCAATAGATTGTCTACAATAATAACTTAGAGTCCGCTCTAGCAATTAAAATAAACAATCATAGGAAAATAAGCATAAGAGAACAAACATATTCATCATATAAACTAAAAAGAAAAGGTAAAATAAATCTCACAGTTCTTGAAATCCGAAGGTTTCCGTGTCCTTGTAACCAAGAAAAAGTGTTTAGCCTTGCATGTTTGTTGAACAACTAATCAAAAAGAAGGAAGAATGCATAATTTAGGGTTTCTTAGAGGAAGGGGGCGTTTTTCTCTTTTTGGCTGGCTGCCCCCCTTCTTTTCTCTCATTCTTTTTATATCTTAGGAAACCCTAGGTCTCTATTTTACAAAATAGTCCTCCATTAAGTAGACAGTTTACATTTAAGTACTTCAATAACTATTTTCCTAAAAAAGGAGAAATAGCCTTGCATGAAATCTTCAAGCTTTGACTTAGAGGAGCTAAATTGATGAAATAAAAACTTGGACATCGGTTTAGATGCTTTGGAACGTAATTTGGACTTGTTTCTTCACGAAACCTGTTTCGTGGCAGAATTCAGATGTCATCTTTGAAAAATCATATCGCCCTCATATGACATCGGTTTTGGCTGAAATTTGGAGCGTTTATAGAACTTTGAGTCATGAATCCAAAACAATTGAGTTTGCATCAATTGGACTTCTGTAGCTCCAGATATTCAAGTTGGAATAGCCGAAGGTCAACACTGGCAGATTGCGAGATTTGACTTTGAAGGCTGCGATTTCCATGATCTTCCTTATTTTATTTTCTTGCCTTAGATGTCCGGAAAGGTATGGATATTAGATTTTTAATGCCATTGGAATCACTTCATTTCAACCTCTAGAGCTCACGCTCTGCACAAAACATAAAACAAAGAATATCAAGGCATTTTATATATAAAACATAGGCAAAACACTAGTTAAATGTGAGCGAAACTATTGAATAATATGGTTGCATCAGTAATTTAAAATGGTTGTATTCATTTAATCAATTCCATATTCATACTCTTAACTTGGACCTCAACTTAATTATAAGGTTCATTAACCTATTTTTCATAATCATGACTTTTACCTTAAAACAACCTTATTTATCAATTTTCATTTAATATTCAATACACATGTTTTAATTCCTCTTTTTACTTATGTAATCATTAATCCACTTCGATGATTATAGGTCGTGTTTTACATCAATTTATGTATTATTGATTTATTTCATTTCTCGAGCTTGAACTCATAGCGATCATACATTTAATGATCAATTTCAATGATTATAGCTTATGATTTATCTCATTATATGCATTGGTTAGTTTCAACAATCATAACTCGTGCTACTAGACAATCTTTAGCCCTCGCCATTATGACCAAATTAATTTTTTAATCTACAGATTTTTGTTCTCACCAATGTAGTCAACTTTAATTTAACACAATATGTCTTTGTCCATACCTTTTAACATATAATAATTTATCTCCATCCAAAGAGTTGACTATCTTTTAACATATAATAATTAGTCTTTGTCCAAACAATCAATAGTCTTTCCAAAAACAGCCCTCGCTCTGCGGCCGACTCAATTCTTTTAAAAAATAAATAGCCCCTATTTATGAGGTTGACTAGTTCCTTTTTAAGATAAATATCTCCCATTTATAAGGCTAGCTTAATTCTTTTAAAAACAAATAGCCCTTGCTCATGCGACTGATTGGTTCCTTTTTAACATGAATAACCCCCCGATCATACAACCGATTTAATTCTTTTCATATAACTTTCTGTAATTCATTTCATATATATTCAAAAATTCTAAGAATGACATTTCCATAATTAAAAAGATGAGGTGACAAGAACCCTTGGTGCTCTGGTAGTATGTGCTTTCGCAACTATTGATCCAACCTCAAATATCCTTTTTGGAGCTCCTATGGAATATGCTCTTTCTATTTCAGGTTTTGCTTTTGATATTCCTTAAAACTCATATAGTGATTTAGTCTTTCTTTCCAAATTGTAATGAGCATAACATATTAACCCCCTTAAGTTTTCTTTAAGTTAAATTAACAATTTAGTTTTTTTTCTTTTCTAACTAATAATCAATCATCATCAATCCCCTTTTTTTTTATCTTGATTTATATAATAAAATGTATCTCTTATCTAGCACATAACCTTCATCTATCATGTGCCCAAACAACTCTGTCAAAACTTCATATATGATCTTAGCTCTCTAGGGAAATTTAAATGGGTGGTTATATTATTTAACCTAAAGAATGTCAGTGTTATGTACCATAGAGCCACGAATCTGATTCTTCATGATATGATTAATCATAATATAGAGGTGTACATTAATGATATCATGGTTAAATCAATGTCTCAAGCCAATCATTTGAGTGAGTTATATTATGAATTTAAATGCATGAGGTTACATAATCTCAAGATAAATTCATTGAAATATGCCTTATGTGTATGAGAAATAAGCTTTTTAGGATTTCTGGTATATCAACATGGAATAAAGATGGATAAAAATTAAAAAAAAATCCATCATAAATGCAGAACCTCCATAAATTAAAAATGAATTAGAATGCCTTATTGTCAAAATTAATTTATTTATAAGGCTCATATCGAACATCACATGAAAGATTAAGTGATTTATTAAGCTCTTGAAAATAAATAGCATATATGAGTTTCAAAAGACTAAAAAGAAATTAAGTTGCTTTTGAAGATATAAAACTTATCTAACTAAACCTTAAGTATTGTCCCCATCAAAACTTGAAAAGCTTTTAAGGTTATATATCTCAATCAGTATAAGGATAAATTGATAATATGTTAGCACAAATGAGTGAAGTAAGTTGTCTATCATCTTAATCATGTTTTCATAGATGTTGAAGAATGTTATGGTTCAATAAAAAGCTTTATATATCTTTATAGTTTGCTTGTGTAAAGCTTTATTGGTACATCTTGCTAGTAGATATATATGTAAACTGTAAGACATATTTGATAAAGTACACATTATCTAGACCTTTCTTATAAGGTCATATTGGAAATTAGACTTTAGCATTGTCTGAGTTTAATTTGCATTACATACTATAAAGAGTAGTTAAATGTTAAGCTTTAACTGATTTCTTAACTAATCACCCTTGTCTTAATATTGACCATGAATTAGAATAAGACATTGGTATTATGATGAATGAGTCTGTTCCATGACAGTTATGGTGCTATAGATCAAAAACTAAGAATAAGGTAGGTGCAAGGGTGGTAATAATTTCCCTAATAGATCATAAGATTACCTTATCATTTTGGCTTGATTTTCCTTGCACTAATAATCAAATTGACTGTGTGTTACAGGAGATTCTTTCCCTAACATACAACTTTATATTAATGGGTAGAACGTTTGACCCTACTGCTAAATCAAGTTAAGGTTTTGGTAAAAGATTTTAAAGGCCTTGTTTCATATAGAGTTAAAATTTCATAGCCATCTGATATCATTTGAGATTTTCTAGTTATTTTTGGACTATTTTCCCTATTTAGTTTTTAATTATTTTATTAGTTTTCTAAATTTATCTAGGACATTTTTTCTAGTATATAAGTTGCGTATAATAGTTATAATATTGAGTCTTAAGTAGAGAAAATATTGAATAATAAAATTTTGAATTAGAGTTTTTGTATGGTTATCTTATTTGAAAAAATCTTGTGTTGCTTGTGCTTGTTATCTTTCTTAAGTTATTTCCATTGTTTTAGTTAGTATTAGAGTCAAATAATTCCTAGTATTTAGTTGTTGTATGTCATTGAATAACCATGACTAAAAGGGTTAGTCATAGAACAAGATGAGCTCATGTAGGAGGAGTAAGGAAGTTATCCATTGGAAAAGAGATGTTCAAAAACTAGTAATATAAGACATCCATAGATAAACTACAAAATTAATCACTCAACTAGCAATGATAAACTTGCATAGCCAAGTTAAAAAATTATCATTTCGATTAAAAAAGATGGAGAAGAGAAAACTAGAGGATCATGAGAAGAGTGATTATAAATCCATGGCTAGTTTTAAGAACTTATTTTAGAGGCATAAGCAAATGAGATAGCTTTTTGATTGGGATGAGTATCATGATATTTTAGTGATCTTGTTTATAATGAAATAGATGTAGATTGATATTCTCCACGAATTTATTATATTTATTTTGATGATGATTATATTGATAATAATAACATAAACAATGATCTCATCAATAATATCCTCATTAATAAGTTATAGGTGATTTTTGATGAAGCATATTGTGAAGGACATTCCTCACATATGCTAAGGAGAATTCTAGAATCAATGGGTTAAAGTTGATGTTCTTAAACTTCAGATAAAAGTTATGAAATAGATGTTCAAAAGTTCTTTATGCGAAAAAACCAGCTCACATCTTGATGGGGAAAAGGTTGTTTATCTTTATAGTACTACATTTCTAGTTAAGTTAGAGCTTGACAAGGCTACTGCAAAGTTATTGACTTTCTTTGGTATAATTTATATCACTATTACTTGCTATCTTTTCTATATTCCTTTCATCTACATTAGTTGGTATTAGAGCTCAATGACTATTTATAATTAGTTGTTATATGTTGTTGAATAACCAAACCACCATTCAACTTAAAACATCCACCCTCATGTACCAAAGCAACAAAAACCAAAACCAAACCTTCCCTTTACCCAACACTACTAAAACTCCCCTTGTTACAACCACAAAAACCTAGCCAAAACACCATTATTCAATCACTCAACAACTTAAAAAAAACCAAAAATACTAAAAAATCAAACATCAAGTCTTTCTTTTAGGAGAGAGTGTTTTATGAGAGAGTGAAAGAGTGCAATTATATGTGTGAGTTGTTTTATGTGCTGTAACTAATATTTTTTTTTCTAGGATAATGCCTCTCTTCTTTTTCTTTTTTATGTGAGAAAATAATTTATTTTTTTTAATTGCTTAGTTCCAAGCAAATTTGGTCACAAAGCAAACCAAAATCATTTTGGTTTTTTATTTTTTTTCTTAACATTTTTTGTCCTCTTTATATATATATATATATATATTGATTTTTTTTTAAAATAACAACGTCAACGCCGACTCGATAAAAAAAATAGATAATGACTTTAAAACGGTGCGCTAAAAGTTGAATGTGTTGAAATTATTTTTTGAAATTTAAATGTTTTTGAAAAGTCAAAAATATATATTTTAAATTTTAAAAATAAAAAAAATCAAGTTATTAGTACATCAATACACTTAATAGCCAGTTTTTTTTAGGAAAAGGCAAGATTATGAAAATATTGTTCTGAACAGTGTAAAAGTTGAATGTGTTGAAATAATGGGATTGCTTACTTTGTATGAGGATATGAGTGTGTTTGGTATTGCGGTAGCTGTTGTGGTTGTGGTTTGAAAAAAGTTATTTTATAAAAAGTACTTTTAGTTGAGGTTGATTTGAAAAAATAGGTGTTTGGTTAAAACTGTGATTGAAATTGAGGTTGAGTAAAAAGTAGTTTAATGTGTTTGGTTAAGAATACTTTTGAAATTGAGGTTATAAAATAATTTAAAAATATATATTAATATTGATGGTTTTTAATTTAAAATTTTATAGATTTAACTATTGATATTACATCATAAAATAAATAATACTTTATATAAAATATTTTTTTATTGTAATATTAAAATATCTACAATTCTACAAATGCTACGTCATCAAGCGATCTTTGTCTAATTTATGTAGTTAAATATTGAATAATATTAAATACTAGTTTTTCAAATAAAATACAATTAAAATAATAAAAAATAATTTTTATTTTACTGGATCGAACCTGTTTTAATATATTTTAAGTTTTGAACCGGAACCGGTTCGGCGAATATCAAAGATGCTACACCGTTGACGCAAAAAAGTGTAGCATCAAGATCATGTTTAATTAACATCAACAGTGCAACATGATGCATTGTTGACGCGAACAATGCAGCATGCTGCACTATTTACGCAAATTAATTGGGATGAACATGCAGTATGCTGCACTGTTCATGCCAATTAATTTGCTTGATGTGCGAAAGCATGCAGCAGAGAGGGAAAAACATGACAGAAAGTATCTAAATTTTGCTTTAACAAAACCGTGTTTTCAACGCATAAAATGATAGGTTCCATGTATAAAAATCACGACTCATTTCTTAACTAAATATTATGTTATTATTGTTACATGCTAAACGCAGCCACAAACTCTTAGCCAAACCGACTCAAAGAGTAAAATAATGGTAAGGAAAGAGGAAGCTCGCCGCTTGCCATTGAAAATGACAAAATTAGTAAGCATATGGAAATTTTGATCCCATTTGAATATGCATATCCAAATGAATGAAAGCTATCACACTATCCCATAAATACTAATTTCTCGGCCATTAGCACCAGCCGTTGGATCCTCATCCCGAAAACCAGAGGGTGGGTTCCACACACACATCATCCCGTGTCGCTCGAAAACAGCCTCGAACATAAAAATCATAATGATGGCACATCCTAATATCATGATCCCGCGCAACTCCAGATCACGCCCTAGAGAAATTGTTCTATCTTTCTAGACAAGACAAATTCGCTTCCAATCAGAAAAATAATAAAATAAATTTCCAAATGGAGACTCTCCAAGGAAGGAACACGAGCGCACTACACCACACTACACACCCCTGCAAACCTTAGCTGTTTTTAGTTAAATAAAGAAATTCAATGCAACAGGCCTGCTGGGAGTTGCTGAGTGACCTAACTTAAGGTTTCCAGTTTCCACGACGGTTAGGGTTTTATATGGCGGCGGCGGCGGCGGCGACGGCGACGACGAATCCACAGTCACTACAGGCGCGTCCGTACGAGGACCACCGAACGCGAGCTTCGATACAGATCGACGACGAAGACGGAGAGTATGAAGACGCTGCTGGTATGGATGGCATGAAAGAGGCAGCAACAGTAGCGCAAGTGAATTCAGGGGTGAGCGTGGCAGAGCACCACCGTGGAGTACGAGTAGGAGTTGGTGGTGGTGTGGTTACGACTTCGAGGACTAGTGAGCTCACTCTCTCTTTTGAAGGAGAAGTTTACGTTTTCCCTGCTGTTACCCCTGAAAAGGTCTCTCCTTGTTTTGTTCTCCATGATTTTAACTTCAAAAATGGGAATTTTGTATGCATATGATGCTTATGTGCGTATTTATTAATGTTTTGCACGGAATCCTATATATATGTGTGCGCGCGCGTCCTTTCGAATTTTGTGTAAAAATTTATGTTCTCTTTTCAACTTCATATACTTTGGAAATTAGCATCGTACTTTGATGCTTTCAATTTTGAGCAACACCATATTTGTGCATTGATACGCGAATGTAGATGCTTTCAGTTCTTAGGGAAACTACTGCATGTGCTATGTATATTGTTTCTGTGGTTTTTTGGGAACTGCGGAAGCAACAATTGCATCTTCGGCTATTGCATTGGATGCATGTTTGCTTGCTACATCTACTTATTTGGAAAAATGTAATTAAATGCAATTATTTGTTTTTGTTCCTTTCATCTTTCCATCTGTTTTCCACAATTGCTGTGTAGTTGTCTGTCTGGGTATGTTTCCTTTAAAAGAATGAAATTATTGGTTTTGATTGTCAGGTGCAAGCAGTACTCTTGCTTCTGGGAGGAGGAGATATGCCCACTGCAGTACCTACTATTGAAGTGCCATATGATCAAAATAATAGGGTAATACTGAGTTTTTGGGTTATCAAGAGCAATGCCATTGCTTCCTGAGCTTACATTTCATGCATTCTCTAGGGAGTGGTCGACAACCCAAAGTTCTCAAATCTTTCACGAAGAATAGCCTCACTTGTTAGATTCCGTGAAAAACGAAAGGAGAGATGTTTTGACAAGAAAATAAGATACACTGTGCGAAAAGAGGTTGCACAGAGGTACTGCCAACTAAATCTTTTACTTCAAATTTGGCCCCTTTTAAAAATGTTTATCATGCTGCTTGATTATGTTATGTTTCTGGAAAATAATGAACTAGGTTGCTAGGATCAGCGATTTTTCTTTGCAACAAAACAAGATGATTTTCTTCTTTTATTTCCTTTTTATGTATTTGCTTGGGTGATAGCTACGGAGAGTTAAAACCTTTTTTAGTTCAACGAATGGAGGCAGCTGAATGTGCTGTGGTCATTGCTGGTTTTTTTTTTTCTTTAAAAATTCTCCTAATTGTGCTCATCTATGTTTGGTGGTTATTGGAACTAGGCAGAGCATTCAGTATGTATTGGGGATGCTTGTCACAGAAAGAGAAGTACTTTGATGTGAGGGGTGGAGATAGTTAGTTAAGCTACATAATTAAACCTTTTCCCAGGCATCCTTTAAGATTGTCTGGTAATATCATTGAAAGTATTTTGGTATTAACAGTGTGTCACTCTCCTCTCTGTTGTCCTGCCAGAATGCACCGCAAGAATGGGCAATTTGCATCCTTAAAAGAAAGCCCAGGTGGTTCAAGTTGGGACTCCAGTCAGAGTTGCCTTCAGGATGTCATACCTCGTCCGGAAACTGTGTGAGTTAGTTAAAAACATAATCTGGATTTGACAGTTCCACTATTTAAAAATATTTATGACAATGATGTGCTTTTGCAATGTGTTTTAGTGTCAGGAGATGTCAGCACTGTGGTGTTAGTGAAAATAATACTCCTGCAATGCGTCGTGGACCAGCTGGACCCAGGACTTTGTGTAATGCATGTGGACTTATGTGGGCAAATAAGGTTTTTTTTTTTTTTGTTTTTGCTTTAAAATGCATGTTAACTGCAGCTGTTGGAGTCATAGAGTTAAACAGTCAATTATCAATCAGATGAGTTGTATCTGTTTACAAGTGTTTCTAAATGGCAAAAATAAACTCTTTGTTTCTGATGTCTTCAAAGTTTATTCAAAAAGGTAATAAGTTTGTGCTCTGTTCTTACCCATTCTTTAACATGTTCAGCTATACAAATCTGTCCAGTGCGCTGGTGAAAGTCCTTTAGACAAATAATATCATTTCACATGCTCGATATAAACACTTGTTCATTTATATGCCCTTTTTTATATGAAAAAAGATGAAGAAAACATGAAAAGATGATTTTGTTTAGTCATTGGATACATTTTTTGCAACAACTTTGATATCTGTACCAACTGTTTGACTCGCTAATTCTTATGCTGCATTTTAGGAACAATTCACATTTCATTTCTCATAATGGTCCAGGGGTAGCACTTGATGAGTAATCTTATTATCCAATCTTCTGTTGCACTTGATTGCATAGCTAATGAAAAATTAAAGGACGTAAAGGTGGTTTTTCTTGGTTTATTGGGAGGCTGAAGAAGGCTTGGACTACAATGCGAGGTCTGAACATTTTAGTCCCTAAATCTACATCCCATCCCACCTAGGATTTGAACATTTGAAGTCACTGTTGTGGCCAGGACAAAATGTGATAAATTTATGTGCAAGCATATAATTAAGTTGTGCAAAACCAACAAACCATGTGAATGTTCAAAATTAAACATGTTAGGCAGGCAATGGTCTTATAGTTGACTTTCCTTTCCTTTTTTTTTTTTTTTTCAATCCTGTAGGGTTGTGAATAGAAGTGCACCTATTTTGGATATTGGATATTACAGGCTGTTTGTTAGGCAGTAGTTTCCAGATATGCTTCAGATTGAGCTTCTCTGTGGTTTCTAATGTTATTAATCATTTTGGATTTCTACTTGAAGTGACTTCTACATTTCCCTTGTTGAATATGCAGGGATCATTGAGGGATCTCAGAAAAGGAGGAAGGAATCTTCCAATGGGCCAAATTGAACCTGTATGTACGATGAGTAATAGCTGTTTTTTTTTTATTTTTATTTTTTATTTTTTATTTTATGAACTGCTGCTTTAAAAATGTGCTGCTCTCTTACAAGCTTGAATTTGAGCTTTGCCAATGACGAGTTCCTATTTTATCCTGTCACTGCCTTTTCCTTTATTACATATACATGTGATAGTTCTATGCGATGACTTTGATTTTTGCTCTTATCTATTGATTTCTGAATCCAGCACTGAAATTTTACACTGTAGTCTCATTCTAATTTGAACATTTATAGTGGTGGTAATAACATTGACACTGTTACTATCATTGGTTTGACTGGTTTAACCTTTGATGTTGATGAGATTTGCAGGGAACACCAATTGATGTCAAGCCTTCCATTATGGAAGGGGAATTTTCTGGTAACCAGGATCAGGATGAGCATGTACTGTCTCATCTTATCATTGCTATTATGTCGTTGATAACTGGACTGCATGTTTCATCTTTCTAAGTTGATCTATGGGGCATGCAGGGAACTGCTAAAAATCTTCCCAAGGCAGTTAATGAAGGATTCAACAATCGTTCTATCAATCCAGATGAAGTATGCTTCCAATCTGAGCCTTAACATGCAAGTAAATGAATTTGTTGGTTGTTCAGAATCATTTATTGCTTGATTTTGGAGCAAAACTGTATAGTTCCTGTCTTTTCTAGCTTCAGCAATTTTGCAATGGATGGAAGCAGTTTGTTTTTTATTGTGGCAATGATTTCTTTTCTACTCGGTGTTGTTTTCTGTGTGCGCTTTATGTTTCTGGATTTTTATCAAAAGCCGTATCAGAATGTCTTCTGTTTATGTCATCTGATTTATTTTTCCTAGCCAATTGGGTCATCTATACATCACTCAGGTGCAGGTTTTGCAAGAAGCTGATCAAGATCTTACAAATACTTTGCCAATGGGAGCTGTCCATTCTTCTGGAGATGATGATGAGCAGGTATAATACCTATATGAAAATCAATTGATAGCACATTACATGATTGCTAAGTGCTGATGTCCTCTGTGGTATGTGCCTTGACTTCCTTGTTGGTGTACTAACAGTGCATTTTCTATCTGTTAGCCTTTTGGGCAAGCCTCTTACCCTTGAGAAAGAGTTATTGTCAGATGTAAGGGGAAATTTGGAAGTCAAGATACGGGAAGCCAGGGATGGCAGTAGCATTTATGTGCAATTGCACATAGTTAAAGAGTTGTTTCTTGAACAGAACACAAAACAAAGTTCATGGAGTGCACTAGTATGCTCATGTGCTATTAAGCAACTAAGAGTTATCTTCAAAATGTCAAATCTAATGAAGTTTTTGTTTTTTAATCATTACATCACAATATGACCAATTTCTTTGCCTTGTTTATTACAAGGCATAGGTATTTTTTTTTTGGATAAATTATGATAAGGTATTATTCACTTAATCAGTGATTTCGGATGACATGTTGGGAAATAAGAGGCTTTCATGACAAAGTTTTGGGATTTGCAGGAACCACTGGTTGAGCTCGCTAATCCTTCAGATACAGAACTCGACATTCCTGCTAATTTTGAGTAGAAGGTGACGGTTTGCTCCTGTCCATTAATGTTGGAGAGACTTGGATAGGAGATGGGTGCTATCTTTTGGATCCCTCTTACCGTGATGTGATGCTACATGGACGGAAAGTTACTTATATCTCTCATGAAGGGTGTAATTAGCAAATTGTGAATTGTAACTATAAACAGGCATGTCATTGGTTCGCAACTGCAGCTTTGATTTCATGGCAGGAGATGTGATTACTACTGTCTATATGGGGCAACGCTTCTTGTTGATATTAGTTCTGGATCCTTTAGGACACACCTGAGTGTGTTTACTACTGTCTATATGTGATTTAGGCTGTTATAAAATTGCGATGTACTTGTTAATCATTCTTAACACTGGTCCAATTGGCTAAAATAAGTATATTTCTGGTATTCTGATGTTTCAATACATGGGTTTGCCCAAGCGACAAGGGTGGTAGAAATGCTTATGTTTTTTTTTTTTTTATTATTATTATTATTTCTTCATTGGGCACCTGACGTTTTGTGAATAGCGAAGGTGAATTTGGCTTGGACCATGTGTTGTGTCTGCATCCAGAGTAGAACTTTCCGACTGTTGTGTACAGAGACTGGTGATGAGTAACAAGATATGTTATTATTTAATCAATTATCGAGCTTCGGTGCAATCAAAACATGATTGCGAAATGTTATTTTCATTGATTTTCTAGCATGGAGCATTCATGTAAATTTCATGCAATGCCACACCAGTCAAGCTCTGAAATAAAGATCACCAACCGCTCATCACTTGCATAATACACCAGTGAAGATGCATGGAAAGTTTCTCAGGTGCCCTGCCCTTGCTTACACGTACAAAAGAGATGAACGGTCAATCATGTACCTCTTTAATGTTTATATCACTTTCATTATAGAGGTAAAGCTCCTTCATGCTAGATAGCATTGGATAGAATCAAACTGCAGCCTTGACTCATGAGATTAGAGGCATGAGATAAGTTATCTCAGTGCAGATTCATCACCTGCATTCCCGTGACAGACTTCAACATGCTTCTTAACTCGTGAGAACAGTCTCCTCCAAGTCCCTGTAAACTCGACACACTGAAATGTATCAATCAGCAGCTCAAGTTCATGCAGATTAAGAGACCGTTTGTTTGCGTGGTTGCTTCTGCGTTTGAAGCAACCACAGCAAATATAATGTTTGGTAATGTCAAAAACGCAAAAAATAACTGGTGGGACCCATGCCAATTCACGTTTTTAACGCAACATTAACGAAGCAACTCCAGGCTGCTTTTTTACATTTGAGATTTGCGTGCATAGTGCAATTCACTTGCACTGTGCACGCCAACAGTGCAAGTGAATTGCACTGTTCCCGTGAACAGTGCAATTCACTTGCACTGTTCGGGTATTTTTTTTTTTAGTGTGTATAGTTTTTGTATATTTTTTTTTTAAAAAAACTAGTTTTACATTCTCATGTAAATAATATTTTTTTTCCTAAAAAACTAATATAGAGCGAATTAAATTCACTCGCACCGCACTGTAATATCAAATTAATTTTATTCCTGATAATATTTTATCTAATTTTATTGCACGCTCAAAAAATTATAGAAACTGTAGTTCTTATCGAATGAATTTTGTACGTAATGAAATTGTAGATGGTTTAATGGCATGATAAAAAATATTTTATATAAAGTATTATTTATTTCATGAATTAATAGTAATAGTTAAATCTACAATATTTAAATTTAAAACCATCAATATTAATATATTTTTAAAAAAATTATTTTATAACCTCAATTTCAAAAACATTCTTAACCAAACACATTAAACTACTTTTTCTTAAACCTCAATTTTAAACACAGTTTTAACCAAACACTTATTTTTTCAAACCAACCTCAACTAAAAGTACTTTTTATAAAACAACTTTTTTTAAACCACAACCACAACAGCTACCACAATACCAAACACACTCTAAATCTTGAGCTTTCATGAGTAAGCTGCAAACCTACACCAGAGTAGTATGAAACACGTTACTGTACAACAAATCAGTGCCACACAACATAACACATGATCATTTCACACAGTAAACCAACCTGGCTTATCTTAATGTTGTTATATTCCATTACTACTCGAGGTCGACATCTTTTCTCTTCATTTGTTTTCCCAACCTTTTTCTCCTCTTGAGATGACCGGCTAGACTTCACAAGCTTGGACTCTCTTTTAACTTAGTTTTAGATGATTCATCTGGTTGCTCAATAGAATCAAATGGCTCGCTTTTTTGAGGAAGAAATGCTGGATGAGTGGGCCTGTATGACAAGTACAGTGGCAACAGACTCTGCAACCATCTCATCCCATGTTCTGCCAAGAGAAGAAGATGTTCTCCGTAACCCAGGGGCTGAATTGCCAATCACTTTGGATGGGACATCAGACTCTTTTGTTGCATGAATGCATGAGGAAGAAGCTTCATGTCTTTACAAATTACGACTGATAAAGAGCCTACGCATACTACTAACAGCAATCTGAATCAGAAATTAACTGACAAGTCCAAGCATATGCCACAAAGTCCATTCCTAATCTACAGTGTTAAAGAAACAATCATCAAAACTACTGTTTCGAGCTATCAGAGCCAACCACAAACAGATGGGGAAAGATGAAAAAGATAAAGAAAGGAACGAAAAAAGCAGGACATCAAAGAAAAACTGGTAAATCGAATGCAACTCATAATTTCAAATAGAAGACAGCGTGTTGAGACAGGACCTAAAAGGAAACCAAAGAAAAATGCAAATAAAATAAAAAAATCTTCACTTGGGAGCCATGCAAAGAGGAGATTGGTCAACACATCCAGCATAACCTGAAACTGGCGGGATGTCATTGTTGCCATTATGTTATGAGAATTGAACGTAAGCTCTTACAGAGGCTTGACCTGTAGTAAAATAGTTGGAAGGTAAGAATATTGTTCAAAACACAGAATTCAACTTGATAAAACAATCAGCATTTAAAAGATTAACTTCAGAGGATTCCAAAGGATAAGCAATAGCGCACACAACCAAAGCATTGTGTACTGATAAGCGAGGCAATCTAGATAAACTATCCTATAGCATAAAATTGTTGTTTTACCTTCAAGTCTGGAGTACCACCTTTGGGTCTTGTGTACCGAAAGTACATATCGCAAGGCATGAACACTCTTTCAAGTAGAGCACCCGTGCGCTTACTTTTGGAGAGCTTCTAAGAATTTTTGGAAGCCAGTGCAGTCCAGCCCCTGGATCAACATCAGTTGGTGCAACATGAGCCTGTACATGCTCCAACATTACAGAGAACTCCGTGCACTTCCATGTCATTTCAGGTACATGTTCAGGAATTTGGACGTTTCCATTAACCAGTGCTTGTTCAATAATCTCGTATCCAACATGAAGAATAGAATTAAATGATTGAGCTAATACAAAACCAGAAATGACAGCAAGCAAGAATCTACCCTGCCGGAAGAAAATGACCCAAAGCACAAGTACCATTTGTTAGATGTTTCAATAGACAAACTTAATACGAAGGGAGTTGGAAAACCCCGAATGTGAACATTTTCTGGAGCAAGTATATTACATTTTAAAGATTTAGATGAAAAAAAGGTTTTTTTTTTCATTGATAATAATGCTGAGAACATACAGCATAAATGCTAGTTTTTTTTTTCATTGATAATTCTGGCCGGAGCTTCATCAAGAACTGGTCCCTCTGGCTCTCGGCATGAACAAGGTATAGTGCTTCTAAACTTTCCTTTGGTATTTTAGAGTAAATTATGCCAGTATATTCACTCCATAGGTTTAGAAATTCAGCATAGAATTGTTCAATTGAGAGATTACCTTGTTTGTAATTGGCAATACCCATTTCGACTTGAAATTTTTGAGCTGAATTGTTCTGGAAATAGATGCGTCGGAGGTAGTCCCAAATCTCCTTCCCTGTGCTAAACGATCGAAGATTGTTGATCATATGAGGCTCAACAGACCCCAGTATCCAAGATACAATTTTCGTATCCTTGGTAGTCCATATACTCAACTCCTGTGGATCAGTTGGTACTGGTGAAGATCCATCGAGAAGCCCCCATAATTCCTTCTCTTTAACAAATATACGAAACTAAAACTCCCAATTGACATAGTTTTTGCCATTGAATCGAGTAAGAAAAGCATCTCCAGACATCCTAGGAACCCAAAAAAATCACCAAATACCGACGAATTCAGTATGTAAACTGAAGAGATGAAAAAAGGTCTAGATCATAATAGTTGGCTCTGATACCATGTTACAAATATCAAATTTCAATGTAAAATTGTTCTGTCTTTCATTGGCCTTTCGGAAGGAGGAATTTTGTCCTCTAAATACATGTAATAATCCTTAATTTACTGTCTCTAATCCCTGATTTGTAGTCCATAATAAATACAAGATTTTTTGTTACAATTTGGTTGCCATATATTGTTGATATTCTTGCCATAATATACACTAACATCCCCCCTCAAATTGATGTTGGCCGATCAAGAAGCATCAATTTGTCAATCATGAGTTGATGTCGAGGCCGAGACAAGGCCTTCGTAAAGACATCAGTTGTCTGATGCTCGGTGAAAATATGAGGTAGTGTAAGAATATTATGATCAAGAGTTTCACGAATGTAGTGACAATCAACTTCAATATGTTTGGTGCGTTCATGAAACACATGATTAGTAGCAATCTGAATAGCACTTGTGTTATCAGCATGAAGAGGTGTAGGAGTGTGCTGAGGAAAACCAAGTTCACGTAGCAAACCTTGGAGCCACACAATTTCAGAACATGCGGAGGACATAGCTCGATAATCAAATTTTGTGGAAGATTTTGAGATTCGATCTTGGTTTTTGCTTTTCCATGAAATTAAAGCATTTCCAAGAAACATACACCACCCAGTAACAAACCGAAGTGTATCCATGCACCTTGCCCAATCTGCATCACTATAACTTGTTCATTGTAATGAATTATCAGCAGGAAAAAATAATCCTCGCCCAGATGTGCCTTTAAGATAGCAAAGAATTCTTCAGACAGTAGCTAAATGAGGTTGACGAGGAGCCTGTAAAAACTGATTGACTTGTTGTACTGCAAAAGAAATATCTGACCGAGTAATGGTTAAATAATTCAAGCTGCCCACCAATTGCCTGTATATGGAGGGACCAGGAAACAGGTCACCATCATTCTGACAAAGTTTTAAATTAATCTCGAGAGGTGCAAGAACGTTATTCCCTGATTCAAGACCGCCCAATAGAAGAATCTCTTGGGTGTATTTGTGCTGATGTAGAAAAATCCCATTAGACATAGAGTGCACCTGTAGACCAAGGAAATATTGAAGGTGTCCTAGATCCTTCATATGAAATTCACTGTTAAGAGAACGCTGTAAATCCTCAATGAGTGGAATTTCAGATCCTGTAATGATAATATCATCCACATATACCAGAAGAGCAACAATACCTGTAGTAGTTTGCTGAAGAAACAGAGAGGAATCATATTGGCTCTGAATAAATTTCAGTTTCAGAAGAGTAGTGCGAAATTTTTCAAACCATGCCTGGGTGCCTGTTTTAG